>JACCIC010000005.1:5107500-5502500 GCA_018907035.1 Sycobia sp. Sy_11
CATAAGTGCAGACTTTTATATCCGCATTAACGAATCATTCCGTGAGGAATTATAAATTGTCTTTTATTTATCGCGTATTTTTTGTGCGTATTACGCGATGTCGTTCAAATATCAGGCACACACCAGTTCATATATGTCTGGCCGCTGACAGTGTTTAAACACCTTTAAAGGACGCCACGCGCGCATAAACGAGTTTCCCTCAAATACTTAAAAGCCACTTTATACAGCAACTGTATCCCTGCGCGACTTTCTCTTCTCTGGCTCTCGAGATGTCACCCGCACATTCGTCAATAATACGAGAATCGAAAAGTAATGGGGCAGCGGAACGAGAGCACGTACGAAACGAGGACGAAACGAGAGGAGACAATGCGAGTTCGCACAGTGGAGAGTGAGAGAGAGAGAGAGAGAGAGACAGAGCAAAGAAACGCAGCAGCGCTACAAATTGCAATTTTGACGCGAGATCATTATAAAGTACACATAAGCCCCCGCCGACAATGAGGCGAAACCCAGAGATCCTCGCGGGCGTTCTCGTTTGTGTGTGTGTATTATATATATACCTGTATGTATATACGTGAACCTTCCTGCACGGTACAGGTCGCGCGGCTCGCCGCGAGTCACCCAGAAACGATCTCATAATAGCGTACGCGCGCCGCGACCAGTTCACCCATCGGTGGGCGGCGCGGCCCCCGCGCCCCGCGAGCCAGAAAACGTCCCGTCGCCCCCGGGGCTCTACATCTCTCTCTTGCTCTCTCTCTCTCTCTCTCCCTCCCTCCCGGGCTCCGGGCGCGCGGTGCAGCCCGCTTATATTCGTCGCCGAGCCAAGCCGGCATCTCGTTAAAAGTTTCTAGCGACGCGTATTCTTAATAGTCTGCGCGCGGACACGCCGTCATTAAAATTATAACCAACCTCCATCCCCACCCTCCCGCCCCCTTTCTCTCTCTCTCTCTCTCGCACCCTCTCTCTGACTCCCTCTCTGACGCGCACCTCCGTCCGCTACGACCTCCCACTCCTCCTCCTCTCATCTTCTGCGCTCCTCCCGACGAGGCGCCGGCTGTTTTTTCTTTCTCGAACCCTTTCAATCGCACTCCCCCCAACCCCCACCCCACCCCCAACCCTCGTCGCCAAGCCAGCCCGCGACTCCCGCGATCGCATTATGCAACGGCGTTTTCTCTCGCGGCGAGCGTTTTACCGAGCGGCGACGAGGTCAGGGAATCCGTCGGTAATCCGAGTCTATTATTACCACCGCGCTCGTTGTCTCGTTCCCTCGGCTCGTTGCGCCCGATCTCGCTGCCTGCCTGCCTGCCTGCCTGCCTGCCTGCCGTTGTCCCGGCGCGTAAGCGCGCGCGCTCGCGACCAGCCCCATGTATAAATATATACACGGGCGATTTTACGGGAGAATAAAGGAAGCGGGAAGGATGGGGAGCGCGCGCACGTTACGAAAGTGCGTCAGAGGCGCGCGGAAGCGCAATTGAAACTCTTTAAATTCAGACACATGAATAATTACTTACATAAGATCTCTGTTCGCGTATTGAAAAAGTGCAGATTTTTTCATGCGGTGCAGACATATGTATAGTTGCTCGTGTCATTAGTAAAAAGTAGTTCACTTAATGAAACACGCGAAGAATTGTATCTAAAGAGCGTTGATTTTCCGAGCAGTAAATAATACAGTCATCGAAAGGACGCAAATTAATAGTTGCCATACGTACAAATTACTATACGTTCGAATCGTTTTTCCGGCCTTAACATCCCCCCCCCCCCCCAAGTGTGTTAGAATCCGAGAAATAATCACTCAGCTAACCGGAAGCTGTAGAAAACAAACTTAAGTCTGGAGAAGCTTATAATGTACGTTATTAGAACATTCATTATGAAACTTACCAGATTAGAAAAGAATAATTTGCTTGTAAAATGATGAAAAAAACGTCTTACCCGCTGAAAATAATGACTTGATCACATGTAGAAGAAAAAGACGTCTATGGACTATGAGCACACTTTTAAGAACGTAAAGATTCGCAGAATGAGTGTATCAATTCGATTAACAACTAGTTAAGAATGGTTACTTTGAGATAATGTTTTAGATAACGATGATTGCCGCCTAGCGATTAACGTTAAAAATTACCGAGAGGACTAAAATTATGGACATACGTAAAAAATGTAAGAAATTCACTTTAGATTTGAGACTGATTCTTCTATATTCTTGTATTAAAGTTTAAAAATTAATTACAAGGACTTATCTATGCATTTATTGACGAGTTAAATTAAATTAACTCGTTAAGTTAAATAAAATTAAAAACTTAAACTAAATTAAACTTACACGTAAACGTATTATACTCATTCGATTTTAGAAAATTATTCGAATAATTTCAATTGTAAATTCGTCACGAAAAAAATAGCTCAATCCGAGTAAGATTTTCCAATCTCTAATTGTCGCCGGGCTTGATTATTATAACATGCCTTGTCAGAACTTGCATCGATTGCTCAGGCCCCCCGGCAAAAAACTTTATAACGAAGTGCCCTCCGCTTCAGACCGAAGAATCTAGCAACAGAAGCAGAGAAGAGAGAGAGAGAGAGAGAGAGAGAGAGAGAGCAAGTTTCTTTGCGCGTCGAGATCGCGACTCGCGAATGCAGCGCGGAGCGCTGAACAGTTAAAGACAGGAAAAGAGAAAGTCTCGAGCAGGCGCTAGGATGAGCGAAATGTGTGTACAGAAGCTAGGGGGGGGGCTGGGGAGAGGCGTCTTCGAGAAAGATAACTACAGAATATAAAGCGAGATAAGGGGAAGGGAACGGCATCGGGCAGAGTTAAGAAGCCGGATACGCACTGTGGATTCCGTGTTCGGAGTTAAAAGAGAAGGTTGAGGAGGTTCTATACTTTGTATGTCGACTGCCCTCCCCCCCTCCCCGCTCCTCCCTCTTCGCGCGTAAATATATGTAAATATAGGACGGGGGCCGGGCTACCGGCGGTCTGCTCGAGACCTCGCGCGCTCTGCAGTTATTAGAAATATAAGTGAATACATAAAGCGAGCATCGAATGGACGCCGAGGGATTTGGCGGGATATAAGAAGAGATAGGGGAGGGGGAGGGAAAAAATATCCATTGCGCGCTTCATACTTCTTGCGAGGAGGCGAAAATACAATACCCAGAAGTGGAGGTGAAAAACTTTTCTCTCTACTTTCTCTCTCTCTCTCTCTCTCTCTCTCTCTCTCCCTATCTGTGAGCGCGTCCGAGGGAAAAGCGTACCAGTCGGGAAAAGCCGAGGGACGATCCCGTCCGGTATTTAAGTAGCGAATTCAGGTATCCAGCGAGTATATTTAAACGCTCTTATTATCATATAAATACAAGTTGGACGTTCAATTTACGCGGCGAACGGACCGGAGTCCCGCCGCGCGCCGAGCCCACCTCCGCCCCCGGTCGGTTCTTAAATGTATCCGCGAGCAAGAGAAAGAGCTCGAGCGCGCGCCAGAGTTACAAAAGTTATTATTGTTATTACCATACCGTTTAGAAACTTTTGTTGTCCGTTAGATGGATACACTCCGAGGCACGCGGACCTTATCCCCCTCCCCCCCCCCCACTACGCGCCTCCAGGCCTCACCGCCAGCGCCACAACGTACGGCCGTGGAGCCATGGAGCATGGCCGCATATACATATATACACACACACACACACACACAACACACACACATATATATAGGCGACCGAGGCCGTATTACGCGCCTCGAGACTGCAATTTTACGAAATCAATTATCCGGGAGGGGGCGCGAATGAGACTTCTCTCCTCCGCGAGGCGGCCGAGCGAGCGAGCGAGCGAGCGAGCAGAGGGGAGCCCCCCGGCGATTGCCCTTCGACTCTTTCGTCCGCTTTTTCTATTATTTCCAATCTCGGCGCGGCGAGTTTCGCTTTCTGGGAGGGGAGGGGGGGGGAGGGGGCGAAAAAGGCAGGAAGAACAAAAAAAAAATGTAATACGAAAACTCTCATTCGATTTACTCCAATTTAATTCAATGGCCGCGAGGAGCGAATTTCTCGGGGCTCCCCGTTTCCTCCGCGGAGGGACCGAAATTTATGTTTTTAATTTTCGTCCGTTCTCCCTCGGATTGGCCGAAGAAAATTGGACGTTTCGCGGTAGAGGACGCTTTAAAAAAATTGTGGCGAAGCGATTGTATTATTTATAACGCGTAAAAGTCGATATCGCAACATTGGCATAAATGTTTCCCGCTCTCGTGGCATAAAATACAATCGACAAATGATTGATTATTCGCTTTGTTAGGCTTAACTTGACCTAGAGTCAAGAGAGGTCGTTGAAATTTACGATTTTCTAATGTCGCGAGCAAAGTTTGAATTTGCTGTGTTAGTTCGTTGTACATATAGACGAATTCGAACTTTTGCGCACGATAGTAGGGAACAGATATGACTGACCGAAATGGTCGTGAAAGTGAATTTTACGGATCGTGTATACGAGCGAAGCTTATCACAATCGAGATAATTAGTTCGCATATAGTTATTGTATTCACACGAGATCCGTGTATTATTACTACCGCGTACCACAAACGTCATTTTTGGATTACATACCTGTTTTTACGGATTATTTTGTACTTTTTATCTTTTAAAATATCTTTCGACGAACAAAAATTTTAGACGCCTGCAACCTTGACGGTAAACAACGAGGACAAATATATCTGTTCTCGTCAGCATTGCCAACAAAGATGATCGAACGATCGCTCTAACCGTAAGTTCATCGAGCGTTTCGCCAATGAAAATAACACGGAACAGCGAGGGATGCTCCAGAGCGCAATTTTTCCGTACCTCGGCTCGCGCCGCCACAATTATCGAGCGCGCCTCCTGTGAACCTCAAATTACGATAGTCTTTCCGCCCCCCCCCTCTCCCGCCCGCCGCGCTTCCACCGCGTAACGAAGGGAAAGCCGCTCGCCGCGCGTCGGCGTCTCGCGATTAAAAAAGCCCCTCGGGCGCCCGGCCATCTTCGACGCGAAAAACGCGATATGCGCGTAGCCGATTAGGACGAGGGGAATTGGAGCCGCTCGCCTGGACGCGCGTACGGTAAAAGACGCGACGACCGCGAGCAGCGACGATATCGAAGAAACGGGGGAGGGGGGAGGGGGGCAGGGAGCCCTCTTCCGTACCGCGCGAGAGAGGCGCTGGACCGGCCGAAGGGGCGATCTCGCCCTCTCTCGTTCCCGCGAAATTTTCATCAACCGAGCGCGCAGTCCGGGCGGTGCGCGAGTCGTGTCGCCACGGGTGATTTTGCCCCCGGCCCCCCCGCCGCTCCGCCAGGCAATTTACCGCGAAATCCGAGAAACAATTCGACTTACTGGTAACACGCGACAAATATCCCCAGCGCCCGCAGGAAAATTGCCGGCTTGCTCGGTGGCGAGGGCGACGGCGGGGCGAGGGGGAGCGAGAGAGGGGCGTGTTGGATGGGAGGAGGGAGCCGAGCGTCGCTCGCCTCGACTGGCTCGCCCTTTGATGAAATTGCAAAGCGACCAAGTTTTAATTTGTTCTCGCGTGTCACGTGGATTATGTCCGTGTCCCCGTTGCCTTATATTGACTTGCGCGGGTATCCCCCTTGCCCCTCTTCTCCCATCCCCCTCATTTCTTGCCCCATCCCCATACGACCGATCCTCTCGCTTCTTTCGAGACTGGCTGTCTTTTTTTTTTTTACGGGGAGGACAAATAGCCCTCGACGTGCTTATTGCCTTTGCCCTCCTCTCTCCCATCTCCTCTCCTCGCGCGGGCTTATCTGTATTGATGCCGCCGCCGACGCTGCGCACACGCCGGCAATTTGTTTAGACGCAGCTCTGATGCGCGGGTCTGTGGGTGTGTGTGTGTGTGTGTGTGTGTGCGTGCGCGCGCGCGCGCGTGTAGCAGGCTCGATCTAATGAAATTGGCAGCGTATAAAGCTTCGGACGGATTGCTTGTTCCAGATTAATTGATCCCGCTCGCGGCTCGGATCCGCGAGCTCTCTATATAACTACTCCTGAGAATGGAACGCAGCTTGTATACCTATACATATGTGTATATATATATATATATATACACCAGCTTTATAAAGAGTATTAAATATATATATATATATATATATATATATATATATATATATATATATCTTGAGCAATGATGCATGCATCCGTTTTTGCCCCGAGCGATCGGAGATGGATAGATAGCTCATGTATATAGCGTACCGAACTGGAGCAGGGGAATTTTTTTCTCTTTCGGCGCAAACCGCGAGATAACCTTGTTAAGAGCACGAATTGCGGTTTGCCTAGGGATCTATATGTATAGATCTTTGATTTACCTATCCAGCGGACGCGTCGATTTTCTTTTCCGCTTATGAAAAACTCCTTCCTTCAAGCCCTGGAGCATCTTCCGTCGGTCGGTGATTATAGATGTATATATACATGTAGTCGCATCCGCACTCCATAGCCGTAACGATCAATCGCGTTCGATCGGCTCAATTGATCGGCGCGCGCGTGCGAGTTCCGCTTTTTAAATATTTCCATATAAGTGGATTGATTGCCGGGCTCACCTGGCCACAGAACGTCAGTTGAGCGATTGCGAGACATTTCCCTCGCCGAGAGACTCGGGGCGGAAACGGGGGCGGGCTCGTATGAAAACAGGGACTCCCGACGCGGTATGCACTAAACAGCGAGATCCTGCTTACCGCTGATAAAATGCCAGTTGTCGACGAGGAATAAAATAAGCAGTGTATGGGCCGAGAACGACGGGCGTATCTGGAAGTGCGCTGTATAATAGCCGTTCTCGTTTCGAACTCCGTCCCCTCGGCCCGAGCAATTTGCCCATCCCCCTCCCCTCTGGCCATTTCTGCGACGTCCCTTATTCACGAAATTACGATGCACACGCGAGACCGGAGTCGAACAAAAAATTCCGTGCGCGCGGGTCGCGAAATTACACACACACACATATATATATATATATATCGTCGTGCCAGCGGGACTCATTGGCGTACGAGTGGATATACGTGAGTTGTAGGCTCGTTGGGACACGCGGGCGCATAATGTAACCAGGACGAGATCCGATGATAATGCGTACATGTATGAAATACAAGAGATGATAAGAATACAATATATCGCGTCACGCGCGGGACTGACGCCCGTTACAGTGGAATGGAATACACAGCCTCGATTGATTATTAAAACAAGTTGTGTATATCAAACTACGCGTGTAATCGTCGGACACAGGGCGGAGCGCGCGCGGACCCCGTTCTTGGGGGCCTCTCTCTCTCTCTCTCTCTCTCCCTCTCTCTCTATCGCGCGCACGCGCGCGCGCGAGCGCACAGAACGCCGTTTCGAGTTAATTAAGGCGAGGAACGAGAGCTGGTGCTGTAGCGAGTCGCCCCACCCCCCGTTGCTTCCCCACCCCCCTTCCCGAGCTATTTAATCAAGACGCGCGACTCTTCCAGCGGAGAATTAAAAGTAATTACATCGTTATATGCTCTGCTTTTCTTGCGCGACTCCGCGATCGCGAAGACGCGTTGGGAGGAGAACGGCGGGTGAGGAGTGGGATGGGGGGGGGGTTAATTCACCGCCGCCGTCGCCGCCGCAGGAATAAAACGCGATCGAGAAGAATCGCAGAGAGAGAGAGAAAGAGGCTTCTTGGCTAATTATTGCCGCGCGAGCTGCGCGGGGAACGGGGATATGAGCGTAGGCGCGTCCGCGGGCGCCTCTCGGGTAGATAAAATTTATCCTCTTCGTTTCTTTTCGTACGCTCGCGACGAGTGCGCGGATCTTATTAGCGCGGCGCCCGGGGGAGATTCCTTTCGCTTCGGGCGTCTTTTTTTTCACATTAACGCAAGAATATATCGGCAAATCGTCAATTAATCGCGTTGATCAAGGCGACTGCGATAACTCGACCGCCAGGCGGGCCTCTGTGCGCGCATATACGCACGTACATTTTACCAAAGACCATTTCGCTTTACAATTCGGTACGACGAAACTGAGAAGTGCGTCGACATTCGTCGCGGGTCTGCCGACTCTCGATGCGTTATTTAATCTCTATCTCGGGAGAATAAGGCGTGGCGAGCATTGGAAAATAAGCAACGATATTGAAAACTGGCCCACTCGACTGAGTATATTTTATGTGTATATGCTCGTTGCTTGCTCTCCTTTCAATGAAAGCCTCTTGGCTATTTAAAATCGAAGAGGTTATTAACCTCGCCCTTCCCCTCCTCCCTACCCATGTAACCGATGACAACCTATATATAAAGCCTGCAGAGCGTCGCCCGGCTCTGTTTATCGAAGTATACATATATAGCTACTACATGCGAGTATCGACCGATGCTCGGCCTCGCGCTCTGCACGTGCGGCTCGGACGCTCTTCAATCTAATATATATATATGCGCGATGCGCTGACTCGTCGACTGGATCAACCGCCCGGCTCAATTGGCTCAATAGCCGTATAATTTTTTAATCAGTTCAGCTCTTATTCTCGACTCAATTTCTTTGATTAACATCGGGCGCTCTCGGCAGGCGCGCACGCGCGCATCGCTGTAAAGCGCTCCTCTTGCACAATTGTATCGCATGTACGTACACACCTACGCTCGCGCGTGCACTTACACAAATGAACATGGTGAAAGAACGGGGGATCAGAGTGTGTGCGTGCGCGCGGTACCCAGACTCGCGCTGCTGAGCAATAACTAAATGGAAGTCGGAAGGGAGTCGGTGCGACGAGGAGAGCCGAGCGGAAGATGCGAGGCGGCGCGTGGAGCAGCCGGGGGATAAGGAGAGCGGCGGCATTAGCCAGGGAGGGTAGCGGGAGAAAGCGCAACGACAAGAAAAAAAAAAAAAAACAAATACGAAAAAAAACAAAAATGAACGGCCTCTCGTGAAAACTAATCAAGACATATTAATTGCAGCAGTAGACTTCACTTACGTGTATTGCCTCTCCTATCCTTCCCGAGCCCCTCTCTCGGGGCTGCGAGGCCAAACGAGACATTATTGCAAATCACTTTATGAGATTGCGCCCGCCCGCCGCCCGCCCGCTCGCGCCGTCCCAAACGCTTTTGTTCAAATTGCCCGGCTCCGCTATTCGCCTTTATTATTTATTTTATTTCCTAGCCCATCCCCCGACCCTCTTCCTCCAACCCCCACCCGCTCAATCACCCACGCGCCCAAGCGGCCGCCCTTCCCTGCATTAAGACGAATGGCAACTGGAGGATGTGGAGCGGGGAAAAACTGTTTTAATCGCGCGTCGGTGTTGCTCGCTCTCCTCTTCTTTTTTGTGCCCCCCGTCATCCTTATCCCGCGATTAAATCCCCCCGCTTTATTTCCTGCCGAATGATATACTTCCAGTTCCATTCGGCAATTAATGCGCGCGCAAACAATCGCTGATGCGCTCGCTCTCTCTCTCTCTCTCTCTCTCTCTCTCTCTCTCTCTGTCTTTAACGGGCGAATTTCTAGATATATATATACGCATATAATCGGAAGTGAGCGTCGAAGAAAAAGAGAGATTATAATAATTCTCGGTTGTTTTGTGCGTACAATGCGTAATTTACGACTTTCTTTTTGCTCCAATTGGTCGTATAAACGCGCGTAGGAAACTCCCACGCAGCACTGCTCGCGCGAACGACGCCGGGGCCGAGTATAAATTCAATAATCGTTCGATGTAGCTATATAGAGGCAGTTATTACAGCGGCTACGTCGGGTAAAAAGTCCAATGAATGCTCAATTAATCCATCTCGGTAATTAGGCATCCTTCTCGTCTCGGTCTTAGTACTCTATCGTGCGTCTAATGCTTCCTTAACCAGACAAATGAGAAAAACAGACTAGAAACAAAGAGTTACATTGTAATATTTTAATTGTCAGACCGCTAATTTCTTTTCCTTGAAGATTCAATTAGTTAAATGAATAAAATAACATATTGTCAGATTCCGTAAATATAATTAAATTTCTCTTAAAGGCACATTGCGTGTATCTTCGGCTCAACGCTTTTGAAGTTTCTATTATGCATAATGTGAAATCTGCCTCAAATTATTATCTCTCCACCGCCCCCCCCCCCAATGAAATAATTATTCGACGTATATAAGTCTTGTGAATTGTATTTATATGTCTTTTGTGCGCCCTGATCTGTCGATCTCTTACTACTTATACATGGGGAAAAACAGAAACGTACAAACATCACGAATTAGATCATTAACAGGATAAATCATTATTTCGAAATGGAGAAACATTGCCTTAAAATCGGGATATCGTTTTTTTCTGCTCCCAAAAACATATTTCCTTTTCAGAAATAATTAAGCTCCTCCTTTTCGAGAATGGAATATCCCCCATTTTCGAAAGGGAGAATTACGCTCGAGTCCTAATTATCAAAATCCTCTCATTTCTTTTCTGTTGCAAAAAGGATTTCTTCGAGTTCCTATATAGTTTACACAGAAGAATATACAATTTAGTCGTTTTTTTTTTTTTGCTCCCGCCGCGTACGTACACGCGGCTTCGTTCGTGGTAAAAAACCGATGAGGGAGCGAGAAAGAGCGCGCCTGGATATAACTGATCGATGTTCTCCTACACACCGGGGGCCCTTCGTAGCCGGCTGCCTTACCGCTGGTATAAGGGAGAGGTAGGTCGGCTCTTGGGCGGAGGGAGGAAGAGGAGGAGGATCGGACAGGGAAACAAAGCATGCAATCAAAACGTTAATTACTTTAAAATGAGTAGAAGATCAAACCAATCAGAGTAGTAGTCCCGTGATGGAACTGAACGGCGGCCGGGCCGAATTGGTTCCCACAAACTTTTATTTTAAAATCCAATATTTAATATCTAATATTTAATATAATTGATACCAATCCCTATTTAATTGTCCGGTCCGAATCTTCGAAATTCCTTTTCGATAAAGCTATAATATTAAAATTCTAATTATATATTTTCTGTATGAAAATAATTTCTACGTGCCCAGACAATCGGTCGCTATAGTTTTGAAAAGACGTGTGTTCGATATAATGTTAGAAAGAGTTATAAAAGTTATGTGATAATATTATAATGTAAGCTTACTCGTTGAGAAATACTTCAAGTATATTCTCAATTAATCACTATTTAAATGAGAAAATAATGTATAAGTACTTTATTACCTGATTAATATCGAGCATTATCAAACGACAATTTCAGCATCTACTAAGCGAATGAAATCAATGCATTAATCACAGAGGTAAAGTCACTTCACAAATATTGTATATATGTGTAATATACCTATGGATTAATATAATTTATTGCTGACTTGCATAATTTGTAAAGAATAAACTTGTAAAGAATGTATTGTTGAAAATTTATTGTACTTACTGTGAAATATCAATGCAAGAGACGTTTTTCTTCTTCTATATAATAATGAAGAAATAGCAAATAACTTCAATACAATTTATGTAGTCATAGGGGGAACTAAAGAAATTAATTTCTTTTTTCTTCAGGAAATAATAAATCTATAATCCTTATCAATTTGCTTTATACAGTAGATTTTTATTATTTAATAAATAAAATTTCTGTAATGAAGATAAGTTACAAAATTAACTGTTTTAAAGAATAAATAGCCAGCGAAGTAATAGAGGAATTTGTAAATAATTTAAACTTCGCTTCTAAAGACTTATTTGAAGTGGCTGAATATAAGCTTCTCGATGGGAACCAACGGTATCCAGTTCAGAATCCTTGTAATATCGTCGCGATCTGCCTTATATATGTGCGCTCGCGCGTGTGTGTCTATATGTGTGTTTCGGTGTGTATGCATGTGTATATAGATATATAGATATAGATATACTTTTCCACCTCGGGTAAATTACAACTCGCAGACTAATAGGAATTTTGATTGACCGAATTAAATGGATATTGGAAACACGGCTTCTTAAATCGATTAGCTTTATTAGGCTGGCTCTTTGCCGCGCGGCACTGTTCTTTCGCTGCGCGCGGCAGCCAGGGGAAGAGGGACCTGGAGAGGCGAGTCAGAGAAGAAGGAGATTGTGGGGGGAGAAAGCGAGGGAGGGATGGAACGGTGAGTCTGAGAATTCGGACGATGCGCGGGAATAAGCGCGAGCGTGTCCGAAAGCTCGTGTTCTATTATAGGAGAACAAAATTGTAAAGGTGCCTCATTATGATCGGCCTCTCGTTCGTTCAATCTCGCTGTGAGTCACGATTAAAATCGAGCCCCGTTACCCCGTATCGCGCGATGATTATGTATCCGATGATTCGATTCCACGCCTCCTATTACTAACATCGCTGGCGCGAATATTCTATTAGCATTAAGTCAATAAACATGGCGCTACGTATACATACCGAAACTCAATTACATACAGAACTTGAATACTTTGCATTTATGGATTCGTGAATTTGAAAGTAAATTATGCCTCTCATTTTGGGACAACGTATCGTTGAAAAACAGTCCTATTTATCTATCTAATATTAAGAAATGAATGTAAATTTTAGTCAGTCTCCTATTATGGGGAGTAATAATTTTTTACCTTATTTTTTAAAAAATGTCAAGCATTATCCGAGTGAATTTCAGAAGAGTCAGATACTTAATGTTTAAGGGGAGGTGTGTAACGTGTCCAACTTGTCTCTGTCTCGCGCAGACTACAAACCTTGCCCGTATGCGTGTTGGCGCATGTCTAAGCGCGACCTGAGCGTGTGTAATGGTGAAATTTCGTCGCGCTAATTAGTTAAACTGCTCCCTCACCATTTTCTCCCCGCTATTTTAATTGTTGCGGGAACGAGCGCGAATTGGGCGGCTTTAATTATCGCGATTATTTGGCTCGCTTACTCGTTCGTCCAAGATGTTTAAATCATTCAACGCTGCCTGGATCCCCCCTCCCTCACACACACATACACACACACACGCACACCCACCGACTTCAATTACTCGTTTCATCCGGGAAACTTAGCCGCCAGCCATTTTTGCCGGCGCGCAGCTTTCGTTAGCGCGGCCGCGGAGTCACGTTTGCGTCGGTCGAACACTCGCAATTAACGGATTATAAGCGTGCCAAAGTTCTCCATTCGACGCGCGAAAACGTGCCCGTCCTCTGCGCCGCGCCGAGCGTAAATATAGTGGGAGTTTACGTAAAAATAAAATTAGTAACGGTTACAAGAAGTCAGGGCCTAAAATACATTCGCGAAGAGTCGAAGGTGCGAGGGAAAGGCTTCTGTTGCTTCTCCGTCGCTGCTCGCCGAATGTTATTACTGAAAGGTCTTTTCGCGCAGCTATTCGGATATGCAATTATAGTATCCAGCACGGGTGAAAAATTTGTCAATCAGGGCAGTAGCTAATATTATAAATGTGTAAAGTATCTCGTTGATTTGCGACTATTTTTGTGATCTTCGCGGGATTTTCGTTCCTCGAAAGTTTATAAAAAATCGGAACGCGTGCAATCTTTTCTGTCATGTATGTAGACTGTTAATTCCTTGTTCTTCAATTCTACATAGGTCTTAATTAAAGCCATACTCTGAAAATGTATAAAATGCGGTATAGCAAGCTCGATTTCAGAATAAAAATAGAAAAGAATGTTCGACTGAGACTGGCTTGCGAAATTGTTCTATTTGCGATTTCTTCGTAATTGCTGGTTAGAAGCGTCAAGGTCTCTCGCCGCCGCACGAGGGGGAGCAGGGTGCCGAAAGAACTAATTCTAACGTTAATGATGGTTATAGTAATTGTGCGAGAGTCGAGCCTGACCCGAGGCACATCGAGGCATCGAAAAAAAGAAGAAAGCGAAAAGAAGAAGAAAAAGAAGGAAGCGAATTCGCGAGATATTGATGTCGGCCTCCACGCCAAGAAATCGCACTATACTCTCCCCTTCTCTCGGCAACGCCCCTTGCGCTCCTTTCACTTGTCAAGACTCCCCGCGTGTTAATCACGCCAGACTTTGCTCCACTTGCGACTTATTAATTAACCCCGACCTTTTTCTCGAACTTTTTAACCCCTCCCACCGCTTCGCTCTTTCTCTCTCACACTTCGAGCGCACGGCAAAGATTTTCATTTCCATCCGACCGATTTCGCGAGTTCCGGTTAGCTTCGCGCTTCACGGGCATCTTATTTGTCCTACCACGAATGGAAAGAAAAAAGCGTCTACACGTCGTGAAATAACTTTGCATCATCGATTCGAATTTTTCTCTTTTATTCCATCCGTCTCTCCAGCCCTCTCTATGTCTCATTTTTTACGCTTTCGCCTAATGCCGCCGAAAATTAATTAGACTCTCCCGCTCTTTTCCTATTAATACTTCAATCACAGCGAGACACAAATTCTTAACTTGTTAAAATGTTTCATTCAGCGAAATTCTTTAAAGAGCATTTTTAAAAAAGTAGTCAAAGCTTTCTTTTTTTTATTTTTGGAGAAAAATTCATATTAATTTGCGAAATTTGGTGCCAGTGCAACGGGCTCTGGCGTCGGGGTGGCGAGGAGGGAGAATATTCGTAAATGCAGCCTGACTTTATACTTAGCCACGTGCACGGCCGTCATACATTAACGAACGGTCGCGCGATGGCGGTGGTGACGGGGTCGCTGCGGCCAGGAATGGCGCTATAGGGAAAACTCAATTAAACGTTATTACGCGGATCGGTCGGAGGGAGTGGGAGAGTCAGCGCGCGATTGAAAATCAGCTGGCCGCGCCGGGCGCAAAAAAAAACAGGCAAGAGGAAGAATTGAAACGTCATTCGGCGGAGCAATCGCCGGGCCACGTACAGCCCGCTCAGATGCCCAACAGATAAATTAGCAATTTAATTATAGAACTGTCAGGCGGTAATTAAATTAATAACGAGAAGCCTCGAATCCAATCCGATCCGTCCTGGTGGGCTTTTTCGAGGCTCCCCCCGCCGCCCTCCTCCGATTCGCCCACCCCTCTCCGCGGCCCGGCGGTTCGTGACTTTTTTGCTTCCCTTATTCGCGGGATGAGCGAGCGCGGGCACTCGTCGATCGCCCCGATCCAGCTACGCGCGTCGCGCGTGTACAGGCGCGCGCGATAGATAATGGCTTGCAAACGCGTGTGTGAGAGCGAGAGAGAGAGGGGAGAGAGAGAGACCCTGGATCGCGGGGGAAGAGCCTCGAGTGCGCCTGCGAAGGAGGTAAATAGCGCTGTTTGCTTATCATTTTCCATCGATTGCCCCGAGATCGCTCGATACATCTGTCAATTAGGCGAGATCCCGACTGCCGATAAATCACGCTGCAATCCGCAACGCCGCCGACCGCGCGGTCTCCATGAGCGCGCGCGCGCCTTGACAGGAGAAGGAGAAGAAAGGACGCTGGAGGTGGGGGCGAGGCAGGCAGGGAGAGCAAAGACGGCTGCGATATATAGTCAAATACCGCGGGCGCTGGGGTGGGGGCGGGGGCATGCAGGCGGCGCAGCGCAAGGCAGAAAATAATGGCCGATTACGAAGCACCTCTTATTGCGCTATTGCTCAACCCGCAACTATATATATATATATATATGGGAAAATTAAACGCTTTGATCTTGACAGAGTTGGCACATGATGGATTATAATATTCAAACTGTTAATTTCGCAGAATCCAACAGGTATACAACAGGAAATCAACATCCAGCGCGGCGCGTAAAATGAATTTATTTTATTCGATTCTTGATTAAGGAAATGTGCTATCCAAATCGAATAAGTAAATATCCGGAATTATTGACAGTTTATGATCATTTATTTGACAAGTTCAGATTATAAGTATATATTTGCTTATCACATAAGTGAAAAGTTTACTTACTGATCGAATGAAAATACACTTGCAGTATAAGTGACAATTTATAATGAAACGAACCGAAAAAGTTTTATCCAATTAAACAATATCTCGATAACAACTCCCATCTGCCGAATGAAAAGGCTAATCTAGTATATCATAACTAAAAGTAGGCGTTCAATAAAACGAACATGAAAATTGGAATAGTCAATCTAAGATTCAATCTAATAAACATCTAATAATAATAATAATAATTGAGGATGGCTACTTCGAGATAATATTTCAAAAAATCAGATCGCCACCTTGTCATTAGCGATAAGGCTGATCGTGAGGACGAAAATTAGTGATCTAAATAAAAAACAGAAAATTCCCTTACGATTTTCGAGTATTTTTACTAGATTCTTCTACTAATGTTCAAAAATACATTACAAATGAGTGAATTCGTTTACTAATTATTTAAATCAACTCAACTTATTCACTATGGTAAAATTTGGCTTATTCGATTTTCGAATGTTATATCCTTTCAATGAATTTCATTGAAATGCTGGGCAATATGTTTAATTAGAGCGAAGGGCTCAACGCCTATAGGGTCCTTGCGCCTCGTCATACGTACCCCGTGACGTTCTAATGATCGAGCTGCTAGGACACCGATCACTCAAGACGATTGGATTGGGACGCCCGACGAATTTGCCCAGGAGGAGGCGAGCCGGATTGATGGGGCCGGGAGGGGACGCCGGGGCTCGTCGAAAGTTGCGGGACGCGGACGTCAGCGATAGCGTATGCGTAGCGGCTCCCTGAAGCGTGGCAAACATGGAGCGAACGAACGGAAGAGAGAGAGAGAGAGAGAGAGAGAGAGAGAGAGTATGGTAGCCCTCTATCGCGAATGCTGGGAAGCTGGGAAGTAGGGGTGGACGCGAGACAACTTCGTCCACGCATCTGTATATATATAATATACATATATACGTAGCTAATTGGTACATAAACATCGTGCTTTATACGCGGCGCGCGGGTAGACTATGGGAGAGCGAAAGACAAGGAAAGAGACTACTACTGGCACATGGCAAACATTGACAGTCATTACGGTGGAGATATGCATGGGGATATGCTGTTATGCCAGTACGTCTCCCCCACTCCTCAATCACCCCCCCCCCCCTTTATTGAGCACCTCGAGCTTTTTTATTTGTGACCAGAAAAATCGACGTGTATAAGCCATTGAACAAATTACGTTTTCCATATTTCAAGCAGCTTACGATATATTCTCGTTTAGAAAAACTCCGCAACTCACAACTCAGTCTAGTTTTTGAACGACTTTTTCAGATTTTTATGAAAATTCAAAGTTTCTCTAGACAGAGCAGACTGCTTCCACCCAAAGCAAGTAAATATCCCAAGTGGTGATGCCCATGGAGAAAGACTAGGTGAATCAAGATTTTCCATTTTACTCCATCTAGGAGAGCATTGCGCGCTGGAATGAAAATTAATTTTTTGCATTTATCGTTTTAACTTTTCAGTAATATAGGCCAATAAATTTAATTAAACTGTGTGATTTAAAGCTATTTTTTCAATGACCTGAACGATCCTGTACATATTGTACTTGAAGCAGCATTATAGTTACATCCATTCCCTAATGAAAGATGCGTTACACTATACTTTTACGAGTCAGAAAGTAGTACAGCAGAATTTTCCGCAAATGCTATTTTTTCAAAATAAATGAATTCGTTTTGAAGGCACTTGCTCTACTAACACATATTGGTACATAGTAATATTTTAAGTTTAAGCAATATAAACATATGATTTCCTTGCAAAAAATGTTAAACACTTAACAAAGCAGAAAGTAAATTCCGTTATTCGTCGAGAAAAAAATCGAGATTTTAAGTCACTACACATACGTATAATTGTTCCACAGCCTTTCACAAATTTCAAGACCTTTTCCATAGTCACTTTTTAGCGATTTTTCGCGAAAGTTTTCCCAGACGCCGAGCCCGGCAGATAACGCCGGAAAAAGAATCGTCGAGCCAAAAGATGTTTTGCAAAAAAAAAGCTTCGGAAACAATGGAACGAGATCCTCGGCGCTTTTTAGCCGGTCGTGCGATAGAGGCAGAGCCTCGAAAACGAGAAGAAACGTAACTATTTTCTTAGGCCCGTTATTTCGCATGAACGCGCGGGCGCGAGCGTTCGAGCGTGCGAGGGCCGCGTCCCCCATATATATATATACACACACACACACACACACACATATATGTCTGGCTGTGCATACACGTATATGTGTGGAGAGCATCTCGATCGGAGCTCTTGTGAGCGAAGGAAGGGGATGGCCGGAGCCAGCGAGAGGATTTATCCGGCCGAGCTGCCAATTAAAAGGCGCACTTACAACACCTTATTATATCGATGCGCTCCTTTAGCCGGGGGCTGCATACGTACGCAGATAGCGCGCACCGCGCGGACTAGCAAATAAGAGAGTGTAGAAGGATGGCGGGAAGGGCGACGGGCGGAGGGGGCTGGCGGAGGGGGGGTGAGGAGGGCAGGAGGGTAAGCGAGAAGAGAGCTCGCTGGATGCATCGGCGCGCGCAACAACGGGGCGAGGGAGAGGAGGCGGGAAATCGTGAGTCGAGATACCGCGCGACTGTTTAAAGCTCATTTACTTATAGGAAAGCCCTCGACGCCTGACGCGAGATTTAATTGGAAACACTCTTCGTATTTATCTATGTGCCGTGCCCGGGATTTGAGATCTCTCTCTCTCTCTCTCTTCTCCCTCTCTCTTGTTCTCGAGCTTCGCTAAACAGCTGCTGGGGGGTGCAATAAGCGAACCTCGTTCGAATGATTTTTTTTTTCTGTGCTTTTATACCCCTCAGAAATTCATTATGCGCCAGTGCACATAAGCGCGAAACTTTAGATTCCCGTTTAACAATCAGTTCGATAATAGAGTAACGGGGTCTCGAATCTCCGCTGCTTATACATGTATGTGTACGACGCATTATTAGAAGCGCGGAGAAGGAGCACAATGGGCGCGCGAACTCCTCGCCGATCCCTCTCATTGTGTTTCTCTCATTCTCGAAATACCTCATCGCACGTATCATTCTTATTATATTTATTATTATTGTTCTTGATATTATTATTATTATTATTATTATTATTATTATTATTATTATTATTATTAATATTATTCTTATTGTTACTGTTACTGTTACTATTGTCGTCGTCCGTTTTTATTGTTACTCTCATTGCCAGTGTTCATATTACGATCATTGATATTCAATATTATCCATCGTTCATTAATGTTCGTCGGCCTTTGAAAAACATCTGGCGAATCTCTTTAAAAATGCATTATGCGCCCGATCTCAGCCTCGGCTCGCTTCTCTGTTCCAGGATGTTCGGCAGCACAGGTGCCTGCGCAGCTTGCGGCCAGACGATACCGGCGACCGAGCTCGTCACGAGGGCGGGCGGCTCCGTCTTTCACACCAAGTGCTTTACCTGCACCAAGTGCGGCACGCAGCTCACGCAAGGCGACAGGTGAGTCACACTTACACGCAGCCGGACATATGTATATATGGATAAATATAGGTATATATATATATATATATATATATATATATATATATATATACCGCAGTCGACCGTACAGGTTATAACGGAGAAATTCAGAATCGATCGGGGACCGGGTTGGCGACCACCTCTCCCTCCCCCTTCCCTGACCGCCCACCGCCTACCCTCCCCCCTCCTTTATTCCGTCTGCCCCACGCCCGAGGACAACAGATGTCCGAGGAGAGTCGGTCCCCGCTCGGCGCGCACGCTGTCATTATTGTAGTTGCGGGCGCAGGCCGAGGGGGTGGCGAAAGAGGAGGAGGGCCAGGAGGTGAAGGGGAGGGAGTTGGGGGGGGGGGGAGAAGCACGAATGCGTGCGCGTTTCCACATATGCGTGCGCGATAGCTCCATGAGAAAGTTTAAACATACGCTTGCCCTCGGTTCCGCTGGCCTCCGTCCGTGACTGACGTGCATATATACATATATACAAATCGCGTGGACAAAGAAGCTTCTGATCTTATCAATTTACAAAGATATAAATACGTGTCGGTATTAATACAGAGCTCGAAATAGTAATTTATTTTTCACTGTTTAACACTGATTTAGTCATGGATTTGTTTTTGTCTATCGTTTCCTGCTTTACATCGGATTGATAGCATATTGTTCAAGTATTACTCGGCGATTTGGATAAAACTAAATGTAGATATTTATTGATAACAAGGAGAGCGGTATGCACACGCGTAACTCACAGACTTTATTGAAATTTATTCACCTTTATTTTTAATATACACATAGATGCTTTCTATAAATTAATCTGAAACCAGTTGAAGTAATAAAAATATTAAATAAAAATGTTACGTTAACCCTGCGATAAATGTTCCAAATATATCGAACCACTAAATACGTACCATTATTTAGTCATAATGTGCCGTGATTGTAGAAACTTAAAAATATTATCTTATAATATTCTGTCTTCTATACATTAAAATAATGTCTAATAATTTTATTATTATTCGATTATTATATTTATTAAAACTAGCTGTAATGGTGCGAAACAAACAGAACTATTGAAAGATACATAAAAACGGATTAATTCAGAAAGTTTGTAGTTCTGTATAAATATTGTCAATCTCCATGATGACGATATGCAATTAAAATTAATCACTCAATGAACTACATATTTAGGTATCAAGTGTATAATGGTGAATTACGAATTTCAATAAAATCTGTGAGCAATTATTACGATACTCTCTTTAAAAAAATCGAAAAGTAAGAAAAAAAAGTTATGCTTTTCTTTGAATCGGTGCACAAAGTCGTTTTGAGAGTTAAAAATCATTCCAAATGTTCCTCACTAAATGGGTTACTAAATATGATGCTAGTATCGATACTCGATAATCTCTGTAAAATTATTATATCTATAATGATGATTTTGTCAGAAGTTAATAGTCACTAGATCCAAGTAGGAATTCCCTACAGTTTATCTGAAATCTATAATATGCTATTATTTGCGCCACTTGCATTATAAAAGTAAGTTTCAAGTCTTGTATGCATGAGAATTGGCATTGAGTTTTGCTTTTCTGAAAGAGACCATGAAGCGTCAATATAAGTTTTAATACTACGGATAAGAACTGACCTTTTCTGCTTAGTTATCTACACGCTATCAAGTTTGGAGACTGATAACTATAACGAAGGCATGCTTCTAAGCTCATTCTCAATTTATCGTAGTTGTTTTAACCTGATGTTAAATCCACTTATTTCACTTGCTTGTGAGCTTATCGAACTATTAGACTTGGAGAAGTCGTTTTAGCTTATCGCTATTGCTCTTGGAAGCTGCATAAGTCCTTCTTGGCTTATACACTCCCAAACAACGAAATGGGACAGCCAGTTATTACTCACTCATATCTATAGTCAGATATTTTTAAATTTTCCCCACGTTTAAAACAAGTACGAATATATCTCAGAGCCTTGCTAGGCTCAATGCTTCCACTCAAGTCTTGAAGTTTCATGAGTGTAAGTAGGAAAAAGTAGGATTTTGAATCGAGAATTTCGTTTGATTTTCCCAATGGTTTCTTGTGTGAAAAGTTTACTATTCATTGAATTGGGTCAAACTTATTAGAATTATATTATAAAAAATTTACATCTTGTAGCTGTATTTGCCAATAATTATATTTTCTATTACCAATTGTATTTATTTATACTACAATATTTCTTTTCCTTCGACTTATGAGTGAAGTCCAACTTCAAGTCCGTGCCAACATCACCGACGTTCATATTTGAGAAACATGAAAAATTACCGAACCGATGTCCATGTCACGTCTCGTATGCATGGACATCAAATTTGTGATTCTCACATTTCGCAGTTTCATAGAAAAATTCCACTTAATTTTCGCTGATTGCGCGAGGTGTCGCACTTCTATTTCGCCAAAATGTCAGTTCAATATGTAGAGCGGATTGGGAAGATTCCAAATAACGACAATTTTTTTCTCGTTTTTGACAGTTTATTCTTTAGTCTGATCTACCTCTAGTCTAATGCATTTTTCATATGAGTGTTCAAATACAGTTATATCATTTTTATTATCTGCTTCATGAAGTCTCTCGTTGCTTACATATATTTGACTTTCTAGTCCTTTTTAAGGATAGAAAATTGATCTAGTTGCTGGGGTCTAAGGCTAGTAATATAGTAAGTTAACAATTCGTGAATTGGAACTGTAATTGTTTTAGTTTAGCCATCTGAAAGGCCGATGTCTTTCTACAAATAATCCATAAAAATAATTGCTTTCAAAATCTCCAAACAACTGTCCGCATTTCTTGATTAGCCGATAAAAATGTTTTTACCTACTTTCGGATTCGATCGTCTAGTTTAAACCCTTGTTTTTCCTGTAGATTAGTTTCAGAATTGTAATGATAAATCGGAATTTTATTCACAGTTTTAAGACAGCTGTAAATCGATACAAATATTTGCTGAGGTGGTGTTTATGCAGATCCCAGTTTTTGATCCAGACAGTCTTCGGGTGAATTTTTGATCCAACGGTATTACACGTGGAATATATCTAAGGATCCCATTTTCATGCTCAAATGGTTATCTAAAATATTCCGTACGCATTCAATTGACATTTCAAGTAATTTCAAATATCTTCTCATTTTTCATTTGCACCATTTTATGAATTGTTGGAATCATGTAGTACGTTGTGACGTTCAGAAGTCATCATAAAGGTGCGTCAGAAGTACACATTCGATGTCTGTCAAAATTCAGAAAGGTACTGATTCACCATTGAGTATAATCAATAAGAATCTTTCAATATGGAATTTAGTGCTTTTTTTATTGAAATTTGTATTTTTGAATAGATAATAAATTCCTATTCAAATTTTTGTCGAAGTTTCTTTTATGCATGCACCTGCCCTTTTGGAGGAAAATTTGGAATGATCAGATATATTAAGTAGCATCTCATACGATGATTGATACTTGGATTACTTCTAAGTTAAGCCGTTAACAATACTTCCTCGAAAATCTTAAGAAAAACAAGATTTAATTATTGAATTAAAATGCATAATTAAAACGAACTGTAAATTCTATATAAACGTTCATTTATATAAAAATTTATGTACAATAATTATTTTTCAATAGTAATTAAAAATAAAAATTCATACCGATGATTTGTTGAATGGGCAAGTTAATATAATATACGACTAAAGAAGATTTATTAGTGAGCAATTAAACTACATCGGTCCCTCAATTTATATGGCACTTTTTTATTCGGTAAATTTATCTTAATTTAGGCAGCATCTGGGTGAGGTATATATATATACGCTCCTTTAAGTATTAAAATTGACAGTTTTATACTGTCAGTAGTTCAAAATTGATTAATGGGACGCGTGACTCACGCACTCGCAGATTCAATTTAGACAATTTTCATTCGCTTATTATATCCATTCACGTGCAACTTATGTCCGCGTACATTGCGGGTCAAACGTACATTAACGAGCCAGTACAGTACGAAAGAAGGCAAGAAACTATTCGAAATATTTAGTTACGTAAGCCCCGAAACGCGAAGGGGACCCAAGCTTGACGAGGCCCGCTCTCTGTTCCAGGTACTACCTCCTGTCCGGCGCGGCCGTCTGCGAGACGGACTTCCACAAGATGGTGAAGTCGTCGTCGGTCGCGGCGGCGGCGGCCGCTGCCGCGACCGGCAACAACGGCATGCCCACGAGGAAGGGTAAGGTCGGCAGGCCCCGGAGGAGCCGCGAATGAGGCGGCAACCCGGTTGGCCGCCCGAAGAAGGTTCAACCCACCGCCCCAACGGCCCCCGTGGTCATCGCGGCCCTCCAGCCGCAGGTCGACCTCGTGGACGTGGCCGTTGGGGGGGAGACCTATTCGCCGCCGCCGCCGGGTCATCAGCACTACCAGCAGCAGCCGCCCCAGTCGCAGCCGCCGCCACAGCAGCAGCAGCAGCAGCAGCAGCAGCAGCCGCCGCCGCCGCAAGCCCCGCCCTCGCAGCAGTCCTCCCCGCACCAGCAGCAGCAGCAGCAGCAGCACGCCCCGCACCACCACCACCAGGCGCCCATGGGGCTGCTACCCATGGGCCTCGGCCCGGGCCAGCACCAGCCGGGGCAGCACCACCCCCACCACCACCATCACCACCCCCATCAGCAGCAGCAGCAGCAGCAGCAACAGCAGCACCAGCAACACCCCCACCAGCACTCGCAGGCCTCCCCCTCGTACCAGGAGTGGGCCTGGACGCCGGAGCCCTGCGACTGAGTGGACTGGTTCGCGCTGAGGGAGGACTGCTCGTGCCCTCGCTGCTCTCACCACCGCCGAACTGGAAACGGACAGTGACAGACGCGTGTGAGCCAGTGAGAGACGGCATAACGAACGAAAGCAAAAGTAAAAAAACGACCGGACACAGTTTCTGTGCGGGTTTCTTCCGCGTCATCACAGCGCGGTTCCTGATCGCGTCTTTCGTGCGCGCGCGTCGTGTGTACAATGCCCGAGTGAGTGTGTCAGTTCCCGCGTCCTCGCTCGTCGCTCGGTCTCGGCTCGCCGTACGAGAGGCGCCCCCCTCCCCCCGAGACGATCGTCGAGGACCCGCGCTCCCGTGCTGCGAATCTCGGCCAGGCGTTCGGCAAACTGGCGCGAACATTCGGTCTTCCTTCGTGCGTTTTCCGGACGAATGGGACTGCTCGGAGCCAGTTACCGGCCCTCCGACCGGTCGCCCCGCCAAGGATCGGCAATCGCCTCGTTAGCCGCGGTATTGCCACGGGCCCGGACGCATCGGCCGATCGCACCCACGGCCGGATTCGCGGCCGAACCGACGGAGAAGATCTCAACCGCCGCTTCGGCTGCGCTGCCCCGAGCGCTTTTCGTCCTACGCGAGCGGAGCGCTGATGAGGTGCCGCCGCTCGGGGGGATAAAGCGCGGGACCTGGGAGTGGAAGAAGGCGGGCCAGCTCGGATCGCGAGGGGCACATTGGACGAGAAACTCGGTAAAATTGTCTCCGCGATGTTTACCGTCGTCGAGGCTCCGCGATGCCGTCGCGACGAGTGAGTAAAGCGCGCGGATCGTATATCGCTCTCGGAACGTCAGATTAAATAACATTATATATATATATAGCCGACAATTCGCGCGGGACTTCGCTTTGAAATTTTGCGCGGCCACGCGTTTATCGAGCACGTGACACGCGAAATCATCGAGCGGCACTTTCATCTCGGCGACGCAGTCGTAGAAAGGCTTGTATTTTTCATATAATACACGAAAAGCGATGTAAATTCCAAAAGAATATTTTTCAACTGTAGCCGATAAGCTTAACACTTAATGTAAGGAATAAGATAAATTTTTTTTTTGTTTTTGTTTTTTCTGTTCTTTTTTTCTTTATTTTTTGTTCTTTCTTTTTTTTAATATTCCTGCGAACTAAAATTGTATGTGTGTACATATATAGATACATTAAAGAAAGTCATTGGTAAGGCAGGCTGCGCAATATTTAGCGAAGTCTCCAAATAAAGGCATAGAATGAGAGAGTTGAAGCGATCGAGCGAATGTGAGAATGATTCACGGGACTGACGTTCCAAGTTCAACGGGGAGTAAAAAACATTGAGAGCGACGAGGGTGCGGTCGTTTTGTATGACAATCTTTTCGATTCCTATGGAACAACGACTCGCGCAAAAGGACTCGAGAATGCGGCCGTTATGCGAAGGCCTGCGATCGAGCTTTTTTGTTCTGTTAAGTTAAGATGGGATGATTTAATT
Source organism: Sycobia sp. Sy_11 (assembly GCA_018907035.1). NCBI lineage: Eukaryota > Metazoa > Arthropoda > Insecta > Hymenoptera > Epichrysomallidae > Sycobia > Sycobia sp. Sy_11. Next base: position 5,132,925 of record JACCIC010000005.1, read on the forward strand.
GTAAAATCATAACATTTCGAACATCTGCAATAAATGTAAAATACATGTATAATCTTAAAAGATGAGGAAAGTGTAAAATCTTCAAAGTATATTTAAAAAGACATCGCGTACGTGATCATCGATTATGCGCTTCGGAATTATCGTCAATTGTTTCTTCTGTTTGGGAATGATAACTCATCGTTATCGTTTAATTCACAGTTACCGAAACTAAATTCTAGCCTTGAATTCGAACTCTATATCAAACGTAAAAATCGCCTCTTGATCAAGCACGCTACTACAATAGCCAATAAATTTTCCTTTACCTTGCCTTCACCTTACTACCGTGCATTCTCCGCGCACCGGGAACAAAACTAACAATTGTCGATGATTTTTCGTCTCGAGCGGCACGACCGTGCAGTCGCATTGGTCCGAACGAGCGGCAATTCAATAAGAAGAAATCCTTCGATGTAAACTGTATGATAAACCTGGTTGTTACCCGTTTACTCATTCCGTTAATAGCGAACTTTTATCCCAAACGTTCTGCATGCTGACAAATCGACCGGAGAGAATGCGAAAAGAAACAAAAAAAACTTGAAAATTAGGAGTCTCGCGGTTTTGAAGGAAGCGAAGCCGAGCGAGAAAGGGATGGGGAGTCAAGTGTCTTACCGAAGCCTACGAGTGAAAAAATTTTTTTGTTTTTTTTTTTTTTGTTTTTATATGAACGAGTGCGCGTTACGCCGTCAAACGATCGCCAAGTTATCCACGACCGACTCCACGATCGGACACGGGGGGGATTGGTCGAATGCGGTTTACGATGGAGATTCTGAATTCTTTGCTTTTCGCGCCGAGCTCGAGCTCGGCAATGTTTTTCGTTGTCCTGGCTCGTAGGACATTTGCACACTGAGGTCAATAGAGAAATCCAATGGCGAAGTAAAGTAAGCAAATAAGCGCAAAATCGGTATGAGCCTGTGTGATTGGGATGCTGTGTGTGCATGCGTGTGTGTGTGTGAGTGTGTGTGAGAGAGAGAGAGAGAGAGAGAGAGAAACGAAGCAAATTATATTCGATTAGGGACGAGCGTGAGTTAGTGTGCGAGAGTGCGCGCGAATCCGGAGGCCTATATCGTCGAAGTCGGTACGGAAGGGTGTGTAATTTAAATCTGTATATAAAATACATTTTTGTATATTGTTAAAGATTTGTGTGATATAAATATGGTTATATTTACAATGGACGGGCCGACGCGCTGCTCGCATGATTACGGGAAACGCATCGACCGAGGGGCTTCCGCGAGCGCCACCACCGTCTGCCAAACCCCAAGAGCCTCGGCGCACTTATCCTGTCCCAAGACAAAAACAAAGCGACGACACGGCACTTCCTTTCCCCGGCCTTCTTCCCCTCCCCCTTTTGTTCCGCACCTTTCTGAACTTGCTCCATCCCCGACAGACGCGCGTAGCGCGGCGCCCGTGACGACTCCTTCTCGAAGCTACAGATACAGACAGGCGCCTTTTCCTCCCTCTCGCGGCGTCATGGCAGCGGTGCGCACTGCGCGTATTATATCGAACATGACATATATACAGACACACACACACACACACACACACACACACACACACACACACACACACAGACACGTATATATTTATGAGCGTATGTATGTATATATACATACGCACGAGTACCGAGGGCGCGGGCGCTCGCGCGCCCCGGTCGAGGCCGATCCTCCGATGCGTTTAGTTAATTTTGTTATATTTGATTTATCTCGATTTCGTGGCCGAGTGCGGTGCGTCGGAGGGGGGCGGGGTACGTCGGCGCGAAGCAAAATTGTCGCGAGCGTTCCCGAACCCCCCTTCGATCCCGCCTCGGCCGGCCCATCGGGCTCTTGTAAAATAAATAAAAAAAAAAAAAACAAAATAAAATAAAAATAAAAATAAAATAACGCGGCACACGACGCGAACGCAAACACGTTTATTAATTATAATAAAGATACAAGTTTTTAGAAAAAAAAATGAAAGAGAATCCTGTGTCTCATTTCTTCAACACCCTGTCCAACTGTATATTTATTTTCAGAATCGTCGCGCAAATGCGCCTGGTGCAAAGCTACGGTGTCCTGTCAACGTATGTAAATACACCACGGTAAGTCACAGATGCACTGAAATTGGTACATCTTAACAGGAAGAACGAAGTTAGATAGTTATATAAATGTAACTGTTGTTGGCATAAAAAATTATGGCAGTTTAAAAAAGTAGAACGACGATTTAACTAACTTCACATTGTTAAAACTTAAGAACTGTACTTTTAATTACAAATTGAAATGTTTTCTTATATCCGTATATTAAAAAATCTATTAATCTAGACTTTAATTTCGATTTATTTGTCGGGAAAATCTTTTTACAGAAGATCAAATGAAATTTTTATAAATATCAGATGAATTTCGAAGGCACTCTGTGGGTTTTTCAAATAAAATTTTTACGAGCTTATTTTATCATACTATCTTATATTTTCTATGAAATTTTCAAAACATATAACTTATATATTTAACCTAATGAAAAATACAGCCAAAAAAATAACCATATGAGAACCAAGAAAAACTATATATAAATAATTTATGTTGTCGTGATTCTAAATATAGAATTATCCAATTCCTTTTACTCAATTTCAAGACAAAATTATATTTGGTTTGTCAAATTTGTCGTCATCTCAAAAGTTTTATAAAAGAGAAAGAGACCAACCAAGATAAAAAAATAAAGTAAAATAAAAAAAAAATAAAAACAATCTTCTGTAAAGTAATATACTTGATCACATCAATTAGATTTACATCTATTTTATAAAAAGTTAATTTAGTCAATAAGCTTTACTTATTAGATATTTATGCTATCCAATTAATACATACACGTCCCGGGCTAATAAGACGTAAAAAACAGATGCATAAGAAATAAAAAGAATTCTATCTGATAAGCCATAAAAAGGTTGGTTATTAAAAATTCTTAAAAATCCGAGGGCTTTTCAGATAAACCTGGCGAAAAGGCAATAGAAGATTTCAATAACTTAGACGTTTTAAAAGAGCACCGGTAACGTCAGCGGAACCACCGACAGCATCAGCAACAGCGGCAACGGCAGCAGTAGCAGCAGCAGCCACCGCCGCCCTCGCTAATGAAATTAAAGATATAAAAAATCATAAGTGAGCATGTGCGGAAGGGCCGTCGGTCAAAAAAGCACGCGACGTGTATAAGTCGCGCCCCCGTCGTTCGCTCCGGGGCCCGGTGATTGACGCGTATAACCCGTTCCGCTCGTTTGTAGCCCGGCGATAAAAGTAGTACTTCGTTCTTTATTGGATTCCTCCGTCAGCTTGTCCCGCCGGGCGTTCCATCTCTCTCTCTCTCTCTCTCTCTCTCTCTCTATCTCACTCTCTCTCTCAGTCTCTCCCAACCCCTCCCCGACCCTCTGGCCCCCGACGCCTCTCCTTGGCATTTTCACGGCGACAAATTGTCGTGCGCGAAGTTCAACGGCACCCCGGAGCCTAATCTTCGAAGCTAAGCCGGGCTTTTCACTTACTTCCGCGCACGCGGTCCCTTCATCAATCCACTTTAATCTCCCGAGCATAAGGCTGCGGGCGCTTTTCAGAATTTATCCGGGCAATACTCTCTATGATTTTATACATTTCATTCTTTTCTATGAAATTTTAAGAATCACGCGCCCCGCCCCCTCACTGTGATATTAGAATCGCTCCGTGCGTCAAAGTTGGAGGGTATAAAAAAAAGTGTATAAGGGCTCGCTCAAGGTGGCGTAAAATTGCAATTTTCTCAAATTGGCTTCCATTACTGCACATGCAACCCAATAATCTGCGAGGCATCTAATAAGTAACTCCATTCTAATCGAAACAGTAAACGCTAAATCACATTATCGATATATATATACATAAACGACTTTAGTTATGTATTTTTCCGTCATCTGAAAATTTCGTATATTTGAAATATAATTTCGACAAATTGAAATATCAGTATGCAATTTCGTTTATTTGTTTAATTTTTTATCTGGATTTTCTATACCCGTCGGTATAATTTCGCTCAGTACTTTTTTTGGCTAATTTTCAAACCACTGGATACCATTACCGTACTTATACAAAGCAAATACTTCGAAATCTATAAATCGGTCAAAAAATCGGAGTCGAAAGCTTTGATGTGCTGCTTGTTATATTGGCAATTTAAATCGTTACTAATATGGCCTCTCCTGGCGAATTTGGACATTTTGGTACAACAGTCATGTTGCAATCACATATGTTTAATTATAAAATGATTTCAATTGACAAATAAAAATCTGTAATTATATGTGGATAATTAGAAGATATTAACTCTGAAATACGCAGATTTTGACTTACTATATTTCTTAATAACAATTCAAATGTCGCTATTTCAGCACCGAGAGTCTCGCGATGGAGAGTACAAAGCCAGAGACAGCGTATTCTTTATTAAATAAATACGAGGCCAAATACTTAAGTAATGCGAAAAAATTAATGAATCGAGGATATTTAAAAATTAAGGTACATCGCTGCGATCCCTTTGAAAATAGTTCCCTCCCGCATTTATACACTTATTCCAGGAAATTTTCCAGTTTTCGTAACAATTTTGGAAAACTTCTTGTGGGATCTCTCCGAATACCCTCGTTACAGATTCTTGAATGTCTTCAACGGAGACAAAATATCGACCTTTGATGAATTTTTTCAAATGGGGGAATAGGAAAAAGTCGGAGAGTGACATGTCCGGTGAATAGGGGGGTTGTGGCAATGTTGCGATGCCTTAAAACGCCAACAACTGAGAGACATTGAACGCACTGTGGCAAGGAGTATTGTCTTAATGTAGAACCCAAGTCTCAGCACCCTTTTTCGTAATTGTTCGAGCACATTGCGATAGAATACTTGATTTACGGTTTGTCCAGGTGGTTCAAACTCTTTGTGAACCACCCCTTTGCTTTCGAAGAAGGAAATGAACATGGTTTTCACTTTGGACTTGCTCATTGTCGCCTTCTTTGGCCTTGGCGCTTCATGGGACAGTCACTGTTAGCTTTGTCGTTTAGTTTCGGGGTCATATTGAAAGAACCAGCTTTCATCACCAGTAACAACTTGATCGAGTTACTCGGTTTCGCCGCGTTTCGCACAAAATTTTATCGTGCACGGTTACTCTAAATTTCTCTGTTCCATTTTCGTGACATGCGCTTCTCACGCGTTGTTACAAAATACAACTAGCGATGAAATGATCGTACATGGGTCGTCAAGGTCTCAATCGTGATAGTAGGGATCTACTATTACGGTGGCGGAGTTACAGGTTCACAGTATTACCACAGGCCGAAAAATAAAATCGGTCGCATTAGTTAATTGTCTGACCTCGTATATTCAATTAGCGATCGCTTGCGCAGCTCCGTCAAGATTTGTCGAGCGTCTCGCATCTCGTTCTGAGGAGATATATAGCGTTCTAGCATATGCTACTTTAGCGACGTTCTGGGAGAAGAGCCCAGGGTTAAGGAAGCGCAAAAACTGGAAGACCAATCCTACGATACGGGGCAGCGAAAATTTCCTACCGGGAATTCCGTTCGCCTTAGAGCAGAACGGCTGCCATCACGCACGCGGACGCCGTTACCGCAAAAGTTCTGAACATATCGAGGCGGTCACACATTAGCACAGATGCGCTACTCCAGAATTAGAGGAGAAACCGTGAACCGCGATTATAGAATGCCCTCTCGTTTTCAAGCAACGTTTTGCCAGCTGTCGCGACCACATCGCACGCGATCCCTCCAGCCCTAAAGAGCCGAAGCGGCCCGACGGCGGCCACATAACTTTATCAATAGCACCGTAGCAAACATTCAGCGCCTGAATCCGTGGAATTAATAAGTGCTTCACAGTCGGAGAGTTCGTAGTATATTTTAAAATATTTTGGGAACATAACTATTGGGCAGTATTTGGTTACGATGACAAAATGTTTAAGAATTCTAGCAGTACGAAGAGAACAGAGATGAAGGCGGAACAGGGCTTCAACAGGTAGCTACCCCGGTTCTGTAGGGGCACGATAGCGCGGCACTCATCCGAGCCTGTCCGGATAACGATTAGCTCATGTCCAGTGAGTACTAGTTGCTCATTGAGGTAAATATAAGTTCAATCCTTGTTGTCAAAGACCCTGTAACTGCTTTTACATTCCTGTAGATGGCCTAATAATTTATCCTCCAAACTCTGGTTATTCAGGAGACCCAAACAGGCCCGGATTAGTGACTCGTTCAGTGTATTTGTAACCTAAATAATGCCTGCGAATTATTTCAAATTGCCTAAAATAATTTATACCCGTGATATATATAATTACTTCCCGACGTTCATTCCTTCGTGTTTTCTGGCTGGTCTAGAAAGTTTGACTATACTTGTGTGCGACGAATAACTATATAAATCTGACCATAACGGCACCTTCTGATATTGCATTATTCTTGCATTTAATGATAAAAATTCGCTTTGATTAGACTTTCCCGTTTGACAAATTTATGCTGCCCGGATCGTTATCGGCGTAATCGCATCGACTTTCGAAAATTCATCACTTATCTGACAGGAATTATGGGCGACTTAAGTAAACACGATACTAATGTAAAACATCATCACCGTGTGAGTTCCCAATAACGTAACTATATATAGAGCACAGCTGACACCCAACCTCAAGACCCGATGATAACTCCCAACTCCCTCGAATTTAGCAGCGCGTGCTCGAAGTCCTCTGAGCAGGAAGAGAAAGAGAGAGAGAGAGAAAGAGCTTATCTCGCCCGCACCCCGTCAACCCGCAACTTCAAAACGATTATGCGAAAAGACGCCGCTCGAGTCGGAGAAGGGTTGAGGTGGGAGGGGGTGGCGACGAGTGTATTTCCGTCCGCGCGTCGGAATGCGCCCGGGGCCACACGGGGCGAGGGGGGTTGGGGCAGCCGCCTCGCCGATGTCCCTCGGAGACACCGCGGCGGCTAATTGACGGGGCTTAGCGCGCGTCCGCTAATTGTCAGGCGTATAAATCGGTGAGCGATGTTAATGCGCGTATTCGCCGCCTTCGTGCAGCGCCACGTTTTGGCAGCTGCGGCTCCACGGGCCGCGCGCACGTGCGCGCGACGGGCGCGTGTCCTATATAAAACCGTTCAATCGGCACTGCGCGTTCGTTCTCGCCCGGGCTTCTAATCCAGGCACGAAAATAACGAGAAGACATCGGGACTACCGATGCCGCGGCCTCGCGGAGCGGAGGAGGGAGGAAGACTCCGAGTATATTCCGAGCTTCCTCGTCGTGGAACTTCTTCGAGTGCAAATATACGCACATACAAGCGTCCATTTTATTCCTTAATTTATTATTATATCAACAGAATATTATATAGGCGAGGAATTGCATCGCCTGCTCGTGAATCGCGAAGAAACTTTACGATTCTAGGCGAAAGCCCTTCATTACACGTTCGTGGATCATTGTTGGGAATTTCATTGTGTTTTGAAGGAATATGCTGTTGTCAGTTCGAGAATTTAAATTTCAATTTACACAATCATGTTTATACAACAATGCTCATAATTATTACATAAGTGAAATATCCTAAACGAAATTAATTAATTTTATTAGCAATGTCTGAAACTTAATAATTTAGATTTTATAGCAACAGTCTTAAATTATAATTATACATTAAATTATCATACCCAAGCTTTCCTCCAGAATATCAATCTAAAATCAAGTATAATGTGTGACCTTATGATCAACAATCAATGAAATGCAACATTGTTAAAATGGTAATAAATAAATCCCTCGTATAAGTAGTGAAATTATATTTTGCAATAGATTAAGAAAAAATGCTGAGCAAATAAATTTTCATCTTTAATGGGAACAATAGAGATCCTGGAATAAATTTATGCACAAGTTCTATGACATAGAAATAGATGTATACTATATGTAATTAAATAAAAACCTAATCGCTGCACGATGCATATCTTACGTAACGTTTTATTTTCACAATATAAACGAAAGACTCTACCTTTAAATTGTTAATTAAATAGAAGAGCATTTGAAATATATTATAACTATTGTAAATTAGATTTATTTTTTCTATAATAAGTAGACATTGTTATCTATAATTTGAGGGTTTTTAGACCTATCTAAATCTTCATTATTTGAATCTATAATAGGAAATACGTACAAAATCCAAATCCACCGACCGTAGGATTCCAAGAAAACTAATGATTAGATCAAATGAGCTAAAATCTGAGGATACTCTTATTAAATGCGTTTTTTATTCTATGAACAGAGGGTATTTAATTTGAACATTTAAAAAAAATTTTTATAAATATATTACTGATTTTTTAGTTAATTATTGATGAATTTTCACATATTTAATTTTTAATTCTTTTTCTAATTACTTAAATACTGTTCATATCATAAATATTTATTTAACAACAATATCTTGAAATTTGAGCTCATTTAATTCCATTGGTTTCATTGGAATCCAACGGTCAGTAAATTTGGATTATATTCGTACATTCAATTATCTCATTGTCTTGCAATTAGATCTTATAGGTAATAATAAAATATCTCCTTATCGTCGCTAATATAAATTATATATATATATATATATATATATATATATATATATAATTTATAATAGGTATAAAATATTTTAAATAATTTTTTTTTATTTTTTAATTTCAAGGTACTGTGTGCTCTTAAGTGAATTCAAAAAACATTTTCATTGCCCTTCTCCGTATCTACAAATGTAAAACTATAAATATAGACGATCTTCATTTAAATTTCTGCAAGGTCGCCGAGAGAATTATTGACTCAATTTACGAACACCCGTTCTATAGTCATGCGTTCTCTGTTTTACCTACACATCGTACGTTAATGGAAAACTTGAAATCATTGATTTTCTGTAGAAATTTTAACTACCATCATTATATAACTATTTTTGATGAAATTCATTAGAAGCATCTTTTTTTACAATCTTATGACGTTTAATTATATTTTCTAATATATGTCTTTTGCGTTTTATCAACGTCCTTTTCTGTAATCGATATTCATTTGGATCGTTCAAACCTATATGGAAAAGCTGTCTCAAATCGGAAAGCGGAAATATTTTTATTAACTATTTTCAGCCATTCGACAGAAATCTATCATTAAGATGGGGGTATCATTGATTTATTTGGAAAAAATTCAGAACACAGTATAATGTATAAGTTTTAGCACGCCTATTATTACATAAAAAAGCTACGATGCACTTAAGATGCGGAAACCTAAAAATATCGATGTCTTTGTTAATAATCTATTTATTTTCTTATTGGTCTTTTCAAGTCTACTACTGTCATGGTCATAACGAATCAGAGTGCTGCGCGAAAGTAAAAAATTATCACTGAAGCTTTGAGCCTGGTCTTCTGTCTCTCTCGTACAAAAACCGACCACCGCTCTTCATTACGGTAGCTTCAACCAGTCCATAAATGACCTACGTCGATTTAATAAACGTTATACTAGTGGCAATGATAATAAATTTTGAATAAAATAACCGATACTATCTGTGTAATGGGCAATAAATAGATTTTTAATAATTTTTTAATAAATTTCTGCTATAAAAATAATTTATTATTGGTAATTAAATGACAATTACATCAATAATATCGACTATTATAAATGCTTATACGTCAATATTGCAGTATATTTGTTAAAATTGTTTTTAACTCGTATATATCTAATGAAAATAGCTGAGCATTTACAAACATCACTTGGTGAATCTCTTCTTTGTTTAAAATTAATAAATTGAAAACTTAACGGATTGTTAACTACTATTTTAAATCCTGATTGAATAAAAACTTTTTTGTTTTAAAAATTATTATGCTTATTATCTATTTTAAATAGCTACAAAGCCTCGGCAGGTTGGCCAAACTGCGAGAGTCCATTTCGAAAAAGTTATTTATAAGTATTGATTCGAAAAATTTTGAAAAAATTTCTTACTTTCAAGTTGTTTGAAAAATTCACTTGAAGCCTCGAAGCGATGTAAATTAGACATAAACTAATGAATATATTTAATTAACATAGAATAATTTAAAACTTAAAGTTATTAAATAGCATAAACAAAATTTGAATTATCATAATAATTACTTCCTCTATGTAGTATTCTCTAAACTTTATATCTCTTCCATTAAATCTTATGTTTCAATTGAATGGAATATTTGTCGTTTTCCAATAATTATCAGTTGCATAAGAATATCGTATCGTGAAATTCTATAGGCTATTTTGACATTCTTCTCATTATCCAATATAATTGTATTTATAATTTGGCTAACTTAATAAGGAAGAACGAATTATATATAATTTGGCTAACTCAATAAAGATTAACGGACCCCCATATGACGACCGTCACTGTCACGTTATGTATCTTTACCTGCCTGACTTAAGATCTTAGATATTTTCCTTTTCGAAAAATCAATACTTGTTGTTCAATTATTTTTCGAATAATAATTATTCCAACAATTTACAACACTGAAATATAATTTTATTTTGCTCAGTGGCGTTTTATTTTAAACCGTGAACGTTCGTTTTTTAATAAATTCCTGACTGAAAATTGTGCAGAATAGTGTAGACAATGCTCTCACTGAGCGCGATCATTAAACTTGCTCTGCGCGCGTAATCTTCGCGATTCCTGATGCCAGCGCACAGGCTTTCTGGCCGTCTCTCTCTCTCTCCTTCTCTCTCTCTCTCCTTCTCTCTCCCTCCCTCTCGCAAGCCTGGCGTTCTTTCAAAGCCAATCGGCCGCAGAGGACGGGCGCGGGGGCGGGCGGGGGGGGGGGGGTTAGTAGCAGAGTGCGGGAGAGCGCGAGGGAGAAAGCACGACGAGGAAGAGAGGAGGTAAAGGAGAGCGTCAGAAACAGCGAGCGGCCGAGAGGGCAGCGCGAGCTCGCGAGCGCGCGGCCAATCAAAATGCTTGCTACATACATCGCCGTCAGGGCCGCTAATTAGACGCCACGTAAATCAGTCCTGAAACTCGGCGTTAATTAACACTGGGGTTTCCGCCGGGCGCACGAGCGGCGAGAGTCGGTTACCTACCTATTTATCGGGGAGGTGCGCGGCGGTGGGGGCGATGGTGGGAAGGGGGGGGAGGGAGAGGTCGACTGGACGACGTCGACGACGACGCCGCGCGACGACGACAAAGACGACGATGACTCCGGGACCCCGCTCGCCCCTCTTCCACCAGACCCGCGCTTTCTGTCTCTCTCTCTCTCTCTCTCTCTTTCGCCCGTTTATATTAATTAACTCCCCCTAGATCCCCAGATTATTGCCTGGCTCTAACGTCCTATTATAATGATGGATTCCAGCCGTGGCGCGCGCGCGCCAAAGATCGAGAGAGTTTATACGAGCCGTCGCCGCGCGATGCGAAAAATATTCCCCCGCCCCGCCGCCCCTGACCCGTTATCGCGGATATTTACTTCTCGAAGAAGGCACTCCCGCATCCATGCGTATATGCGCGTGTGCGTGTGTTGTTAAATCCGTGTGTACTGCGAGCCCGTGTCCGCGTATCTTCTTTTTGCTCAATCACCTCTCGATAAAGTCAAGTTAGAAATGAAAGATTACCCTCTTGCCTCGGCCAAATTAATATACGGGCTATTTTTATCGCCCTCACTCGTATTATTTAGTAGTTCTGCTCGTCTTCTGGAATTTTTCAAAAATCCACGAACAGGTTTCTTTTGGTACATGTAAATTTACCGAATTAAATTTCTCTCTCGCACATTTAGTGTATTGTTTTTTGTGTTTCTTTTTTGGATTATAATTTGCCCAAATTTCTTGTACAACTGAATAATATCCGAGCTATTCAATTCTGGTTCCTGCATTACAACACAGAAAATAATTATCTCTCGCTTGTAATAATAACTAGACGTATAGGACAAACAGAAAATCCGTAAGTGTTTGTATTTACGAAAAGCCGGTCAATCCAATAAACATTTGAGCGTTTTTTTCATAAATTGATTCACAGCGATAAAAGTATGATAGTCGATAAGCTCGGATTTTCTCACGTAGTACTTCTAAAAATTCGAAAACGAGTGCAGCGCGAAAGCACGGAAAGAAGTAGAAGATAAAAAGTGTAGCGAGCGTGTATAAAAGTACATTATGAAATCTATCGGTAGAAGTTTCGAGAATGGCCCCGCAGTAAAGGTAGCCGCGTATGGAGCTTGGCACGCGCACATTTAAGAACCGAGAAATGAGATACAAATGAAAATTAAAAGGAACGGCAGAAAGAAGAAAGGCGGAAGAAAGAGGGGGGGGGGATAATGAAATCCGAATAACTGGCTATTAAGCGAATGAAAGTAAGAAGGCTCGGTGTAAGGAAAGCCAAAAAAAAAAAAAAGAAAAGAAAAAGAAACACAGCCCGAGCCTCGCCGGAATGAGGAGGAGGGGGCCGGGCGGTGAAGGGGGGGAGGGAGAGGGGTGAAGATCGACAATGAGGCCGAGCTCGGCCGCAGGGGCGAAGGAGAGCGAAGGGAGCGAGAGAATAGGGAATAGGTATATATAAAAATGATAAAAATGAATGGAAGAAAAGAAAAGAAGAAAAGGTGCAGGGCAGCGGGTGGGGAGGTAGGGAGGGAAGGGGGCTATCAGGGGGAAAAATGAGATAACGAGAGACACGCCAGTTACCGTGTTCGAGTAACAACTATACGCCGGCAGTTTTTGTTCGCACAAAAAAATGCTCATTATATCGCATTCTCCTATACACACACATACACACACACACACACACACACACACACACACACACACACACACACACACACACACACACACACACACACACACACACACATATAAACACATGTATATATAAAGATGTGGATATGTACATATACACGCCACACGTGCATACATATGTACAATGGGGAGGCGTGCGAGAGCAGGCGAAATTGAAATAAAAGTTATAACCATCGTGGCCTGCGACAGAACGACGGGGGAATGGTGGGGATAGGGGGCGGGGGTGGTCAGGGCGCGAGGCTACAGCGGATTCGCACATCTCTCGCATGCGCCGAGTAAAATTCAAATGAACCCGACCCGGTACTCGAGTTCTGGACGGTGGTGGGCGGTTGTGGGGGGAGGGGGGGTAAGACTCGAGAATTAGGGACTTTTCCATCGAGCGTTCGTACGAATAACGACGTAATAACGCAGATTAACGCGAGAAGCTGCTGGGTTAATGTGGGACGGGCGAGTTTAGGAGGAAGGGGGAAGGGGGATGTCTCGACGAGTATCGCGCAAACGTCATAATGCGCAGAGTCAATCAGAAATTTGCTTGTTGCCGGCAAACAATTGAGCCTCGACAGCTCCCCCCCCCCAAACCCGGGCCCGGTTCGAACTTTTGCAGCTGGAACCCTCCCAGCCGCCGAGGTAATTAACAACTGTTCGGGCATAAAGAGAATGTAATTAATTGCATATAACAGCCGCGGCTACGAAATTTCTAATCCGACTCCCCCTTGCATATTGTTGCAATTCCTATGAATTTCCCTCCGACCGCCCCTCCCTCCCGGACTCAGTGCCGCCCTTCCTGCTCCTGCTATCTGCTTCCCTTCTGTCTTTCTCTCTCTCTCTCTCTCTCTCTCTCTCTCTCTCTCTCTCCTTCTCTCTCCCTTCACCTCCCTCATATAGTTTCTCTCATTCCTTCTTCATGGTGGTGAGCCACTAGAAATTAATTATGGCATTCCGCGTTAACTCGGAGAATTAATTACGTTGAAAAGTTAGACACCCGTGTGCTATTGGGTAGTCGCTATGGAAGTCGTCCAGTTCTCCGATCCAATCAATTCAAGTTCCCTTGACTATTTTGTTTTTTATTTTTTCTTTTATAGATAAACTACTTTGTCATTGGCAATCATTACTGAAATAACGTTAATTGCATAGCATAACTTACGCTCGAGGATGTTTTTTTTTTGCTTGTTAAGATAATAATATTTTTAAAAATGAAAATATCCCATTGTTAATTTACGATAAATAAAAAAATTGCTTATTATTTTTTATTAATTAAATTACTCGAGCCAGATGAGATATTTGCTTTCGCGCGAAATATTTTATACTGGTTCGCAGGCCAATTTTGTTCCGAGCTTCGGCTAATTAATCAAGCTGAAGGCAAGATAGTCGAAATTCTTATCAGAAATTCTTTCGCTTTCGACGGCCGGTTTTGTTGTTTACTTAAAATTTATTTCGAGCTTAATCCCGAATAAAATTAAGATTGAACTAATTATTGCTAAATAAATTCCTCGCGGATAGAATTAAATGTTCATGTATAACCGAATAAAGTAACGTAATTGCGTCTCGCTCACGAAACATATATATATATATAGAAATAAAATGAAACTTAAAAGTGCCCGCTTTATCGATGCTTCTGCAGCGCTTTGAATCGATATAAAATCTGATCCGTAAACGAGTATAAATCAAAAGAATTTCGTACATTTACAACATTTTACCTCGGTCTTAGTAAAAAAAAGAAAAAGAGAGAGAGAAGGTCGAATTTCGTGTAAATGTCAATTCGAAGAACGAAATTTTGAGAAAAAAAAAAAACCTGTCCGGCGCGCCGCTGTCCAGAGCGACACGAACATCCGCCAGTCTCGCGTATCACACACGCTCGTTAGCCGAATAATTAAACGGAACGTCCACGTGACGTAGCCGTCCCTTCCGCGACCGCGCCTTTCTGCGTACGCGCGCGCACGTATGTGTGCGTGCGTGTGTATGTGTGTGCATGTGTCCGTTATGTGTGGGCGACAAGCAAAAGTTACGACCGACCCGATGCCAGCCTGGGAATTTTGGAATTTTTCGCTAAATAAACATGTCAATGAGCTCGTCTTAGAGAGCACCCTACTACTAAAATATCACGTTATTGTTATGTCAATAATATTGATAAAATCTTCGTGGTTTACGGCAGAAAAATTGATAAAGTTGCTTAATATCGAAGTTTTAAATCGGCCGTATCTCTTGGACTATTTAGATTTTCTCGCAGAAAGAACCAGCAGCTTGTTTACATCCGTCAGAGGTAATGGCGCCTCATTTGAAAATTTCAATAAATCCAATAGTATATGCAAAAAATATTAAAATACTTCTTGTTATTGTCGAATCTGCGCTTGATGCGAATACCTGCTCATTGGTAACTCAAATTTCGTGACGGACCAGAACGGGTCGGTAGATTTCACCGAAATTTTACCGGAATATACGATTATTTATTTACATATTTCTTTTAATAATCGTAATTTTCAGATATGGCGTAACTTCGAAACTGCGTGCAACTGTTTTTGTAGCATATTAGGCATAGTTATATCTACTTTATTAGTTTTATATAATTTACAATTATACTTTTACGGTTGAAAGTGTATATCATTTTTGCTACGAGTTATTCATAGTTATGCTAATTTACTTCAAAAATATTTACACGCAGTTTTAAAAGAAAAACGGATCAAAAAACAATGAATATTAACAACAATTAATACAAAATTGTATAACTCGAATTGTCTATTTAGCAGAAGTGCATTCGTGAATATGTGCCCAATCCGAAATTGGGAAAGAATTCGCAATTAGATCCGCTAGATCGACAGATAAGGTGCAGTTTCTTTTCGTACGAAATTTCAAATAATTTAAGAGCTTAGGGAACTTGATAAATTTTTTAATCGAAAACTACGAGGAGCTTATTAAAATTATCGAGATGTATTTGACAGGCGCTATTTAAGACGAACCGACCGGTAGTTTTCTTTTTTTGACGAATCTCCAATTCGCTGGCTGGAGCGAAGGAGATTAAATTACGTAACCCTATACGTATATATATATATATATATATATATATATATATATCCGTGCGTATGTGTGCGCGCACGCGTGTCCTGCACAACGATCGTTCGCTCGGCCCACGAGCTTATTAGGCGAGGTGGCCGTTTCGGCCGTCGCGTTCCGTGGCGACGGGGCGGGCGCGCGCTCGGCCGGCTCCGCGCGCCGATGCCCGCCGCGTTGTACGCGGATACTCGGTCGGAAGTGCGCCCGACCCGTCCTCCAGCGCGGCCCCGCGGCGTTTCGAAATGCACGAGACCCCGGGCGAGCCGACGGCCCGTCGTCGATCCGTTCAGGAGGACCGGCCTCTAATACGCGCAGGGACGGGTCGGCGCCAGGGCCGTCGCGCATTTTGTCCTGGCGCGAGAGCTCGGATGCGCGCCCTTCGTCACCTGTCAAAAGAGCAAAAAAAAAAAAAAAAAAAAAAAAAAAAACAAAGTAAATCCAAAACCCGCTCTTCGTCGAGGCCCCGACGGCGCTCGTTCGGAAGAAATCAGCTCCAGTCTTGGATAAGTAAGCGATCGCGCGACCATAGTGTCGGCGATCGAGCCCTCTCGAAGGTTCGCCTGACCTTTGTTGGATAAATTCAACGGACGGCGTTTTCCGTTATAAATACACTGTGCGCGAATACACGAGCGGTAGACTAACGGAGCCTTTTCTCCTTCTAGGCAATTTCAACAATATCGGGATAAATTATGCAAGAATTCAACGTAGTGAGCACAAGGTCGCGGTGATGTGACGTTCATAGTTATATGGTTAAAGGGGAGCGACTGCGTCGCGGCGGAGTCATAAAGGCGTGCGCAACTACTACGTATTAAAATTTCGGGGCTCTTTGTGCCTACTTGGATTTTACCGAGTGTACTTCTCGAAAGATTTATTAAAACTGCCGAGTACTGATTACACACACTGAACAATTAGCGTATCTGCGCAGGAAAGTAAAATAAAATTATATATATATATATGGAAACTTTATGCACAGCCGGAGATTTATCGAATTAAAAATTTCACAAAAGTATCGCGCCGTACTTCCGAGTGCGAGGGGGGGGGGGTGGAGGAAGAAGTGTTTATTACAAAGCGCAAAAAGATATTCTATTTGAATAATACACAGATCCCCCGTCTCTATGGACTTATTCCTAAGTTGATTAACTTGAGAAGCTTTATTACCACTCGGCAGAGACAAACAGAGCCTTACAACTCCCGTTTCTTTGTCACTAATTTACCAGTTCTTCGTATTTTTTCCCCCCTTCTCTTTTCCCGTCGTCTGCTCGCCCTCTTCTCCGACGGCCAAATCTCTCCGCCTGTATATATATATACATTTGTTATCGTCGTGCCCGGCTAATGAACGAGCTGGCTACTGGCTGGCGATTTAAACTCAACTCTTTCGCTTATTGTGTAGTTGCAGAAGGTACGTCTATATATCCAAAAGAGAGCATGGGACAAGTTGCCGAGGCCGATTTTCAGGCTATTTCGTTGACCGCAGCTACGTCGCGATGCCAATATATATCTCCCTGAACGTCTGCTTATTCTCTTATGCCTTCAAAGTCTGTACTAATTGCCCGGTGAATTCGCTATGAATTTTTCATATGCCAAATTTGCAATTAATAATGTAACGCAAAGAAACAATTAGGCGATATCTCTATAACTATCGTTTTAATGCTACATATGTAATTCTTCCTTTTTTATGTATGAATTTCTGAATAATGGATTAAAACACAGTGAATCTAAAAACGTGAAAAAAATCTATTTTCTTTTCTGTTCGATAGAGGACTTCATTGGGATTCATACAATATGAAGGTTCGTAAGGAAAACATATACCCATATAAGATATCACTGATATAGTCATACACACAGTGGAAAAGGATGTAAAAAGTTGGCATGAATACGTTAACGCGAGACTGGTAGA
Organism: Sycobia sp. Sy_11; assembly: GCA_018907035.1. Classification (NCBI taxonomy): domain Eukaryota; kingdom Metazoa; phylum Arthropoda; class Insecta; order Hymenoptera; family Epichrysomallidae; genus Sycobia; species Sycobia sp. Sy_11. Next base: position 5,150,617 of record JACCIC010000005.1, read on the forward strand.
ACTTTCAGAATATATATATATATATATATATATATATATATATATATATATACCCCAGCTGCCCTTAAGCGAAGAACTTGCTGAAAATTTCAAACCAATTTCTGATAAGTTATCCTCTGATGATTTGGTAAAGAGGTGCGTGAGCAACGAGTTCGAGCGAGAGCGAGAGTTTTTCGCTTCGTCCATCTGGAGCTTTCTGTCTAACCAGTTATTCCGCGATGAAATATTTATGAGAATAAAAAACTTTACAAACAAATAATTTGTAAATACATTAGAAATACGAATAAACGAATTCATAATTAGGTAAAATTGTTTTTTTATTGCACATACTGAGCTGATGGGATGGCAATTAGCCAAGAAGTTTCTTAACCAAAAGTAACCAAAACTATTTGATGTAATAAATTATCTATCGAACTTGCAAATAAAATCCAGCACCTTCTTAAAAATGACATAAATTTTCCAGAATTTCTATTAATTTTGTTAAAAAATTTTTTTTTTTAGCTTTTATAAAAATGTTTTTGAATAAATAATATTTATACGTATAACGGCATTTACATTAACGTTTTGGAAATTGGAACACGAATTGAATTTGCTTATTATTATTATTTTTTTTTCTACATGTCTTACTTTCTAACTCATTAGCTAATATAAAAACGTGTATAGCATATTTAACGAATCCAGGTGAATTTTTTTACTGGTATACGCAACGGTTGACCAGTTTCGAAATGAGAATTTGATTATTTTCTTAACGATACGTTACTTTTTCTTTTTTTTCAGTTAAGAACGCCTGCGAGCGTGATTAAAACCACTTCCAGACCAATACGCCTTGATCGTTTGATAAAACGGCGCAGGTAAAATTCTTCAAAGTAATAATTCGTTAGAGGAGAATATAATATTGAATCCGTCCAAATGTTTCTTCAAATAAATTTACCTAAAACAGTTTTTTTTCTCCCCCTTACAAAGGATATCCTTTTCTTCCATCACGATCTGTTGGGCACCAATCTCTTTCCTCTATTCTCTCTCTCTCTCTCTCTTTCTCTCTCCCTTTCTTTGTCTGTCTCTCTTTCTCATCCAAGTTCCTCGCCCTCAACTCGGACCCATTTGCGGATTTAATTAAAGATGAGATCTGCGCGGCGGCACGCCGTGTTTTTTACATAAATAAAAAAAAAAATAAAAATCAAAGTGGCGCATGATATGTAGCAGAGTATCATCAGAATTTCTTATAGCTATCGATATTTAATCTTAACCTTATTTAGGTGCACATCTTTGATTACACTTCAATTTACTTATCAATGTTCCGACGGAATGCTTAGCTGCGTAAAAAGGTCTTTCATTATAGCTTCTGACACATTTATAAAACTTCATTTGGTCTGTACAATCTTTTTTTGGATTTGCAAAGAATTTGAAAATCACCTCGACTATTTCTTAATGATCTTGTTTCTGTCTGAAACCGTACTTTCGTAATAGATGACATTATTTACTCGTCCATATATTTCGGAATTTGAGACGTACTATATATAAAATAACATGATTTCAATTATATCAATTAAAATTCAGGATATGTGAAAAAAAAGATGACACTTGCGTAGCTTTTTACTATGCTAAATAAAGGGGAAAAGTTATCGTTACGGAGGCCAAAATTCTATTCGCGTTGAAAACAATCACATACAAGCTATGGGTGATTTTAATTACTTAATTTTAATAGAGTTTACTAAGATAATTTTCATTTAAAAAGCTTTAAATATCAATATATTAATAATTTTAACTAAAAATCAACGATACGAAATCATATTTTGATTCATCAGATAAAAGGAAATTACAATTTTTGACTAAATTTTAATAGTAATGCCGTTGTTATAATGAATTTTTTTTTTATATTGAATCAAAGATGGAATGATGTCCGATCGTACCCCATCCGCCCTCCCATGCAATATGTATCCTGCGGCCCGGTAAAGGCCTACGCAAAAATTTTCAGAAACATTTTTAAATATTAAAGAATATGAATATTGGACATAAATATTTCTAAGAGCGATCATTCATTCAATGTATTATTTAATTATCGCATTACTTTGCAGCCCCTTAATTACATCTATTTTCGAGCCGATACGTCAATCATTCAAAAAAGATCGATATTTACAGTCTTTTATATAATATTATTGGGATAGTAAGTAATAATATAATTTATATAATATTATGGGGATAGTAAGTAATAGATAGTAATCGAAGCGTCAGCATGCGGATACTTTTTTAAATGTGGGAATCATTTCAGCTTGTTACCCTAAAGCAAATAATGGATGGGTCAACCAATGCAAAATTATTATTGAACAAAAATAATTTGTTAAGCTTTACTGAAATGTTTAAAATACTTTAATTGTGCTTTTGTCGAATGCTTATATACAAATGAATAAATATTTTCATTGGTCTTACAATCCAACCAAATAAATCGAAAATAATACGTAATAATATCAACGCACATGAAGTTGTTTTATTTCATTAAAACATTTCATTATTGAAATGTTTTTTATTTATTGCTAAATTTATTTTATAAATACATACAATATTATGTGATGCAAGAAGAGTGTCGCTTCTGAACTTGACATGTTGCCTTCTGGTATAATTATAAAAAAAATATTAGTGAATATCTTTCTTAATTTTTAATTTACCTATAATGCAATTTTAATGAAGCTAATCTTAATTCATTTTAATTAATTTGTTTTAATTTCTTAATACCTAATTTTAATACAAAATTTAATTAATAATTTACTTATGTACAATATTCATTTAAAACATTTTTCGATTAGACTCATAAGGTCATAGATCAAAAAAAAAAAAACAAAAATAAAAAAAAGAAAAAAGTTTATTATCATTACACATTTTACATATTTTTATTTCCCATCTTCGCTGTTATATGAATCTACCCTCAGAAAAAAGATTAAAGTTTCTTTGTGAAAATTTCTGTACTATATGGACTCGCTGTCGTGTACTTTGGTCTTGTGCAATGGAAGGAAAATATTCTACTGTAAAATATTAATATCAGCGTAACTCATATTGCACCAATAAGATAATTAAATAATTTCTTATATCAGGACAATTTAATGAAAATCTAAGCTATATTCTTCGAAATTAATGCAAGCTTAGAGAACCTAGCAAATACAATAGGATATGTATTACTGATTTTTATGATGAAAAAAAAATCAAATAAACTAAGAAAAGTTTCTTATAATCCAACAACTTTTCAAAACGTATATGGAAAAAGCTAATTGACAAATCAAGATGTGAAAGTTTAAAAGTACGAACTCGGAAGATTCGTGAAGAAAATATTATAATTGACAATCAATCTTCAAAATACGATAATATCGATTATTCTGGTGAATAATCGTTTTATATAAGTATATATTAACTATGAAACATTTGAATAGAGAATAAATTCTGAACTATAAATACTTTCTACTCTGATCCCCCCTCCCCATTGATAAGTTTTTTATTCTATATATACTATAGTGCCACTCATTGAAATCCAATTTTTCTAGGAATATTTGTTTTTCTAGGAATATTGTAAAACAGTTTGTCAATCTTAAAAAATATTTATTATATTTCAACATGACTTAATGATATCAATTTGAACCGCACGATCTCAAAAACGGATAAAATTGTATATTTTGTGATGATATTGTTTGACGCTGAACGTTCTATCGATGAAGAACATACGAGTATTTCTTATCAGTATATTTTCCGTTTTTTGTTTTTGCATAATTATAAAATTCTTTACAAATTTTCTATATTTTTTAATCAAGATTATTAGAAGATTTATTATTATTCTAGATATTTTACACTAATTTCTAAAAAATTTAAATAGCTCATTATATGAAATTCGCACATTATGTTATATCATTAGAATAATGATTTACAACTTCGTCATTGGTTCAAATTTTCGTCAGATTGAGTTATAAAATGAAGATTTTTTACGTAAAAAAGCAAAAAATTGGTTGATATACAAAGACTAACAATAGTCTATGTTAGAAAATATCTGTCACGTTCATACCTGACTTTTTTGTGAGGGAGAAAGAAGGAGACGAAGAGAAACTAACCTACATTTATGTACGTGGAAATAATGATGAGAGCGGGAGAGAGAGAGAGAGAAGAGAGAGAGAGAGAGAGAGAGAGAGAGAGAGAGATACTAGGATAGTATATAAAGCAGGAGCAGGGGAGAGTGTCGAATTTATAGAAATTGCAATAATCTGAGGAAGGGGGCGAGGCAGGAAGACTCACTGATGAAGAGAAAATTAGAGTAGTTTCAAAGAAATTTGAAAGACCTTGTGCAGTAGTTTCATCCGTAAAGACGATTTTACCAGTACATACATTATCTGCGCTATCATAAGGGGGGCGCGGCTTTTTCGTCGGGGCTGCGTAGACGGGAATGAGCCTCTGCCGCGGCTCGGCAGCAAAATCCGACAGTAAGACGGGCCGAATCGACGCGGTACCTTGCCCCGTAAACGAGCACCGGGTTCCGTTGAACGTAGCCCGAGTGCAGCGGGAAGCCGGGCCGGCTCTGTTCGACCCTCGTCTAAACGAACTCCGTTAAGCTTCACGGTTTTGCGCCAGTTTAGATAAAATCTCGACCCCGTGTCCGATCGATCGAGCGCTCTTCTCCGCGCCCCGGCGCCCTCCTAAGATTTCGGAATCGCGCGCGCGTGCAACTTTCGCCGGTCGTCGCGGAACAATTAGAAAGCGATGCCCCGTGCCCGTGCTGCTGGCTTTGTGTCCTTTCCCCTCCCCCCCCACCCCTTTCTCCGTGACTCCGCTTAGCTCCTAATTTATACGAGAGAACCTCGGAGTCGCGAGATCTGCCAACTTTCCAGCTAATCGAGCGTGATCGTGTTTCCGCGCTCACCGCTTACCGGCTCTCAGTCATCTGTTATCATTTCTTTTTATTAATCTATTCTCATGTATTTCGATACGGCGAGGGGAGGGGGGACGATCAAAGCAAAAAAAAAAAGAAAGAAGTGTAATTTAGTTTCCATGGTGAATTAAAATATCGTTTCGGATATCGGGAAAATATTCTCGTCGATTCAAATTACAAGGCCCTAACTTAAACTAAAAGGTTCTTTTTTTAATGTAACTCTATTTAAACGAAGACACAGAATTTAAAGCAATATCAGTGAAGAAGTATTTGACTTCACGATAAATTTCGATTAATTATTGGATATACCAAAGCAACGTCGCTAAATATTTTTTTAAGAAGTGGAACATTTCTATAAATAAATTGTTCTCAATCAAAATTCGTTACATTACGTTTTAACGCGAATTAGTTTTATGTTAATTGTTTTTTTTTTCTGGAGATAAAATAGTGAACGTGACGCATCGCCGCGACCACGGCGACAAAGTCGCGCCTTACCGACCGTCTAATCGTTATTTTTATTCCATACTCCTTCGCGGATTTCCTTAATTCTTCGGTTGATGCAAATTCCAACTCAGTAACCGGAAACTCCTATTGTATTGATTTTTGTTCGTGCCTCGAATAGAAATTTTTGAATTCCCTCTCATAATCATGCCCTAACTGATCAACAAATAAAGGAAATTCATAAAGATATAAAAAACTTTTATTTCCTTGACAAGAATAAGCGAGCTCAGATGCATAAAGATAAGCGTTTAGCTCTTACAGATTAAAGCCAGATCGAGCAATGGATGACTTAACCCGCCTGACTTGCAGGACTTTATCTACTCGAGAGAATAGTTATACGTCTGTATGATTCACCCTAAGCATCTTTAACAATAAAAAATTTATTTTCAAGTCTAAATTAATTCGTACTTTTATAATTAAATAATTTCAATTCTGACCCTTAAACAATATTGTAGCTATAATAATAATAATAATAATAATAATAATAATATTCTTAATATTCTATAAAATCATTTCTAGCTTATAAGGTTAAAAAGGAAATTACATGTTACGGAATAAAATATAGCAATTAAGTACAGTACATCTATATTATTCAGAAACAGACGTACGAAACTATATAAATAAACTTAATTTATACGTGCAAGGAGACTATCCCAATGGAAGGCCCCACTTTTTATTGAAATTAATTAACCATTGTTTTCGATATCCATAAGTACAGCTGATACTAAAAATGTCTCTAATTAAATGTTAATTTTATATTAACAATTTCTATCAATCCTATTTTTCTAATAGCACCCAACCAGATTATTCGATTTGTATCACGTGAAAAACTTGAAATTTGAAATTGAATAATGGAAAGCAAAAGAAAGATAATGTCCTCAGAAAAAAGCGGACCTCAAAATAGAAATCAATATAAAGATAAAAACGACTCTATCCAAGACGTCAGTTTTGAACGTCGACAAGTATTACTATATCAGTATTTTTTAAATCAAGATAATCTTGAAATTGAAGATGGAATTTATATATCTCTTTTAGTTCATTAGTTTTCGAATCTCTTTCTCTCTCTCTCTCTCCCTCTCTCTCTCTCTCTCTCGCCACAGACTTCTATTGATTCGAAGGTTATTTTCTTCTCTGAAAAAAGTAAGTAAACCTGATCAGCTATATTTTTATCTGTTATCCCGACCTAAAAGTATAAAAAAAAAAACCAATATCTCAGCTATACATTCGAGTTTTAGTTGTTTTACATAAGGAATTAAAGAACTGGATGAGGATTGAAGTCCGAGAAAAATAATATCAAAACAAACATTATTAATTGCATAATCGAAACACACACTGCGCCACGACCTGTCTTGCGGGTCACGCGCGGTTCAGCTACGTTCGAGACGGGAGCTCGTTATCTATCAGTCGATGCTCTCGCGTCCGGCTCCCGTATATCCCACTCTGTATTCATTCGTCATCACTGCACGCTGCGCGAGTCGAACTCATGAAATTCGAGACAGTGTAACTATCGCTGTTCTTAACAAGTGGCATCGAAAATAATTTTGCTTTTATAAAAAAAATCACCTACGAAAAAACAATTATGTAACGATTTTCATTCTTTCCAATGCCGTTCAATTCGCTTGAATATACTTTTCGTTTTTGCTGTGATTTACAAGTATATGTAATTTTGCAAACAAGGGAATTTTAAAATTCGATGTATCAGCTGCGAAGGAGGTGGCAGTCGAGTCAACTGAACGGCATTTTGAAAAATGTATTTACGATTTTAGATAAGCTTCGAGTATAGTTGAAAGCCAGGATATCGCGAACAATGGACACATTTCGAAGCCAGATTCGCGCTAAGCGCGCCGAAGATTACGCAGTTCGCTTTCTACATGCTAGAATCGGTCAATTTTTATCGACCTCCTTTCTTATTTTTGATTTATTCTTGCCCTCTTCTCGTGTATCGCGTCGTAGAAAACGATCGGTTACCCTCAGAATGAATTCTAAACCTTTTATTTCCATTAGATACAGTGAAAATTCCGTAAGACTTGGGGAACAATGCCAGATAGCTTGCATTGTAAACCGACGCTTCTTGTCAGAGAAGTTGTCTTAGATAAGGAGCTTGGATCGGAGTCCGATAAAATCAGAACAGAAACGTGCCCATTTAGAAAACCAGAAAACGTTCGAAACTTTTCATTACCTAAACGCATTTGATGGATCGCTGAAAAAGTTGAAGAAAAAAAAACATCATACGATACTGGCAAACAAAGTATATATACATATACCTATATCTTTTTTTAAGTTTACGTATCCGTGTTGAAAAGGTAGGCGCGTATAGTTTAGACGTTGAATGCGGTATTAATAGAGAAAAGCGCGACGACCTGTACGTGTCGTCGCGAAGCGCGACCCGCCGTATAAGTTTTATTGGACATGCGCGCGCGCGCGTTAACGGTCTCCGGCATTACGAGCTGCGAATAAAAATTTCCATTTCCCATAGAGACGAAAACTTGGGAGTCACCTTTGATGCCTCCTCGTCATGCATATATATATATAAACAGGCGGGCTCGCGCGCACGCGCACACACACACACTCATAAATGGAGGACAACGCGAGCGTATAATAAAGTTCCGATTCTGAAAGCAGATCGGCGCAACAACTATCCGGGAAATTCGTGTCCCACGTACATTTACGTCAGCGAGCGCTCGCACTCGAGTTTTTAAGCGTGTTCTTTTTTCTCTCTCTCCATCTGTCTCTCTCTCTCTATCTCTCTCTCTCTCTCTCTCTCTCTCTCTATCTCTCTCTGTCTCTCTAACTGCCTTGGACGGGCCCGCGCGGGTAGCCGCGCGGTCATTGTTTCGCCACAAGCGCGTCTTGACGCGCGCGCGGACGATAGATCGCTCGGCGATTCTCGAATCGCTCGGGCGTTAATGCGCGCTCACGTAAGGCACACACCGGGGAGTCGAAACGAGAGGAGGGAGGGAGGGAGGACGAACGAACGACCCGCGGCCAGGTAAAAATCTTTACGCGCGCCATTATCTGGCCGTGTGTGTGTGTGTGTGTGCGTGCCGGGAGATAGCTCGCGGCCGCGCGCGCTCGGTCTTTATACCGGCGTGTAAAAGGAAGCAACAAGCTGCGATGCTGCGAGCAAGTCGTTTCCTCGTTAAGTTTAATTCCCAGTTAATTTAACTTAACGTCGCCATAATGCCATGACGTATACCGTCGCGTCGTTGTCGCCGTCGCCGCCGCCGCGCCTCAGCCGTTCTCCTCTTATCTATCATGTCTACATCGTTTATCGCCCCAGCGAGACTCTCTCTCTCTCTCTCTCTCCCTCTCCCTTACTCTCCGCTCTCTCGTCACGCCCGCACCTCCGTCGCTCTGCTCTTTTTACAACGTCTTATCCGCCGTCCGCCCCCTCCCCTCCCGCGGCGGCTCGCCGCGGCTTCCTGGCCCCCGCGTCATCCGCCGCGCTTCGTGCCCGCTCATTGATGCTAAGTAATCAAATAAACGACGGCTCTTCATCCGCCTTGCCTAGCATCGTTCAGAATTAAGATTGTATGCGCAAATTCATCGGGCTTACGCGACACTGTTTAAAGCGGGTCTCAAGCATTGTGGATCTCGCGCGGCCGAGACGAACGCGCCGCGTTTTGATGCTCGCGACGTTGATGCCCCAAGCTGGTAAAAAGGATAAGGATTATACTGCGCTAACTGAAAATTATCTCAGGAAAAATTTACACGGTTGTACTTTAGTCGCCTTTCTCGTCGGGTTCGTTTTTTTTTTTTTTTTTTTGCTTTAAACAATACTTAAGCTATAATAAAAATCAAAATGATCTTGACGCGCAAGTTTTTTTTTGTCGTCCTTTCGATCCTTCGTCAGGATCTTTTTGAAGACGTAAAAACACATCAAATTATCGAAAATAAAAATTCTTTGCGAGACAGATTCAAAACGAAGAGACTTACCATACAGAGACGTATCCAATTTAATATATACTACAAAAGATAATTGTTAATGTTCATTATAGAAAGGAAAGAATAAAAAGGTAAATGTATAAATTGTATTGTTAAAAATTAATAATTTAATAAATTCACTAGTGGAAAAACAATTACATTATGAAATTAAAATGAAATGAAAATGAACAGATCTATTAATATAAAGTTTAGAAATAACATAAATTTAATGTACGGATTAGCAATTATAAGTTTTTTATTTTATATTAAGGTGATTTTAATAAAACCTCGATAGAAATTGTTTTATTCTATACTTGTATGACTCAATAGAGTTATCATTTTTTTCGAACAACAGCAAAATTTAGTCTCACAGTCAGGACAAACTGTATCTAACAAGCCATTGCCATTTCAAATTCTATGAATGCAATTGTTGCTACTAATGCATTATATATCTATATAAAAAAAGAAATATATATATATATATATATATATATATATATATATATATATTTCTTAAAGATTGTGTTCTGGTTATCTATATAACCGGGACGCAAATTTTAAATTACGGGTCTCCATGCTATTTCGTTTTCAGATTTGTGTGGTTCTAGTACACATAGGATCGTTCATATTCGATTGACTCATTTATATTTTTTAACAAAATGCTTTTTATAACTTACATAATATATGATCGTGCGCTCTTTACCTTGATCCTTTATCGTTACATTCAACTTATTTTACAATAAATCATCTTCCGTTAGCATTTGATATGTCGCATAATGTATCGATATAGAGCTTGGTCTGAAAAAATTTTCGCTCGACACCCCAGTCTTGAATCGACCGAAACTGTGAAAATCGAGCGAACTTGTGGGTCGTAAGACACGGGAGTAAATAAGCTATAAAGGAAGCAATGCTCCGAAGACCGCGCTCGGAATTTTTTTAGCCCCCTCGCGTTTTTGCCCGAAACGTCGAGGGGGGAAAAAATTACGGCCAACGAAATTTACACCGGCATCATATATATATATATATATATATATATATATATATATATATATATATATATATACACGCGAATAAGCGATTTTCGAAGAACCATTATTTAGCCGGGGACACCGATCGTCACCCTCGGCCGTCGCGCTCTCCTCGCCGCAATGATCACTCGCGGGATTTTTCCCCCGTCCCGCGCCCGCGCCAGAGGGGGAAGGACAGGAAGGGACGGGCGAAGGAGACAAGACTCTCGGGGAGACGATACGCGGAGGCGCGCGCGCGCGCACATCATTAAGGCCGACACCGCCGCGCGTCTCCGTGCCAGCGGGCAGCCTAACGAAGGGAGATTCCCCGGATGCCGGGATCGGGGACTCCCTAGGATTCGCCGGGAAACGAGGAGGGGAGAGGGTGACCGCGCCTCGGGCGTACCGGCCGCTCGGGGGAGGGCGGGGGCGGGGGGGGGAGATCCCGCTCGCCCCTCGCTCGCTCCCTTCGCCCGGCACCGAGCGCGAGATACGCGCGCATTTTGCGGGACGAGCGCCTCGCGCGCCTGAATCGCCCGCGGGACCTCGCGGCGGCCGTCCGCGGAGTCCGCAGCTCGCCTCGCCAAGATGTATCTTCCGATCGAGGGCGGATGAGGGGACGGAATGGGGGTGCTTGGGGACGAGCGGAGACGAGAACTGACGCTCGCCGTCCATCTGTTTCCTTTTCCGCGGCTACGTGGAGAAAAAGATAAAAGAACACGTATCCGTCAGTGGACAGGATTATTTTTAAAATACATACTTAATACCCAGCTATAAGTACGCGACAATGATCGGAGCTTATATGTTGTACGTTTTATTATATAATTTAATATATATTTAATGTAAATTTATTTTATCTAGAACACAAAAAAACAGTTTTACGTGTGTAAAAAGGAGAGTTAAAGTAATTTTAAATATTATTCTGGCAAAATTGATAATTTTATTATTAGATTTTAAAATAATTTTATCATAGAATTTATCAACTGTTTAGAGAATAGAAATTCTCCTTTTAACCAATATAGTGTACTGTCGTAAAGAATATTAAATATTCGTCGTGTATAACAGATAAATTTTATCATACTTTACATATTTGCTTATATATACATACTTTATTACGTATCTCTGTACTGTGCGTTAAAACGAAAGAATATTAAAGATAATTTAAGCTCATTCTATTAATATACGTGTGTAGTGTAAGCGTGTCTGGTATTAGATGACAAGTTCAAAAATAACTTTGCACATAGTTTCCCGGTCCGATAATTTGATAGAATTACTTGACCGTTAATTTTTCTTTTTATCAACGTTTTATAATACTTCCATCACGAAGGAATATATGTATATATAGACCGCATCCCTCGTACATTCGTACGGCATTGCCGTCATTAAATTTCACAATCTAAAATAAATCAGTTTTAATTTGTCCCTCGATTCGACGAAACTCAAGTAAAGAATCGCGTACTATTATTACGTGTCATTTTATACATAGACGGCACGCTGGTTTATGGAAGATTTATGTACGTCGGCCGTATTAAAACATGCGATGAAACGCTGCTATTTTCAAATTATCAGAAGATTTCCAATATTGCGAGCCGCCTGCGTTAATAGCCCTACTCATACGGCGATAATTCATCATCGTCATAATTCTAACAAGCCTAGACTTGGCTAAAAAATAATTATCTAATAGCGTCGAAAGCTTTTAAAATTATTAGCGAATAATCCTTCTTTTTTTTCATCAGGATTAATAGCAAAACCTATTGATATATGGCCTTCATTTCGTGCAAATAGCATTGATTAGAAAACAAGATTGAGATTTGAATAAAAATGTCATTTACGTTATTTCTTATAAATTATGGATCAGAGCGACATCTATATGTAAATAGAATATTACATTATTTCGTTGCGCCTTTAATTAATTCTTATGAAAACCCCAATTATTTCCATACAAATGGAATGCGTCGACGACATTTTGGAACAATAAGAGGCTATTTCAGCAGACTCGCCCGAGACCGAGCCGGATGTAGGCTGCGCTCTTACGTAATCCAGAAATTAATGCCGCAGTTTACCTCGAGTAATAAAAAAAAAAGAAAAGAGATCGATTAAAAGATTAAAGGAGGCGTTTCGCAAAGTTGCGCCGTGTATATACAATTCTCATTACCCGCGCGCGGGACAATTAAACGAAAAACCGAGCAGTGTGTCACAAGGCCATCGGGGCAATTGGCTTTAATCGCGAATTCGCGCGAGCGAATCTCGGCTAGGGACTGTATATGTATATATATATATATATATATATATATATATATATATATATATATATATATACACGTTACATAAGAGAGAGAGAGAGAGAGAGACGCGCGATAGAAAGCTCGTATCCGTGCCGGTGCCGCGTATCATCTTTCTAGATATATATAGATATAGCGCAATTTCTCCGCGAGCTCTATCGCGCGGTCGGCGGGGATCGTGTAAGCAACCCTCCCTCCACTTCCTTCTCCACCGCCCCTCCCCCATCCCCCTTTCCTCCCACGGGCTCAGTGGGCTCGAGCTTCTTGTTGTGTTTGCCTTTCATAATTGCGCGCCTAATTAGCTGTCGGATAATTAAAACAACATAATTAATTATCGCGAGGGGCGTGGGGAGAGAGCGGCTCGGGTGCCGACGATGGAAGGTTTAATGGCCGGGGAGGGGCGGGAGGGGGGGAGGGAGAAGGTGGAATAGGAAACTCCGACGGGAGGGACGGAGGGGGACGCGGGCGCGCGGCTCCCGCGCTCGCCTCGCTCCGCGCCGGATGGGAATGCGGAAACGTCGGCCGTTTAGCGGATTCGTCCAACGACAACGACGTATGACAATTCCAGCGCGCGATTTGACGCGAGCGGCCGCGTACCCCGCGGGTCACGAGGCACCCCAAGCTCGTCTCCTTACGCCCGTACTTCCCCCCCCCCTCACCCCCTTTGTCGCACGGGCAGGGACCGAGTGAAAAAACGCTCCCGAGCCTTCCTCCGGACGCGGCCGCAATGGGTCCGGCGCGAGCGCGCCCGCGCGATCGGCCCGCTCGCGGTAACAATTGCAAAACCGTTCGCGCTAATGAGCGCTCGCGCAATGTACATTCGCGAGCGCACGCACGCCGGGCGCAAATTTACGAAATCCCGCGGATTTCCGTAGCGAGCGTAACGACGCGCGAGGTGGACGGGGCCGGGGAGTTCGAAATTCTCGCGGCGACGCGACGGCGCGGAAACGTCGCGATTGATAAAACGATAATGGAGCCAGTGGATGGAGGCTGCGTGATGTTTTTTTTTGCGGCGGGAGGGGAGGGGAGGGGTAAGAGCGCATCGAGACGTCGGGCTCGATTCGCAGCTGCAGCCCTGAGCCGTATAAATTGTACACGCACTTCTCGGCGATGCCCGGGGATTCGCCGTAAAAGCTGAAGAATTACGCGTGCGCGCATCTGGACTTTGGCGATGGGCTCGCCTAAGGGATAATAATGTACGGTAAATTCGATGAATAATTAGGGATGATAATTCGTTTAAAGGGGCCACGGCTTGGCTTGAAAAGTTTTCGAAGGGATGGGAAGCCTCGTTACTGTTGTTATAAGTATAAACGATTTTGCGAGGGCAACGGCGAGAGGAGAAGAGAAAATGAGAGAAAGTTGGGGAAGGGGGGCAGGAGGGACAGCGAAAAAGTCCGAGTATTATCTTCCGGGCATTTTGGTCTATTTTCTAATTATTCCGCGTGGGTGCTTCTAATTAGCGTCGCTATTACACGAGCACACACGCATATACGCGCCAAAATACACACGCGCGCAAACGGACGCTAACTATTTCCCTGCGCTCGCGCCGTCCTATGACCCCAACCCCCCCATCTTTCTCTCTCCTTCTCCCTCTTTCTCTCTCTCTCTCTCTCTCCTCTGTATGTGTACATACTATCAGGAGCCGAATAACCGAGCGCAACTAACCTTATTGTAAATATAAGCGGTCGGGTGCACGCGCGCGCGCGCGCCCACGTGTTTGGCTTCCATCCCGTATTATCAGGCCCGTTCCACGCGATAAATATGTAACAATAACTGCGTACATAATCCAACGGGCCATTCGATGCGCCGCCCGACTGAATGTCCGAGCCGGATGTGCTCACTGAAGTACCTCGGTGTCGCCCGAGAGATTTCGGGAAGCTTCTGCCTTTTCTTATTTCAATCGCTTTAACGAATGGACTTATTTGCATATATTTTTACTCGCACGCGCGTATACATAAATTTTACCATTTCTTTCATTCATTCTCTGGTATGCGTTTCATTAGTGCAGAGGATGAAAGAGAACTAATCCATGTATGAAAACAACCTTGTCGGGATTAAAACATTGTAATTTACAAAAATGACTTTGGATCGATCAAATCTAAAAGTACAGTTTTAATAATAATCAAATCACATATCGGTGTATTTATAGATTTCGAAAATAAACTTCTTTTGACTGTTTCAAATTCAATCGACGCGATCGTTTGAAAAAAATCCATTGAATCGTTTCAAAATATCCGAGCATATATGTTTGCCTATTGCAGATTTAAATAAAATATATTAATCACTAAAGCATCTTAAATCATAATATAATATATAGAAATAAAAAGTGTTACATTCCATATAAGTAGTTTAAGACCGTTGGAATAAGCTTATAATTAATGTTGTAATGCTCATAACTAGAATCATATATGATTGGAAATTTCGGATAAGATACATCAATTACTTAAACTGGATACGTCACTTTTATAAAAAAAAACGACCAATTTTTCGAAATTTTTAAGTCATTTATAAGTAGCGTTATTTCTACGAGAAAGCGTTATACAAAAAATATAATGAAGATTTACAGGCTTTCAGTCTGTAATTTTGAAAACTTCAATTTTAAATTTGATTTATTTGTTTTTCCATGAGTAAATGAATAAAAAAGCTGTAAACAGAAAATGTAATTTGTAGGGAAAATATTTTGACTAATTTCACAATTGGCATTTCCTTATGTCATTTTTCTCTTTTATTTGCGTTGTTTCAACAGCCCGCGCGATGATTTGTTGCAAAGTTGAAGGTTGAATTGTTAAAGATAGAAGCGAATCATTCGAATTTGACATCCTGTATCTCTAGCATCAATCATTGAATAGAAAATTTGTAAATAGTTTTTGAAATTTAAAACTTTCTCTCTTTCCTTTAAAGCAAAGATGCCTGTTTCGATACAGAAATAATTTTTTAGAGTACACGATAGGGTTACGAAACAGTGTTAGAAAATCGAGTCTGTTCTTAAATTATAAAAACTGCGATTTTTCCCTAAATGGCCATAATAACCAGAAATCACGACAACTTTTTTTTAAAAAGTTAAAATTTTCCCTAAACAAGTTTCAAGTTTTATTTTTTAATCCTCGTTAATTCGTTTACCGCAATCTATCAAGCCTGTCATTCGTACGAAATTACACTTTATTGCAAGATAATGAATCAAAGAAAAAAATAAGCGTAGCTTCTAATCCTTCGAGATTGCTCAAATTGAAATACTTGTGCACGTATATACGATATACTGGCACGATATCGCGTTAAGCTAAAAGCCGTCTAGTGAATTTCACAGTATCTGGTCAAACATTGAAACGCAAATATCGGGCATGAGGTAATAAAATTTCATTCATCGCATATACCTGTTGGCGTTCAATCCACGGCTTACAGTTACTAATTGTGTCGCAAAAAAAAAAAACCATAAAACATCACCTCACAACACTAAACCGTCATTATTGTAAGCTGCCGATCGATAGACTAAAAGCTCAAAATTCCGACGGTCACGAGAATAGGTTTTTTGGTCGAATGTAAAAGAAAAATTTTTTTATCTCACTCGAATGAAAATATTGATATAATACGCCATAATACGCTCAATATATATATATATGCCAATACATAAATATCTTTGATAATTACAGTAATCGTCAACTCGTTATTCGATCACGTTCTATTGGACTGAA
This sequence comes from Sycobia sp. Sy_11, assembly GCA_018907035.1. NCBI lineage: Eukaryota > Metazoa > Arthropoda > Insecta > Hymenoptera > Epichrysomallidae > Sycobia > Sycobia sp. Sy_11. Next base: position 5,166,920 of record JACCIC010000005.1, read on the forward strand.
ACTCATTGCGGAACTGCGTAAAATCGGAAACAATTGCGGTGCGCTGCATCGAACCGGTCACTTAGCTCCGCGATTCACCTCCTCTTTCCTCCACTATCGCGGGGGCGGGGGGCGGGGGGGAGGAGAGGAAGGGTGCAGAAGGCATGACCGAGCAATTCCGCTTTCTTCCGATTCGCGCGGCGTCACGTAGACTCGCCGGGCAAAGGGGGCCGCGAGCAACGTCTGACACAGGGACGCGTAGGCGGCAGCTCGGAGACTCCGCGTCGCGAGGGGCAATTATTATTTTGAGTGGTTGGCGACGGGATGCTACTGATATTTTATTTAAGATACAATCGCCTAATAGCTCTCTCGGCTCGAGGCTGGTCGGCGGCGCGCGGGAGGGATGAAGAGTGAAAACGAGAATCGTGCAAAGTGCCAGGCAATCGAGAGAGGCGGGGGAGATGGCGAAGGAGAAGGTGAGCCTGGGCGGGGGGAGAGCGGGGGAGAATCGCAGGCGTGCGCCCGGGACTGGGGGGGAAGGGGCTTTACATTAGTAAATTACCCACGCGAACGATCCGGTGCCTCCCGCAACCTCTTTTACCGAGAGAGCCCCCCCCCCTCGCCCCGCCAGGCCCACCCCACCTAGGCAGCTTGTATATTGCGTTTCTTTCGAATTGCAGACCTCCCTCCCTCCCTCTCTCTCTCTCGCCATGCCGCAGCCGACACTCGTTCTTTCTCTGCTCCCGTGCCACCCAGCCCGCAACGGGCGCCAGATCTCCTATTCAAATATCTGTCTCTGCCTCTCTCTCTCTCTCTTTCTGTCCTTCGGAGGCACGCAGAGCCGCTTTCAGGAGTGCCAATAACGCCGTTAAAGAAGAAACGCTACCGCTCCCCGGGACACGATTCCGTTTATACGCTAGCTCGTTATTGCGCAGGGTGCGGACCTGTGAAGCGTTACGCGATCCGATCGAACGCAACAAATGCCCTTTACCAAAATTCCTATGCGCGCAGGTAGACTGTCGACTAATGAGATCAAAGCTGCCTCGTAAGTAGACTGGGACTGTTAATTTTGAACGAATCGAAAGAGGGGGGGGGGAGTGAAGTGGAGGTACTTTTTACTACAGAACATTTTTAGCGACATACATCTATCTGGAAATAGTTTCGTGATGAGAAAAGTCGCTGGTTTTTTAATCGAGTTAAATAGCAGTCTATTTTCTAAGTTTGTTTTTTTACATAAAAATGCAAATAAGTATAGTATTTCGATAAAGAAATATTAGGAAAGTAGAGTGACTGAGGTAGGATCTTTCATTTCGGCATTACCAATGTTGATCTTGAATGCTTTGAATGCTTTTGCGACGCGTTGCCGAGTATCATCGTGCGGAAGAATGAATTTATCGCTGTCTCTTCTGTAATTATGGCCGTTTTTCTTCAGTGCTTGTCACAAGCTCTAGTTATCTCGTCCCTGTCATGATTTCCTTGGATACGAACTGCTCAGAATTTAATTTATCACACCGACCCAGTTTCACCAAATACCGAGCAATATTCGAATTGGCAGTCAACGGGAAAGTATGGCCAAGAACTCCTCATAATATACAGAGTTATCGTCATACATTTTTTCTGGTTGAGATTTTGTATTTAACAAGCAATGAAAAGTTGTTCAACATTTCTGAGTTTCAACTCGCTCAGAATTCAGTTTCATTACTCTTAAGACATCCTCATAGTTTAAAAGTTTGTATCCTACTCTTATTTTCACATTCTGACAATTCAGTATCTTCCAAAAATCATCTCTCTCCAGTTCCCACGTCAATCTACAATCTCTATACGATCATTGTCCAACCTTTCGAACCACCTCAGACATGTTCTTTCATCAAGCAAAACCTTATTATATACGTTTGCAAAAACATTTTACTGGCATCACTTTAAACCAAAACAAAAAAAGTCTCCGTGCGTGAAGAATATTTGAGGCATGAAACTTGCGAGTTGAAATCCACTATAAAGCTTTGAAGTAGTTGCATTCTCGCATTTCGAAACTGTATGAAAACTTGGATAGATTGATTTTGATCAACAGTCGTCCTTGCGGGTCTATATTGAAACATAACAATTCTAAATAAATGTTGTCATATCGTATTGCCGAAGCTCTGTGAACATCTTCATTCGCAACTTCAACAGTGAATTTTGTTAATTAATTTAATAATAAGATCATATCGCGCAAGGAACACTTTATTGTCTTCATTATCTTTTACACTAACCGTTTCGTCGGCATTCCCTTACAGCAGCATCCGTCAAGCGTCTAGTCCCCGTACATTCAAAGACGTATGCAGCCCCCTCCCCCCTAATGCGAGCGCCGAGCTTTTCCACGAGGCAGGCTCGTTCGGCGGCAATCGTCGAAATTCTTAAGCCGCTCGATTTTCCCGGCGTCGTATAGTTCGTATATAAAACGGGTCGCCCATGCCCGATGGGACTAGGCGGGACGCGCGCGCCCGAGCCACCCATCAGGATTGAATCGCAAATTAGTTCGAAGTCGCGGCGGCGTCGTTTTCTGCGCGTGTGCGGCCTGCGAGCTGTTCCCCGCCCGCTCTCCCGCCCCCCCCCCTCCCACCCCCTGCCGTCCCGCCCAACCGCCAGCCCTCTCTTTTTCATTACCTCGCCGAGCGATACGTTAGAAATCGCCGACTAAATCTCCGAAAATTGAACAAACAGACTGGCAGTTCGTGCCAACTACAAGCGCTACTCCTGGCGGACTGCTTCTAATTAGACGTCCGACCCCGTAATTAAGACAGGTTTTACTTCCACTATAGTATACGCTCCCTCCCCCCGTCCACAATCACTCTCCTCTGTTTCATGGCTTTCTTTCTTAGTTAGTATAGCTTGCAAGCCTCCATCCCCGCCCCTCTCGTCTACCCACCCCTTCACTCGATTACTCTTCCTCTAGATATTTGAATTTGAATTTCATTATATAAACGTATATATAAGTCTATATATAAAGAGACAAGCAAATACCTACTCTCCAGTAAAAAGCGTAATTAATTTTAGCTTGTACATTATGTTAGTTCTTTGCCGGAAACATAAAAAGATTACCAAACCCGATGTTATCTATCCATAATAAATTCTTTTTGGAACAAATAACAAATTTAATACTAAATTCTTATTTATGAAATATTATAAATTTATAATAAATGCTGCTAAAACTGACGGACAAATTTGTAATAAAATGTTCGTAATACATCATATATTAACTAAATCAAAATGAATTTTTTAATAAATTTAACCTGAAAAATATCCCAAACATTAGAATATGAAGAACAAGTGGAAGACGGAAAATACATTTCTTCACCGCTGTACTTATGGACTCTGTGAAAAGACGAAAAAAAAAATCTGCCGACCATGAAAAGTAAAAAAACATCATTAGCATTTCTCACGTTACTCAAAAAAGTTTCGAACCTGAAGAAAACATTATCAGAAGCGTTTAATTATTTTTTTCTGTTCATAACGGATTTTCTTTTATAATAGTATCAGCACGATCGATTGAATAAACATATTATCCTACCCTTTATAAAAGCTTTGTAATTCATTTACGATAATTAAATTAAATTTAAATTAATTGCATAGATATCGATACTGTTACATGAATTATTTAACGTGAATAATAGTTCAGTGCCAAAATACTGCTACCAAATATTGTTTGTATTTTTATCTAATTAAACGTTATTCGAAAAGGTTCCAATTACGCTCTCTTATCCATTAATTTCCAATGAAATTTTAGCGCTTGCATACTTTACACGTTTCTATACAAAACTGTTAATTTTCTAAATAAACACATTTGCGTTTTACGATAAATATCTCGACGATCAAGCCTAGGCGCTTTCTCAATTTTTTTCATCCAAAACACGCTATAAAATTGTATTGGTGCGTAATCTACAAGTTTACCAGAGACCTTATTATTCTGAAATCGCGTTGAGGCGAGCGCGCGAGGAACAGCCGAGGAACTTAAAATCAGAAATCCTGCAGGACTTGTCATTGTAAAGCACGCGCGGTCGTTTGCATAAATCATCCCACGACGCGTAAAGTCCGCGACTTCCTGCGCCCGCATAATAAAGTGCGAGCCGCGGTACCGCTATACACACACATATATATATATATATATATATATATATATATATGCATACACAGGCCATACATACACCCTTCCCGATATCTCGATCTTCGAAATGCAAAGTATACGGAATCCGGAAATGCCGGCTGTTTATTTTATTCTTCTCACAGAGAAATAAGCCAAAACGAGCCGGATAGGGGGCGACGACTTCGCAGCCAGCGCGGCAGCGAGAGAAAATGAGCGGAAGGGCAGAGAGGCAGGGAGTCAGGGACTGTCGGAGGGCGATAGGAAGCGAGAGGAACAGAGAGAGAGAGAGAGAGAGAGAGAGAGAGAGACGGAGCGTGACTGGTAGCAGTGGCAGGGGCGGGGAGGCGGGGCCACGGTTAGTGCTCCTCGAAACTCGCGCGCGAGCTTCGCGAAAGCTTCGGCGGTGGCTCGACCGCGCAATATAACGCATTTCCCATGTCCCAATGGGAGGGAAGGGGGTGGAAAGGGGACGTACTCAACTTACGGGACCGGGCGAGAATCAAAGAGGGTCGGGGCGGGTTAGGGGGTAGGGGGCGACGGGCGCGGCGGTTCTTGGTTAGCAATTAGAGGGTGACACGGGGGTCCACTTACCAGATCTCCGAGCGGTGCTCAACCGCGTCTCCGCAGCTCCGGCTCGACTTTTGACAATCCGTCCTCGCCGCGTTCAACATACAAGCACTCCACTCCGTGGAGCCGAATAAAATCCAGCCGAACCTCTGCGCAGACTGGCCCTGCGCGTTCCGCGGCGATCTTTCAACGCACGCGGCCCCCTCTTTTTGCGCGGCGAGGCCCGAATGATTACACGCAATGTCGAGGGATTCGCCGAGGACGGACGGGCGAGGAGAAAAATTGACTCTCGGCGCAATGCCGAATCGCGCTCTATAGGCGCGACAGAAAAGTTCGTCGAGTTTCGACGCGCGATTTCGATCTCTACTTCCCCCCCCCGCCCATCTTCCCCCGGCGCCTTATAGAATATGGAAATGTAGCGAGAAGCTAAAGTTCTGCATGAGATCCCCTGCCAGCCCCAAAGACGTAATGGCCAAGTTTTGGACGCGGTCTCCGCTAAGTGCCTCCTTCTCTTGACTCCCACCCCCCCCCATCCACCATCCTCCTCACCCTACTCCCCCTTCACCAGACCGTTCCATCGTGTGTACATTTCGCGGTCTCTTGCTCGCCCGGCAAAACTCGCTCTCTCTCTCTCTCTCTCTCTCTCTCTCTCTCTCCCATTCGCCGTGCGCATGTATAGCTCTCGCGAACTATCCTGATTTTTCTCGCCGCGACGTCAGGCCTATTCTTATAGGGATGACGCTGTGCCGATCCATTCGACTTTAAATTAATTAGGCGATCGTATTAAATCTGTGCCGAATGTTTTTTATTTATATATTTGTTTTTATTTCAGCCGATTGCGTAATTGAGCAGGTTTATTTTTACCACGATTTTCAACGGTGGTGCCAAACTGAATAAATAATAATCAGGCAAAGTAACTATTGTCAATTATAAAGATATTTTTAATAAGCATAAGAAATTCTAATTTAATACAATTCTCGTATGTATTATTTCACATATAGACAACATATGTAAGTAGAAAAATAATAGTGAATAAATGTTTGCGACTCATTTTTTACATTATCAAAGTTGCTCAGGTTTTCTAAATCTTAAAGCAAATATTTCTTCATCTCAAACATATATTTCAATATTTTCCTCTCGTTGTTCGTGTCTAATTATGTTTGTTCATAGTAATTGAAATAAAGTTAAAAAGATTAATAAACTTATTCAATAATTCCTCTTTACACTTTGAGCCATTTGTTGTTCTGTATTTATTTGACGCACGATCGTTATTTTCTAGTCTTACTTCTATTCGATTGAATGCCAAAATTTTGACTATTTAGCGACATTTTTGTTGTTGATTTGCAGTTGCTGATCAGTAATAATTCATACGTATAATCACAAAAGTATCTTGATTCGTATCGTCTGTGTATGCAACATTAGGTCCAATTGTTTTTTAGTACGATGTGCATTGCTGTCGTAAAACTTCGGCTAACTGAATTTCTTTGAATCTTAGTACTGTTACTGTAAATATAATTGTTGGAGAAAAACACCAAATTCTGTCCATGTGATATCAAACAAAAGGTATATGATCATATATTTCCATCAACATTGTTTTTATATACTTTTACATGATCAATGTCCTATTCTACCTAGCCTTCAATATCACGACGATATAGTTATGATATTTCAACGATAAGACGATATTACAGATACTACTCCATGATAAATCCACACAAGAACATTGCAGCAGTATTGCGGCAATACTGTACTATGATAAACAAAATTCACTAAATTTCGCGTATTCTTGAAAAAGTAACGAAATATTACCTACAGTTTGAATAGGCTGTGTTTATATCCTTATATTCATATTATACATATATTCAAATTGCGATGTATTAAAATTATATTATGTATGAACTGTTAATAAAATATTTCGAGATAAACTGCTGTAAGCTTTCTGTGATATTGCGCAGGTATGTATGGTGCATAACTGCTGTAATATTACAATGATATGTGTAAATCTTAAACTCCGTTCTAAATGTATTGTAATTCTCCTTCAAATTTTTTATCTCGTCCGCTGATTAATTTTTACCTGTGCTCAACGAAGCGAAGAAAACTGAAAATCTAAAAACATTATTTGCATTAATTACATAATCATTGGACGAAGTGTATCTGCTCTATGACTTTATGTTTTTGATTAATAAATATTTTTATCGGTCTTACAGTCTTTATAATATCATATATTAGTTAAAATAAGGACAGTCAGACTGTCATTTCAATATTCATATTTTGAAAAATCCCAATAATGTAAATCTAATGTTAGAGTCAAGTAAATTGGACAACACTTATCATTCCTTATTAATTAAAAATTTTGTATTTCGCATTTAAGTTAAAGATAAAAGGGGGGGGGTCCTATAAATGTTATACTAATAAATTTAGAGTGGGGATGCGGTATATAAAGTAGCATGCTGGGTTTTTCAATTTAGTTTAGTTTCTTAGAATGAACCGTAGCGATTCGAAACGTCGGATAAGAAGGTGATTCTAAATTTAAGGTGGTGCGGGCTGTCAGGTTGTCCTTTACTAACATAGAATAAGTACTTTTATTATTATTTTTATTTTTATTTTACGTTTATTTTATTATTAATTTAATTTTATTTTTGTTTTTAATTTTCTGATATAATTTATTGTAGTAATAAGTTTTATTTCAGATTCTACGGGGGTTAATATGAACAAGGACAGTCTGACTGTCATTATTTTAACTAATATATGATATTATAAAGACTGTAAGACCAATAAAAATATTTATTAATTTAATTGAGAACAGTCGAAATAAGTACAATTTTTAATTTTAATTTATGTTTTTCATTTTGAACTCTTAAAATAATTTAGTTATATATTTCTTTAAGATGTATATGTTGTTATGATTTACAAAATATAAAGACGATACAATTTTATCTATTAGCTTTGTTTGCGACGATGACTCGGCGATTAGCCATTAGGATTACGGCTCGTCCGATAAGAAGCAGCCATAAAGAAATAAGCAGAATAAAAATAATCACGGCAGAGATAAGAAATAAAATATAAACAGCAGAGATAGATAATAAAAAGGTTATATACTTACGCTGGAGAGGTACTATACTTATTTAAATCAAAAGTCTGGAAAATAATCAGGCTTAAATTCTCATTATCGCAAGAACATGCAAAAATCTTTACTAACGATTGCAAACAAATAGACATCACTGTATAAGCAGTCTTTTTCATGCCAGTGGAACGACATATTTCTAATGTATAAGGCCATTTTACTTAACTTACATCTCTCACATAGCTGTAATCCATTTCATGCTTTGTCCTATTTCGTAAATGGCTTTTGGAGATGCGTAAAATTCATATTTTACATTTACCGTTACTTCGTGCAGAATTGAGAATACGTAAGCTGCATGCTTCATTGTCTTACGTAGTTTACTTATAATCTGCTCTTTTTCATCACCCCAGATACGCTTCGATCATTTTTCACAGTTCCTCCCTCGCGGCTTGCGTGCGGCGAACCGAATGAAAATATATCTGCAATAGTTTTAGATAAAAATTCATTTGAGTTTTACACCTAAACTTCCTCCTGCGATGTAAATTTTACTTTGCACCATATGAATAAACATGTACGCTCGTTGCGCATATTCCATACTTGACGCGTATATTACGGCAAAGCCGCCGTTCAAAATCGACAGCAACGTCGCGAGCCTGGTCACCACATTCATTAAAGTTCTAATAGTCGGCGTATAAAAAAATCCACTCCGCTGCCGTCCCCTCCTCCACCGCCCTGAAACCACAGACACCTTATCGTTAATTAATCTACCCCGCTGTATATACCGGCTAGACGAAAAATCGGTTAAACGGCGATTAATGACCGGGCAGTACACGAAGAGCAAATATATATAATATTTTGTGGGTGGATGATAAAGGTCTTTCGACCGGAGCAACTCCCAAGCCAAGCCGGCTGGACGTATAAAGCACATATCTATATATATATATATATATATATATATATATATATATATACACACACATATAGGGCAGAGCGCTATTTATCACGCCTAAGGAAATTTCATCGCGATAAAGTCAGCCCGATAATAACTTCTTATTGCCCGAGAATATTAAGCCAGTCATTTGCGGGCAATTCTTTTTTTCCCTCCCCCCTCCCCCGCCACGGCCCCGCCGCACCGGCCGGCGCGCATAAATTTCGCGCGCCGGGGATATCAGCGGCAAGTCGGCGCCAGCGCCAGCGCAATCAGCGATCGCGTATCTCGAGCAGCGGGGGTTGGGGCGGGGATCGGGAGGGGGAAGGGTGAGAGGGCGGTCAGGCGGTGTACACACGCGAAACACCGCACACACGCGCGCGTACATATATATATATATATATATATATATATATATATATATATATACACGTGCATACACACACACACACACACATACCCGTACGAAAATTCAGAAGGAAGGGCCAGCGGACGGAGGCGCGCAGGGGCGCGCGTGCATCGAAGGAGGGGCCCGGGACTTGGCAAAATAATTAACGTCGCGTAATTATGGCGGTGGCGCGAGCGAGCGCGCGCGCGCGCGCCCGCGCGGGGACTCGTGCCGCGTAACGAATAGCTTCATCGCTCGGCATGACCGGCAGAATGCACCGCGCTCTGCCGCGCGCTCCTGCCCCCCCCTCCTGCCCCCCCCCCTGCCCGCCGGGTTGCCCGGTCTCCCTTCACGAGGCGCTGCGCGGAACAACTCAATTTTTTCAAGCGAGCGCCCCCGCCACTCTCTTCGGAGCACACGATCGATTTTCGCGATTCGTTCTCGCCGCGTCCTTTGACTCGGGAGGAGGGGGGGTGGTGGTGGGTGCTTGCTTCCTGGGTCCGTTTTTTCCACGAATCTTTATTAAGCGCGCCTCTAGTCCGTTACTGGACGACACGATCCTGAGACGATCTATGTTTCTCAGGAGGTAGTCAATATATTCCAACTCATGTTCTTGTTATTATTTTATTAGTTTATTCGGTATTGATCGAGGATGTGTGTGTGTGTGTGTGTGTGTGTGTGTATTTGCATAGATATTTAAGTTTGTCTTTACAGATTTTGGATAATAAACTTATTTTATCAAGTTTATTAAAATGATAATAAAAAGTTTTCAAGTTAATTGTTCAAAAGATTCTGAATGCAATGGTCAAGAATACAAAATTTTTTTATCGCTTTCAGCTTTTGAAAATCGATTGATGTAAAAGATTTACTACATATTACAGAATGAAAAAATCAAATGAAATAGTATGAGAAACAGCTCAATAACTGTCAGGGCCTGGCCGCATAGGAGATCGTATCACATCAAACATTTTTTTTTTATATCTATATAATCCCGATATAAATAAAACTGTTAAGTTTAGACAGTTTTATATTCAATTTTCAATAGTTTTTTTATCGAAATTGTAATTAACATAACTTGCTATTAATTAATCTTCTATTAATGCGCAGAAAGCGATTAATGTTCATTTTAGATGTTTTTGAAGTCTCCATAATATTGATTAAATGCAGAGTTTTAAAAATGTTTAAAATTTTACATTCTATTCGCTTTACTATTAATTCCTTCACATTTGAACGCATACAGTACAGATTTCGATCTTTAAAGTGAATTTGGAACATTGTTCTAGTTACCAGAATTTAAGCATTTACTAATTGCTGCGCTATTAAAAACTTTATTCGGTTTATTTTCAAACGATGTTTTTGTTGAAAATCAATAAATTGTATAGAAAACGAATATAAAGCCAAACTAACTTGTCCAGGCTTGAAAAATTAAAAACATTGATAAAAATACCGCTCCATGAAAGAGAAATCGATGAATTTTATATCGACGAAATTTCATTCGCGATTCCGAAATAGTTGAAAGCTTTTTCTAAAGACCAAATATTTTGGCTAAATTTTATATTATCGTTAATTGTCCTTCAGAACTTGCCCAATTCGACCACGTGCATTTTTCGTGCCGAGAAGCTGCATTTACAAAATTTATTGTAAATCCCCGGCAAACGTATTCAGCTTGATAATATTGAAAATTTTAATGCGCATAGCGGACAGATGCATAAATTAAAAACAAAGGATAGAATCGTTTCGTTCAAACGTTATAACAAAAATGCCAATAAATCACTCTTAGTATCAAATTAAATGTCAAAATTTTATAAAGGAAGAAATTAAAAGCAATATGCAGAATACAAACAAATTCTATTAATTCATTCTATTCTTTGAATAAGTTAAAATACAAATGGCACAGTGGCGGCATATATATATATATATATATATATATATATATATATATATAGAGAGAGAGAGAGAGAGAGAGAGAGAGAGAGAGAGAGACAAAAGCGCTTCAGATGTGTGGAAGTATATATATGTATATATATAGCGCTTTTCGTCGGTAATCTCGCCCCACTGAAACACGTAGTCCGAACAAGGGATTTCTCTCAGTGGCGTTCATTAATTCATTTTCCATTCATGTATATACGCGCGTCCGCGGGGGGCGCCACGCCGATTTCGCCTCCTCCCCCCCCCCTCTTCCACCGCTCAGCTCCAGTTATCCATTACGAGAGCCATCATGCAGAAGCCATTAGGGTCGATCATATTTGTCAGCTCTTAGGTACGATTAGGTATTTATCCCTATTAGTAGCGCCGACCTCCCCATCTTCTACTCTCTTTCTCCCTCTCTCTCTCTCTCTCTCTCTCTCTCTCTCTCTCTCTCTTTCCCTCACCATCCCCCTCCTTCTCAGCCGTCGTCCGAGCGAGGCAAAGTCGCGCCGCGCGCCATATCGACACTTCCCCATACCCCACAGAAAAGCCACCCCCATCTCCGTCTCCTACCGTCGATTTCGAGTTTATCGACGGATTATTTTGGATACTGAATTTTGCGCTGAATGATGTAATTTTTAACCTTGCATTGAAATTAAACGACGTTAGACTTCTATATTTATATATATATGTATATAATAGCGTGATTTTCCATCTCGGCAAGATGTAAAAGCAGTCCGCGACGAGAGCTGCTGCCGTCCATCTTATTCAACTCCAAAAGCGAGCGGGAAGTCTCGAAAAAAAGTATCTGTATAAATCAGAAATGCTAATTTACGGCAATATAAGACGAAGATGAAAAGGCATTCGTATATACACGCGCACATACACACACCTGCTATTTTTGCGCAAAGCGAGCCTCACGGACAGATCCAAATCGTTCGTGCTAATTTGAATTTTAAATTTCGCAGACGAGTCGAAGTGCGGCGAGGGGTGCGCGGCGGAGGGGGGGGGGCGCTCTTCGGACCGCCCTTCCAAACTGACCCCGCAACGTTCTTTTTTATTCCATTCTTCTTCTCCGCCGAGCGCCCGAAGAAGGTGTAACGCCTATGATTACTCCGTTATTACGGAGTCAATTACAGAGTAGCGCTCGGCTTTCGAACACGCGATGCTGCTTTACATTTTTTTTTTTTTTTCGAAATCCCACGGGGGCATAATATTGGAAAGCGAAACCGAGCCCAGTCCTGTTTTTTCTTTCTGCCTTACCAAAGACCAGCACCGAGATTCAGAGTTGGAAATGGCCAAGTGTATGGAAATATCGCGCACGATTCTAGACGAGAACAAATTCACGACTTTTATTTGTCCTTTAAATTTCCGTCGACTCCCGATAAATTTCGAATAATCGCTCGAGCTACATATTATTCAGCGATATCATCGATTGAAGGAGGAGGAGAAGCTCTGTTGGAAAATGGTGGCTCTGGAGCCCTCCAGGAACAAAAAAAAACCGAAGAAAAGACTAAACTAGAAAAAATAGCGAGCTTTAAAAGGGTGCCAAGTTTATAACGGTGCATGACGAACGCGTCGGAAGCTCAATAAAGCATTTGACGCGAGCTTTGCGGCGCGCAAGGCACACAGCGGAGGCATTCGTCCGTGACGGCCGCATGATCGAAACCAATTTCGCATTTCCGCCCGCGGTCCGTGGGCTATTTTTTTTTCTATTTTTTTTTTTTTTTTTGTTTTTTTTGGCACACGCGCGCCTGCGTACTATAACGGCGTTGCGCGCCCCGTCCCTCGGCCTTCTGCGTCCACCCCTCTCCTCGCGACGGACGAGTTTCCTCGCGATCGGCGCCCCGCGCGCGCACATTGTTCGCGGCAAATCGAACGGATTGGCGGCTGCGGCGGGGGGCGGGGGTGGAGGAGAGAATTTAATATGCCGCGCCGAATTCGGTGCGCGGGCACGGGCACCGCGAGCCGCGTGCGTACCTCGGCTCTGCGCTGCGGCTCGTTCGTATAATGCACAGAAAGGAGTGGGACAGAGGAGCGAGCGCGACGCGGACAGAGCGATATCGGCCAACCGGCTCGTGACGGACCTATCCCTCCCCCACCACAAACCGCCGGATCGCCGACTTGGCCCTTTATTTTAGCGCGGGCGCTCTTTATTTTTTTCTCCGGCCCCGGCGCGCGCGGTCGCGTCGCGCGCGTGACGCATCTCTCTCTCTCTCTCTCTCTCTCTCTCTCTCTCGTTCACTCGGCCTCGCTGAAAAATCGGCCGAGTGTATTTTTGAAATTCTCGTCGAGGAAAAAAAAAGTAGAGTAAAAAGAACGAACGGAAGCGGGCCGGCTTGATTGCGATCGGCGGTAGCGGAACAAACAGTGCCGAGATAATACGAGCGAGCGTATATAACAAAAAAGCGAGAGAATTCGTTCCCCCCTTCGATGGCCGTGTAACGAATCATCCTACCGCTCTATCCTTCCCATTCATTGCATAGTTTTAGTTTGTCCGATTTAAATTTCGTCGAGTGGTTCGTTAGTCCCCCGTCGCCCCTTTTTTGTCTTCACCTTTTTGTCTTGTTTCATTGGATTTGTTTATAACGGCGGGGGCACTGGCAAAGTATAGTGGCGCCGCGCGTACGCAACGGGCATATATATGCACATATATATATATATATATCTATACGTATACATATATATATATATATATATATATATATATATATATATATCGCCGAGCTTGGCCTCGCGCGTACGAAGGGAGAGAATTTTCAACCCCATAAGCTCGTTTCGCTCGGGCCTCGCTCCTCCGCGCAGATCAGATGCTTTAATTACTTAATAAATTAATTTTGGCCCAGGCGGCATTGGCAGAGTCGGAAGATAAAGCGAACGAGGAAGGGTGGGTGGAGGACTGGGAGAGAAAGAGAAAGAGAGAGAGAGAGAGAGAGAGAGAGAGAGAGAGTGAAGGATGTACGCGAAAGAAGATAAACTGCGCATCGGTGTATTGGATCCATTATTAATAATGTCAAGGGATGAGTGCACCGAGTAATCAGCGTATGTGCCTCTCCTCTTCTCATCTTCCCTACTCCTACACGCCTTTCCTTGCCGTGCATCACCTACCCTCTCTGCCTCTCTTCCTATATATATATATACATATACAGAATTTCTTCCGCCTCATACATTGATGTAACTATGTATTCGTATTACGCACACTTCGTTTAGCCCTCTACTACCTCCTTCTCTCTCTCTCTCTCTCTCTCTCTCTCTCTCTCTCTCTCTCTCTCTCTCTTTCCGCATAGCCACTGCAATAAACCCAGGCCCCTCATTTGCCGAGGCTTATTAAATCCGAAACTTTCGAATAGGGTTCAACGGTTTTGATCTCAGCCAACTTAGTTTGAAGCTAACATTGGTCTAGCCGACCGTCTCTCTGCGTCACGCTCTTTCTTCTCAACCTCTTCCCTCTTTCTCTCCCTACCCCTACCGCTGATCTTCTAATTATTGCATAACGATACTGTGGAATGAACTTTTGATAGCGCCAGATACTCGTAACGTAGCTTAAGTGCCTCCGAGAGCAGAGTGTCTATGAGTAGATAGATAGGAGATAGATATCGTCGTGTTAAATACGATAACTTTAAACTCGACACCCTGTAATCTGCAATACTAAACCTACTTCTACAGTTTTAAAGTAATATTACTGCTATATAACATTTTTTAACCTGTTTTGTCAATCGTAGTCCGCTACATCACTCAAATTGAAAATAATGTATATTATATTACTTGGCAATGACCTAAAAGGTATAATGAGTAACGTGAATTACATGGAACAATAAAAAAAATGCAACATTTTGTAAGATGTAATCGTTAATCGTCTCTACTGTACATTACTAAATCAGTCGACGTTCAATGTAACTCTTTCTTCATCAATATCATTTCTGGTAAGTATACAGATCTTTTTACTTCAGTCCCTACCTTATACACTTTTCTCAAGTTGTCTTTTGCTTATGACATGTACAATTACTTTTTACACAAAAATTTATTTAGATATACAACTTACTGTAAGAATGTACTCTGCGAGAAAAGCAATATAGTTTAACTTTTTCAACAAGGAGCATATGTTTTATCTTACCAAGTGTCATTTAAAGATTCAAATATTTTTGGTATTCTAAAATCTTTGTATACAATGATATACATAAATATTTTTTGTATACTGAATTTCAGTTCCAAATAACGGAAGAAAAAAGAAAGAGGAAATCAAAATCATAACAGTGTTTACCTACAAAGATCAGTAATGTTTCGAATAAGGTCCACAGCAGAATGCATGAAGTGATGATATTGCGGGCATAAATAAATATTATAAACAGTACTATGTTGAGCAGTTATACTAATATTACACTCTCGGCTTATGCAAAAAATTTTACAATAGCTTTACAATAGCTATTATATTTTTTAAAGCAACAGTCCTTGGTCTATACACTGTTTGGATAATTCAACGAGTATATTGATATCACCGTCTATTTTACCAGTATCGTAGAATTTGATAAGTAAGATAACAGAGTAAGTTTGTTTACTTTGAAAAACTATTTATAAAGAATCATCCGATAACATTATGCAAGAATCGAAAAACTTTGTTGTCAGCAAATCAATAATACAAAAAGAATTTGAAATGCGCTATTAATGACGCACTAGACCCGTTTCAGACATACTACAGAACCAATTCCTAACGTAAAATTGATCATTAGTGGTCCCTGCTGACAAATTTATTTACTTACAAAACTTACTAATCTCGAATTGGAACATATCCTGCATGTATTCTATGCTTTTCAAGAATCTAGTATGCCTTGAATTATAACAAATTCAGCTCAGATGTAAAATATCTCTATATGAAGTGGATCACTAAAGTTTATATGATCACCATTCAAATTAGGATTTGATTCTTAAAAAGTTTTAATATTTAATAAATGCACAAAAATAAATTACTTTAAAATTTGATAAAATATTATTTGATATTTTTTGATTTAATAATATTATTAATATATTATAGTTACTCTAAACAACTGTGAAATAATTTTAAACTAATTTTAACTGACCAGATTCAGGTATTCATTGACTCTATTCTCGTTGTTTATATTTATATAATTTAATTTATGTTTATATAATTTTGTAAATTTAATGTATTTGTTCTATGCATTGATCAAATTTCATAATATAGAGTTATTAATATCAGAAAAATTCAAAGATATTATAATAAAATGTATCATAATCAGTTATTTCCAAAAGCAAATATTTCATGCACAGTTTCATTAAAAGATAATTAGAGACAATCTATATCGCTAATTTATACGTCAAAAAGATTAATTAATTTTTTTTTATATATACTCAACAAGGCAATCAATTTATATTTGCTGAAATACGCGTAGTATACGATTATAACAACGCAAATTCAGAACTTTTTAATTAATAGTAAGACAAGAATTTTTTCAATTATCTTAATTCCTTTTACTGACTTTTATTTAAAATTGAATTGCAATTTTAGTTTACATAACCTCTACTAGATTGATAAAATATAGCTCCAACGAGTCTATGCTTTTCAACCAATCGATACTTTTGATGGAATTTCTGTCAAAATTTTCTAGATATCCTATCATTTATATCTATATTTTATTTTGTTCAGTTATTCATTCGCTTATTAATCTGTTGATTAATTCTTTATCGAAAGTTTGTCCAAAAAAAAGAGCAAAATATATTTTCTATGTAATACGTTTTTAATTTTTAATATTTAACTTAGAAAAAATATACTACAGAATTTATTTATAGAAATAAATAAATTCCTTAAGCCATATTTTATAGTCTATAAAATTACCACGACAAGTTCTGATTGACTTTTGGTATTGAGCGTAATATTTGCAGCTTGCCGATGTAAACACGATAGTCGTAAACCGGAGGAATCTACACTGGACTCGACCGAACGCTTCGAATTCACCGGCGCGAAATTTACAGCCGCAATGACAGACCGTCCGCGCCGAATTCCTGTGCAGAGCTCCGCGAGCGTGCGCCTGCACGACGGCAGCCCGCCGGCACCGGCCAGCGAGCGTGGCGACGCGCTGCACGGCGTCGCGCGGGTGGGCCCGGCGCTACTCTCGCAGCAGCCCCGCTGGCGCGCAGCGCTCCCCGGAATTTCGCGCTTCGGCCGCGACACGAACGCTACAGCGCGAGCGAGCGAGCGGCGGGAGGCGGGCTTGGCCGACGCCCCGTAAATCGCCGATGCCACCGACGCGCCGACGAACGCGCGAGCGTCGCTCTCGCTGATTTTGCCTAATTAGCCGGACGCGCAAAACGGCTACGGATGACGCGCGGGAGGAGGGCACCTCCCCATCCATCCCCCCCCCCACCCTCCCACAACCTTAACGGTCCGCATTCTTCCGTTACGCGGGAAACTGGTTTTTCGAGGGACGGCTCGCAATTAGAGCTGGACTGCTTCGGGGCCGAGCCCGTTTTTTCCTCCTTCCACTGACCCTGGATGACAATTGCCGCGCCCACTTCTGGCTTCGTCATCTTATATATATATATATATATATATATATATATATATATATATATATATATATATATGTATATGTATACATATATAATATACCTGCGTGCAAATCGGAGCTACCGAGCGTCCGAGGCAGTTGCTTGGGTGAGCAGTTGCGCGGCGTTCGCGGCGATGTCAGATGCAAAATTACTATACAGTTGTCGAGGCAAGGGAGATTGGACGTTCGAAGTCATGCGTGAAGAATGTAGCAAAAACTGCTTGAGATGTCGAAACAGCCGAAGTGCACGCGCGAATGACGTATCAGAGTTATTGCGCCTATTGTCAGCGTTGTAACTGTCCAGGCTAATCCGTGCCGCGCCGCGTTTTACTCGTATCCCGCACTTCGTTTGGTCTTTATCGAGTTCCGCGTGACATTTGTTTACGATGCCTCGCATAGCTGAATATTTCTAATAGATTGTTCAGTTTCGCACAAAGCGCTCGGAGCTCTTAATTTTTTTGTTTTGGCTAATGATAATACATATAAGATTCAAACGGGATATGAATCGTCTATAAAACGTCAAACAGAATTTTTCTCGTTCATATTGTAAAACGCAATATTATTAGACCAGAACCTATCTAGTAAATATATATATATAATCCATATATCTCCTTCGTTGTTGAGTCCTATGATATGTACACACGAGTGGGTTCAATGCCAAAATTAGGAAAATTCACGCCGGAGCAGTAGATGTGTGAAAATTTCTTTAATTCAATACTATATTTATTACGCTTCAGTAAGCAAATTTATCTGTTTCAGTAATTCAGTTCTGATTGTACAATACACGAAACAACATTTGAACGATAAGCACAGGCTTCGAGTAATAACTTATTCAATACGGTGGCCGCAGCGAGTTCTGTTTACCCCCTGGATTACTCGAGGCATATGGGTTCGCCACTGCGTCATCCATATTTGTCTACACAAAAGAATAGAACAAAATGTACAAAATATCTCGTCGTTATAAGAGTAGTTTCAAAATGCAACTGTACATTTTTTACATTGTTCATTGCTTTAGGAGCGGCCGAAAATTTACATTAATCATTTCTAATAATGTCCAATTTCAAACACTTGTAATTTTTAAATAAAAGGAAAGAAAGAGTCTCACAAAGAAAATTTCTAGTAAAGCTTTGGCACTAGATGTAATGTCGGGTAAGGATTTTTCCACAGTTAAAAATTAAATATGTTTGTTGTTTTGCATTTTTGCAAACTGCTGTCGATTTTGGATTGTTTCCAAAGTAATGAACGCTTTAAATAAATTGATACAATTGATTTTTCAGCCGTTCTCGTAAACACCATATTTTTATCTCTCTGCTTCATACATACTTTTTATGTAGAAAAGAAAATGTAAAAATATTGAAATATGAAATTTTTGTGATACGACTGACGTGCGTGGCCTTTTTTTACAACGATCTGGATGCCTAAATTTGCAATCAATTTCGACCTACATCCAATAAGGAAATAAGTTTTAAATTTTTCTAAGAAAGATATACAGAGAACAAGAAAAAAAGGTAAAAAAATTGGGTCCTAGTTTAGTCCTTCATTAGTATATGCGAAATGTGAAGTGATTAAAATACCTGGACAATAATACATTTGGAAGTGAAATAACGAGTAGTACTACCTACGTATACGTGTTAATTGCTATCATCCCGGTCGTTAGAAGATAAACATTAAGGGTATAAATTATACATGGGCTTTATTCTCATTAACATGTTTTTGCGAATATTCTACTATGTTTTACCTTCGGTAAAAAGTAAAATTTCCCTCTGACGCGCCTTTTCACTAAAGGTCCTTTATAATGAGTCGCTAATTAGAAGACGTTAAAACGTGTCCTGGCTTGAAGTAATGCAGGCTCGGATTTTGAGAAAGAAGCTCGTCGAGCAGATTTCTAATCCGCGGTATAATTAAGCAATCAGTTCCTAATTGGCTCCTCGAGCGAGCTTATCGCCCTCGGAACGACAGCTGCACCCGGGCGCGCGCCCGGAAAATGAAAATGGAAATGAGAGAGCGAGAGACAGAGAGAGAGAGAGAGAGAGAGAAAGAACACACACCCGATCGCAAGTGCGTCGCTCTGGAAAAATCGGGGCGCTGACAATGGTCCCGGCTGCAGCGATCCCGCGAAACGCACCGGTGAAAAGCCGCGCCGATAATAACCGGCGGCCCGAGCCCGACACGCGGAAGGATCGCGATCGAGCCCCGCCCGCGCGCGAAGTGCGCTAAGCTGAGTAATTCAGGAAAAGTTGCTTGATCTCGACCCCGCTAATTGGACGCGGCCTTTTGCCAAGCGGGCGAAAAGGGGTTCGTTTCGATCATCGGTTCGCCCCGCGGCTACCGGGCAAGAGAGGAAAAGAGATCCGGCGCGAACGGGTCGAGGAGCGGCGTGGGGGGGGGCGGGGAGGGCGCGGGGGCACTGGAGAAGCGAGCGCGTGTCGACTGCGCCGGGGGTGACTGGCTACGACAGCTCGGGTCGCACAAAGGCAGCTTTTTAATTGGATAACGTCATATCGATACGCGTTCACACGCGCGCCTCAACTTTTCCCATCGGCTAACGCATCGACAAAAACAAAGAGGGCGGGAGGGAGGAGAGAGAGAGAGAGAGAGAGAGAGAAGAGGAGATAAAATGGTAAAATAACCAGCTGCATAGTCGTATTGCAATCGATAGACATTGGTCGCACTCGGTAACGCTCTCGCGTAAGCTTTCGCCGTACAATGAAGAGGTGAGCCACGATTACAAAGAAAAAAAACACACGCGCACATAACAAATATAAAAAAAAAAGAAAAAAAATTGGTATGCGAAAATAAAAAGACATAATGGGCTCACCCAGAAAGAAATGCGACAGCTATTTGAATGCGATTTATTATCCAGCGAATGAGCGCACGAGCCTAAACTTTTTTCTAAACCCTTTTTCCGCTAAACTCCTCCATTAGGCCCACCTTTTCGAACTGTACGAAATGTAAGGAATTTAGTTTGTATGCATTTGGGGGTTATTGAATTACAGAGCATTGCTTCGGATTACTCATTATTGAATGTACTATTTTGCATGAACTAATTCCACTTTATTTTCTTTATGATATTGCTGTATTACATTCCATGCCAGCGTTTGTGTGGAACTATTTGAAATATTAAATCTATTACAATTAAATAACGCAAACTAAGGTAATATAAATTGATAAATATTTTTATCGGTCTTACCATTATAATATATTAACTAAAATAATGACAGTCGGACTGTCCTTGATTATTATCAACCCCGAAGACCGATAAAAATATTTATTAATTTAATTCAAAACAGTTGACATAAGTACAATTTTAATTTTAATTCTAATGTGATATAGTCGTATAACAGTAGAGTATATCGTCTCCATATATGAAATAATATCGATATATAATAATGCTGTAAAATGGAAAGAGCTTTTAGTGAAGAAAAGGAGCATGTGCAACCCAAATAGGTTTGTTCTTTAAGTCTGATGATATAAATATCAAAACATAAGATCAAGCTGATAGAATTAAAATGAAATATAATACGTATCCAATTGAGTAGGCTATTTAACTTTAATTCATGAATAAACGGTTTTTGCAGCTAACAAGTGAAAAACATGTACATAATTCTGCCACATACGTTAATCGCATGGTTTGATTCAAAATTATAACCTATTATAATTTAAGGATCGAGTAAGTGTTTAATGAGTTAATCACTATATATAATATTATTCTAAATTTGTTAAATAAGGGTTCGAGTGAGGAACTGTGACAAGTTAAAATATTATATAAAAATTTACAAAATTTACATTTATTATAATTAAATATGTGACGGCAGAAAGAAAACCTCTAGTTGCAGCTAGAAAAAAAGCCTAATGTGAAATTGGAAATCTAAAATTATACTATGAAATGAATGTAATATTATTTACTAAATTAACTTACTGCTGTAATGTACTACATTACAACTAATTATACGTAGAATAGCTAATCTGACTGAATTAAAAAAAAACACTAGCGAAATTTTTACCGCAGGAAGAGTATTTTTCCACAAAAAATAGAAAGAATCAATTCAATCAGTGTGCGCTTATCCGATTGATATACTCAGTAGATCAGTGGGAAATTTCCTTGTCCCAGGTACTATCCTTAAACGTGCCCGTGCGTTCTGCTGATGTGTGTAATAAAAAGTACTGCGGATGATCGGCAGTTAAAGGCCCTGGTCCAGCAAGATCCAAAAAGAAGGATCAAACTGCGAACACACCAATAGTACTTTCTTAAATTGACCGCATGACAAATTGCCTCGTCGAAGTCAATCATTTTTTAAAGTAAAGCATAAATACCAGATAATATTAAGAATAACGTCTAGTTTTGGTTATACGTACCATCAAGTAAGAAACATACGTGTGCAAAGTTAAATGACGATATGAATGATAGGAGGTCCGGGTCGATTTAACTTTCTCATCATTCAAACATGCATCTTTTACGCCATGTGAAATTTCAAACTGATTTATACGGAGAATTTTTCCAATCGTTTCTACTACACATAATTATTAAGATTTTATTTTTCTCAAACGGCAATATGAATCCATAATATACGTATTTCGTCTTTCGTTGTACTTGCTTTCGTTCGGCAGTAAATTAGCGTTTTGACCATCTTCAGCAAAAACCGCGGGAGTTTTGCCTTCGGTCAGTAATTGCCGATGAAATACGACTTTTTCAGATAGTCAGTAACGGTATAGCGCAACGACGAGGCAACAACACACTGCTTTTCGCAATAGATTCAATGTAAAATTAGTAAGGAAATTGTAAAAGTAGATTTTACCACTTCGACGTGGCCAGTGCTTTCGTCTCAAATTTTCATGGCGCAATTGCACGAGCTATATTACGAATTGCTTCTGCATCTATGTCCTTTTATTACCATAACTGCAACGTCGTTCTAGTACGTAGCGCAATGCTATGCTCGCGGGAACAAATTAAAGCAAATGTTGGACAAGTAATAGAAATGCTCACTTTGAATTCATAGCACATTCATTATAAATTGATGCCAGGACACGTTTCAGCATATCATTTCAGTTAGCCTGCCAATTTTTATTCAATACATTCGATATCATTTAGATAGATGGCATCATACTCATTCAAAGTAATCAAGCGCTGCACTATACTGTAGTCCTGCAGAAAGACCGTAAATAAGTCTTTATACTTAAAAGAAAAATAAGCCTAGAGTAAATTCAACCATACATTTACAATTTAAACAACTTGTGAAAACCTCTCTTTTCCGGAGATCCATCATTTACGGCAAGATTGTCTCAAAGAAGAAAAAATTCCACGTTTGTAATATTATCAATAAAAATATTGCAAAATCTGTAAACTTCATTTGAAAATTCATTGTATTATCTATATTCCTAAATTACACGGTATACTTGAAATACATAGCATTATCGTACATATAACATATTAACATACATAATTTACATAAAACATTTATAAGATATGTCAATCACTATTTCGTTTCGAATTTTTATAATCTATAGCATGTCTAGAAGTTTGAATACCCCGATACATACTTTCTAATCCATTGAAAATCATCCAATTAATTTTTTTTGCTTGATTTGACGCTTTTTCGTGCCTAAAGTGACCTTATATAAGCCAGTGCTCTCTCTCTCTCTCTCTCTCTCTCTCTCTCTCTCTCTCTCTCTCTCTCTCTCTCTGTCTCTGACTGTTCCCGCAAGCACAGGAAGGATCCGTAAATAACGCGCCGCCTCCCTTTGTACTCGCCTTTTTCCCCTCCGACAATACCTGGCCTCGGTCTCTCTTCTTGTTCCCTGACGTTTTCTTGGCGCTCTTGAGCGGCAAACCGTGCGCGCCCGAGTCCCATAATAATTAGTACGGGCGAGTGAATGACGAGCCGGCATGGGGCGGAACTCGCGCGCAGAGGCGTGTTTCTCTCCTCTTCACTCGCGTTCTGTCCTCCTCACCCCTACCCCCGTCCCGCCGCTGCCCGTATGGCGCGTCTTTAAGTGGCCGATGCTTTATTGCCGGGCCGCGCGAATTTCACGAGCTGCGAAGGGGTCAACTAAATATCACGCGTGCCCGACTGCCCGCGCGTACAGTCGTTTATATATATATATATATGTACTGCGTATATATAACTTGTCGGCAGTATAAATAAATCACGGCGGCATGACGAGCAGCTGGTCGCTCGAGGTCTTGTTTTCTATGCGAGCCTCCTTGCGTGCTCTCTCGCCCTCTCTCTCTCTCTCTCTCTCTCTCTCTCTCCCTCCCATTCCGTCTTATGCGCCTGCGCTTTATAACGACGCGCGCCACTAAATTATATTAATTTCTTTATGGAGTACATTTGAGACGTTGTGGAGGCGCAGCAGAAGCTTGCGCGTGGCGTCCGAAACGTTTTCGAGAAACGGACCGAGGCCATTTGATTTTTACGAGGCCAATAATTGCAGGCTCGCGGTATTGCAAACGATAATTGTCAGCTTGAGTATGTATCAAACGTTGTTGGATTATCGGCGTATGTTGATCGGTTTGCAAAGTTCCTTAATCCTCGGAGCCTGGCTATACAATTTCAGAATGAACGAGTATATTTAATACATGGCAATATATAATACATCGGCAATTCACGCGAACTCTCGGAAATGTTCTTAAAGTCAAGTAGCGGTATTTTACGCTGCGTATTAGTGACGTTTTGTTAAAAATTTAACAGAACTGTCGCGCTCAATAGTTCATCGGATTCGGCGATCTGTCAAAAAATTGTCCTAGGCGCGAGATGAGGACAGCGAGCGAAATCAACGACAATGCGAAGCAAATCTCCCGTTCTATAATGCAGACCAATGACTGTGTAGGTGTAAAGCAAAGTCCCGCTTAAGGAGCCAAGGAAGCGTTGATGTTGCACAGCGCCCCCAGCTAGCGAGGAGGGGGGATAAGCGCGAAACTGTTTATCTTCCATTACGCGAGGCAAAACAGATCATTGTCTGGTGCCTAACCAACCAAATTCACCTTCCTTCTCTCACTCTCTCTCTCTCTCTCTCTCTCTCTCTCTCTCTCTCTCTCTCTCTACCTCCCTCCCTCCCTCTCCCTCACACACACACATATACAGGTACATACACACACTCGCTCGCTGTCATTGACTCAGTATTATCGTGTCTAGCTATAATAGCCTGAGCTATTGTTGTTTGCCATATCGGTCTTACTCCTGCTCTCAGCTCGTACTCCATTTATATATTTCTATCTTTCATGTCCCCTTCTCAGTCTCTCTCTCTCTCTCTCTTTTTCTCTCTATCGCTCTCTTTCTCTAATTTACTCTGTCCTTTCTAAACACCAATGATTGAACTTTGAATCTATAGATTTCTCCTATTAATTTAGCCTATTCACCAAATCTTATCATTAGACAGATCTTATTATTACACTCAGGCATTATTAATTTCAGTATCACACTCACATGTTTGACTCGATCTTGTGTTTTTTGAGAATAATTTATTGCATTAAGAAATGTTGTTTGTCTATAATATATTTATAAATACTTCATAATGTATTTATTATATTTTATAATATTCCTTCAACTGATAATTTTTTCCTCACGCCGTTTTCTGACAATCGTATTGAATATTTCGATATAGGATTAAACAGATAGGGTACATAGTTTTTTTTTTATTCAAATATACATTTGTCAGAGGTATATGGAACCACAATGTTTAATTTTATACGATCACGTATCTGTGCAGGTTCATATACATGATTAAAAATTCAATACGATAGCTTTTATAGCATTAACGAACGCGGAATTCGAAATGAAAATTCCAAATATAATAATACACATAGTTTGGAGGGGAACAAAAAAAAAAAAACAGAAATGCCAGACCCCCTCCTACAATTGAAATATCGAGACCTCTGTCGATTGATGACCAGTCTCGTATTGCAAGCTTACCAAATTTCCTGTGAAAAACTGTCAAAGGAATTATATTACTCTTTCTCCAATAACGAGATTTTTCAGTCTGTCATTGGTGTTAACAATTTTTTGTTGTTTTCTTTTTTTTTTTTTTTTCGTTTCATTTGCTTTTCAAACGTCCAGCCATTTCGATTTACTTGAACAAAAATTAAGAATTTCCACCGAATCATCTTTTCGCGTTCATACGCGTTCGCCGGTTATATTTTCGGAAAATTCGAGCTTTCCCGTAATTGCCATGCGATTCTCGGCAGAGCTCAAGCTACGAAATGCCGATACAGCTCCGAAAGTAGAATGAAGCCTGGAAATCGCGTATGCACGAACGTGGCAAACGTACACGAGGCAAAGTCAGCGAGTATTAACTTATTACTAATTAGCTACGGTATTGAATATAATGCGCACGTGTCGGCACTTCAGGACTGTATACCTCGATATGCCTTCCATCCCGCCCCCCCCGCTCCGCCCACGCCGCTCTTTCCCACGCTCTAGCTACTCGTGCATTCTGTCCGCTCGGATGTATCTTGCGCGCTGGGGGGGGTGCAGCTTTGGATCTCATTCATTAACTCGCGGCAAGCGTTCTGATGTTTAAAAACCCTTTCCATTGGTAATTGAATGAATTCAAAAGAATGTACGGTGGCTCGACGCGCCTTATTCCTCGATAACGATTCGAAATTTAATAAGTTCCGTGCACTTTACAAGCAAAATAAACATGTACATTTTTGTTGCAACTCGCGCATTCAAGTAATTAACAGTTTTTGAATCGTAAATAAAAAAAAAAAAAATGAAATACGTAGACTGCTTTTCTATGACGATATTATCTATATGCAAATGGGGAATTCCAGGAATGTTTTTTGATTATGGATTTTTTAGATCTCTATTTGGACGCCTATATTCACTGGGAAGAAGATGCAAAACCTTTTGAAATTACTAGTTTTCAAGCGTCTGGTTTTTCTGACTTTTTACCCGTTATTTTTTCGAAAAACATCACTTCCTACACACAAAAAAATTCCTACAGGAAACAAAATGTAGTAATGTAATGTACAAATTTTTCTTTTCTCAATCAATTTTTAATATTTCGTAAAAATTTCCTTTATATTATTTGTCATCATGGATATAAAGACAATGCGTTTTTTCAAAACTCTTTCGCTATTTTCAAAAATTAATGCACAATGATTTTTCAATTACATTATACTGTAGTGAAATCTAAATATTTCATTATTAATAATTTACAAAAAAATCTTAATCGTTTTGAGGAATGTGCTTGAAAAAAAAAGAAAAAAAATTTTTCGTAGATTTTCTCACATATATCTTTAAAAAACTAATATCTACAATTCCTCCCATATAGTTTTATAGCTTTCTTTATAAAACATTGTGATAGAAATTATCGGAATAGAATTTGTCGCAGCCAAGTTCAAGCAAAAAAAAAGTAGTATACACTATTTACTAAGACAACAATGTCTAATAACAAATGAATGGTGTACCAATAAGTATGTAATTGCTCTTGTAGATATTAATTTTAGAATTTACTTCGAACTATTTTAGTAAGAAATGAGATCATAAATAAATAACGTATATTTTTTTACAACTAAGCAGATATTTCAACAAAGCATCTCTACATTACAAAAAATTTCAGATATAATTCACTATAGGTTCCGCTTTTTTTAGTCGTTACATCATTGAAAAATCACGAAAAAGACTTGCTGATACGTGCCATTTTCTCATTTAGATTATTACTCAATCGTTATGTTTAATGCCTTTCCTTAGACCGAAAGCCGAGATCAAGACCTGAAAACTTTATGTTGGGAAAAAGTCTCTACGGTATTTCTCTGGCTCGACTATATATTCTAGGAGACATTATTTCGTGGCCTTAGAATGCTTTTCAAAATTTTGAATATGCAGCTTCCGTAGTATATGGAATGTCGGATCTTGAAATGCGTGCCTAGTTCAGCCACTAGGCCGACCAAAAGAAAACTCGCTCTTCCCAACATCAACGCCGGGATGAGAAAAATCTTTATTAAGTACTGGAATGAACTCCCTGAGGTAACTCGTAATTTTCCCTCTCTAGGTAGATTTAACTCAGCAAAAAGATGACCCAATATTGCTGTATTCAATTTTTATTTGCTTTGATTCTTCCTTTAGACACTTATTTTAATTTTACGTACGCACACATTTATTGAGATGAATGTTTGTATTTATTTCTTCAGTTATTTTTATCCGTTTGATTGACAGATATGCGAATATGCTCTGTTATATTTGTTTATTTATATTTTATTCAAAGTTTTGATATGACTTAGATCAGGATATAATTTTTGGTATTTCTATGATTATACCTAGTTGTAATGTTGATAAAGCCCACTTACTGAATTGTTATATAGTAGTTATATATGTTTGATGTTATTTTAGTAATTTATGTATTGACGAAATATTTCACGTGGAAATCTTGTGCTTCTCCTAAAACGTAATTACTTACATTAATTCTGTATCCATAATTAAAAATAAACACACGTCTATGTGTCTATCTCTCCTCCCGTACTTTGACTAAATTAAGCAAAGCATCAGACTAGTGCTCCGAGCTGAGCCATCTTCCGCGGGGGGGGGGGGCGAACCAAACCACAAATTTCGATAAAACAGGCTGCGGCGTCGCCGTAACAACCCCACCTTCGTCTCCTCGCCAAATTCCGCACTCCATCTGCGGCGATATTTTTTACAAACGCTCCTCCCACGCCCCGCCCGCGCCCGTTTCCCCGAGCGTGAATAAATAAAAAGGAGAGGGGGCGGGGAATAATCTCCCTCGGCCCGGGACGCGCGCGACTCGTTCGAAATTCACGCGGGCCCCACCCCCCTCCCGGGCGGCCGATGTCGAAAACGGGTGCCGCATCCCGGCTCGGTGTGCGTCGCCTTGAGAATTGTGGCTTTTTCGCGGGCTTTGCGCCTTTTACCCCCGCCAGCCCGCACCTGAAACCGGTGGTGTAATCCTCGATAATTCATTCGCGAACGAATCGCGCGCCCCGCGCTGCGTCTCCGTGTACCCGCCATCCCACCCACCCCCCTCCGGCCCACCGATCCGCCGGGGGCTCGAGCCTTTGTTTACGTCGTCGGCTCGCTCGCCGCGCGCGTTCTCGAAAGTTCGGGCGCGCGCGCGCGTCTCGGTCTCTTCATAATGCATCGATCGCGTGAGCTCGCTCGCGCGTTTAGCCCTCTCGGCCGGATCGATCGAGTAATCACCGGGAGGAGGGGTGGGCGAGGGGGGGCTACTCGCCACCTATGCTTGTTCTACGCGCGTAGTTACGTCTATATACATATATATATATATATATATATATCGAGCGAAACGCCAGAAAGCAGCGCGGCGCCCGGCTCGACGGCCGAGTGGACCTCGCGGCGGCGGCGGCGGCGGCGGCGGCTCGTTGAGTCTGCATTATTAATTAGCATGCTAATTGCAATACCTCGCTCGCCCCGGTGCTATCGCGCGGGGCCGGTGCTGCCGAGCTCTTTCGCAAGGAGACCCCCTGCCCTCGGTTCGAGCCGCCGTACCCGCTCCTGGAATCGCGATCGAATCTATATATTTTGCTTGCGGAGCCACCCCAACCCGCCGCCCCTTCCCCCGTTCGGTATAATTTTCGCGCGTACACTTAGTCGGTTACTCTTCGTTTGAGAAGGGCACTCTTTAATTATGGATTTTCTTATTGTCTTTCGGTCTGCGTCAGTTACATTTGCTGAGATATTGATTTGTATTAAAGAATTATACTTTTTTCCTCTGATCTTCTTTACCTCGTCACCTAATAATTAGCCAATTACAAGTCAAGAACAGTTATAAACATTCTAAAAGACTACTATATAAGATTGATTGTTCACTTTCGAAAAAATTTTTTGTCCGTGATAAAGCTTTCCAGATCGTAGAAAAAATCAATTTTCAGCATTATCTAAAAAGTCTACTTTAACTTTGTAGTAACTGCCAAATGTACCTAAATTATTAAAACATTTTAATTATTGTGTTCGTGGCATAAGCCATGCCCCTGGGATTTCCACTGATTAAAATAAATATTTACTGGTAAATCTACATTATGTAGCCGAATAACTTAGTAATAAGTAAATATTAATACGGTAGTTAATTGTTATTTTTATGAACTGATAAAGTTAAAACATCTAAACATAAGCTTAATTACTGATATAACTTTGAAGAAATTTTAACACTCGTGGGTGGATTTTTTGTTCATGAAATTTCTTAATTTACTGAAACTTAGAATAAAGGCAAAGCAGATACTTGTTTATCGCAAACTAATTAATTATGCAATCAATTACAGTGAAGTTTATTAATTTACAGGATAAAGTTAATAAAGTAATCTGGGAGATGGATGAATAACAAAATAAACGATTTGATGAAGCAAAGCACGGGCACGGCAAGATGAGCAAGAGAAAAATCATAACAAGGCATATAGCAAGCAATTAATATCAAATCTAATTTAAGCAGGAGTGCATGAAACTCTATGTACGTGAAGCGGAGTTTGCGAACGAAGGCGAGAGGTGGAAATACGCGCAGCCCCGGGGAGAAAGTGCAAGACAGAGAGGTCCGCGAGAAGGGGGAAGGGGCAGACGGGGGGGGTGGCAGGGGCTGAAGGGGCGGTATAGCAACAGAGCCTCGGGCAAACGAATCCCGGCCCGGCCTATACTCGCCGAGTCCAGGGGAACTAACTCATTACCGCGGAATTAATTAGATTCTCTCGGTCACAAAGGCCCAAAACGCCTGGAACACCCTAATATGGAATATATATGTGTGTGTGTGTGTGTGTGTGTGTGTGTGTGTGTGTGTGTGTGTGTGTGTGTGTGCGCGCGCGCGTGTGTGTGTGTGTGTGTGTGTGTACATATATATGCATGCACACATGCACACGCCTACATTACAAATCCACATACCTACTTTTCCCGAAAATTCGACTGCATCGCCGGACAATCTGCCCTATATGGACACGTCGGTTGCGCGTCCCGCAATCAAAACCTTTTTCCGCATCCCGTCAGCGAAACGGCCGCAATTAACTACCGCAGATTTTCCGCTACGACGTGCAACTGGCAAACAGATGAATTTTTGAGTGTATATATATGGAATAATGTCTTTCGATCTTTATCCACGATAATCATGTAAAGTAAAACCTATTGTTATAGATTCAAAATAAATTGTATAGAGCGTGAGATAAGTATTATTAAATTCTGTGACTTTTTCAAATTCATCTATTCATAATGGTTGGTTATATCGTCACTTTAAAGTTTTACGTTGCTTTCGTATATTCGTTGAATATGCCATTACTTTGAGTAAGATATTGGCAATGAACTTTCGAAACCACCTAAAATAGTTTTTTTTCTTTTCTCCGATACAATTTATCAAAACTATATATATATATATATATATATATATATATATATATATATATATATCCGTATTTTCTTTCTAATATAAAATAAATTTCGTTAAATCACACTCTACGGCTTAATTCATCACTATTGGTTTATCCGAATTTAAGCGATATGTGTAAATTTCACAATCGTTATGTACAATGTTTTTATTTTCTACGAATATAGAACTGCGAACCCGTCGGTGCCCAATAAACTCTCTCTAGCTTTCGAGTTACTTTAAAAGCGCCTCGGCTTTGAAAGGCGTTAGGTAATTTATTATAAGGACACAAGTTGGAATTAAAAACTACGTCCGAAATACGTGCGCGTCTCCATTAACGTCAAGCTCAACAGCGCGGAAAATCAATGTGACAGCGAAATATTTATTATTAAGGATAAATCCCCTCCGCTCTGTAGCTAATAAGTCACGAGTCAAATAAAAGCGGAACTGACGTGGCGGCCGAAGTGTCGATTTCGGAGTAAAGCTCTGAAAAACGCGGCGGCCGCCGTCGAAGTTAACGCGAGAAAATCAACGAGTCCCCCCTCGGACGGAGGAGGGACGGAGGGAGGACGAGGAAAGAGGGGGAGGGATGGAGGGGGTAAAGCAGTTAGGTTATTGGGTACCGTTTCGCGGTCGCGTTAATGCCGCCCGAGAACCGCAGAAACTGCAAAGGACACATTGTGTCACGGTTTGAAATGAACACGCGCCGACCTGCTCTCCTTCTCTCTTGCTCTCTCTCTCTCTCTCTCTCTCCCCCTCCCGGCCCGTCCCCCGCTCTGTCGAGCAAAGTTGACTTTCGCAGTATCGCGCGCAGCCCCGCGGCCGCCGCGGTGAGGAAACCGCGAGCGAGCCTCGTGTCCTCGGCATGAGACGTCCCGCGAAAGTTGCGCGTCGCCCGCTAATGAATTCGATGTGCGACCCCCCCCCCCCCGATTGTCCGCCGAGAGATACATAAGCGGACGATGAGAAATGCTGTATTGTCGACCGCCGCTTCTAGAGGGCTGGAGTGAAAAAATTTCTTCTTTTGCCAAAGTTTTTTATCCTTGCCGGGGCGCGCAAGTATTTTCGCTGCGAGAAGAATTAAAATCTTGACGAGGCGACCGAGGCGCGAGGTGAAAAGTCGGCGGTCCAAATTGACAGCGGTAACCCGTCCGAACGGCTGGATGGGTATAGATTTTCTGGAAACGAGATTAAAAAATGCATGAAAGGTTATACGCCGGGGAGGGGTGGCTCCAGAGATGAGGGAGAAGAAGACAACGAGCGAAAGAAGGAGAGATAGAGAGAGAGAGAGAGAGAGAGAGAGAGAGTGAGAAAGAGAGAGGGGGGCGTAAGAGAGATAGCGTGCCTGGTCGCTATATCCCGTAAATCTAACCTGGCATCAAGGATTAAACTTTATTGGATTGAATATTTTGCGTTCGCATCGTACGTTAATCTGTAAATATGGTGTGTATATATATATATATATATGTGTGTGTGTGTGTGTGTGTGTGTGTGTGTGTGTTTTGTGGGTGTGTAGGACCAATATGGCTGTACACGTAAGCCGGGGCTCTTTCGCGCGCGCCCGCACTCCAGGTAAACCTATTAAAGTACACACGCCAAGTATTAATGGTATATCACTCTCTCTTTCTCTCTTTCTCTGTCTCTCTCTCCCTCTCACCCTCTCTAGACATCAAAGCGCCCTGGTTGCGAGACTTTTATTTGGTACGAAAACAAAAAAGAAGAACGGTGAATTCAATCGAATGGATCGGACGCCTAGACGAGCGATTTAATCGCACATCTACCTAAGTTTTAATAAAAACCGAAGATCTGCCCCGTAGCCAATGCTAATGAATGGCGAATGCTCTTTTACGGCCGGCTGCGATCGCCGCGTAAAATTGCGGGACGCGCGTCGCGGCGCGAGTGAATTGCAAGCGGGGATTTCGAAGCCGGCGCCCGATCGCGCTGACGCAACGCCGCCGCAACGTGTTCCCCTTCCATAGGAACACTGCGAGCGCCCGATTGTGTTCCGTTGGAGTTGAGCAAGACGGCAGATGTTGGGTTGGAGGGGAGGGGGGCGGGAGTACCGAGACGAGCAATATGTAGGTATATATACGTATAAGAAGCGGGAGAATAGATCCGCGATCGCTTGGCCAATCCGCCCCGCGCGCCGACGTCCGCGACTTATTAAAATCCCGCTGCACCCTTGAACTGCTCATTAAATTACCCAATAATGGATGGCGGATGAGGCTGAAACGACGTTAATATCCGTAGCATTATGAGGATTTTATTTTCGGTCATTACACGAGAACCGACGGCTTCGCGCCGCTGAAATTGAATTATTAAATTAATTTTTTCCACCGCCTATTTATTTTATTAATACAAATCAAATAAACATATGCAGCTTTTAATTCGTCGCTGTATTTGACTTCTATTATACATGCAAAATTGCAAAGTGATGAAATTTGCATTAGTCCCGCGTTCATTACCTTTGTGCATTATTATAATTTTCCAATTTTCAAAAAGCCCAATAATTATACAAGTTTAATGAAGTAATATTGAATAAACTGAATAATAATACCCGATGAATTTAATATAAATTAATTATTATGTTAAAATTTTAAAACCTAGAAATTCCCTTCTATAAATACATATCTTTTCATTTTACTTCGTGAGGTTTTTTAAAAACAAGAAAAAAAAAATATATATATATATACAATTTTACAGAAGTTCGTATTTTTTTTGTTCAAATTTCGACTTTGGATTCAAAAAAAAATATAGCAGCTCTGTTAGCCTCGCAATTACGATACATCTCGTAGCAATACGGCCGAATCGCCCAATGGCGTGCGAGAGGGGGGGGGGGATCACGCTCGCCGGAGAACCACGAGGCAAATGCCACACGAGCCGGACCGAGGGTTGGCTCGTTATATGGATTTGCAGGCGAGCTCGTTGCGCGCGAGAGGGAGTCGAAGCAAATATCTCGGGCGAGAGGCTCGCGGAAGAGAGAGAGAGAGAGAGAGAGAGAGAGAGAGAGAGAGAGAGAGATCGCGAGACGGATGGGAGCGGGACGGTGAGCGCGGCTGGAGGGGGGGGGGAAGCCCGGCGGGCAGAGTCGCTTATAAGCTGTCGCCGGCAGAGGAGAGCGCCCCGCGCGGCTCTGGAATATGATTGATACCGCCGACCTGAGCCTGATTACTTTATTAATCGTTTCTCGCTTGACCATGCAAGCGGGCGCGCGCGACTCCGCCGCGTACCGCGGTGGGGCGCTGCCGCCTCGTCCCGTCTCTACGCCCCACCCCCGAACCTCACCCGCCGCCGCTTAACCCGAAAAGCAAGAAATATTACGGGAACGGCCGGGGAAGGAGCGAGGTGGGAGGGCGGGGAGGGCGCGAGATTCGGCGTAATCGATCCCAGCCTCGGTCGGCGTCGGTCAGCGCTCTCGCCCCTCCCCCCCCCCGCCCCCGAACGCCACGAGGATTTTTCTAAATAATAATGCTGACCGCGCAAACGTCGCTCAAACTCACGATAAATCGACTCGAATGAACCTGCCGTGGAACGGCCGCCTTCACTCCCCCCCCCCCGCCCGCCATCCAAGATCGCCGGGATGATGCCCGCCCGGATATTTTTCATTATTAATTGAAACGTTGCGAACAGTAGTCTTCCTCGCCGCGATGGTAAATAATGATTTCGCCCGGGTGTATTAAAAGAGATGATTTGCGAATCAATTTTCGGAACGGCGAGCGAGGCCGCGAGAACGGTGCAGCTGGGGGGGCGGGGTGCATTAAGACGGGCTCAGTAGTAACGGTCGAGCCGGGCGAGACGCCGCTCATTTTCTCGTTTTATTCAATAACGCAATATCGAGATACGATATTACGTTATTGGTCGATATCGTTAAAAGGCGTTAAATATATGAAAATACTGCTGTTACCTAACTGTCCGTTATTTGCTTTAACGTAAAAAATAACAAACATTTAAGACATAAATGATTATATTAAATGAATATATTAAAAAAAAACATTTCCAAAAAACAAAAACATTTTCATTTATACAACCCTTGTGTCTCTCTACTTGAAATTACTAATTTTATATTATATCTACTATCATAACTAAATTAATGTACTATAATCTATATGTAATTTTTGTACATCTAAGAATAGATTACTTGCCATCTTACTGATAAGCCCCAAAAGTGACTTAGGGTGAAACGTTATACATCATTCTTATCTTCGATATTTATTATCTCTTCTGTTGCAAAAAAACAAAATGAAGAGTAGAGACCAATAATATTTTGATATATTTATTTATTAAAAACAACTCCGAGTACTTTCTATAAATTACATTATCTAAAAATAAACTAATAAATAAATGTAAAAGTGTTTCAGAAATGATAAATTGGTTTTAAAAAAATACACTTTAGGCAATCGATGCAAGATATTAATAATTCATTTATTTCTAAGAAATAGATATTAAAATATGTGGTTAACTGATTTTCTCCAGATTGAGGAAGATAAATCCAATTACGTACAAAATGAACGCTGTAAACTTGCAGAACTTTATGCTCTCTTATTTTCATGATAGGGTACTTTCTCTTTTGAAAATTAGTACATTTTCTTGTATTTCAATGATAGAAATTTTTTTTCAACGAAATTCTCTACTTTTAACGATATGATTCGTTAAAAGTATAGGAATTCAAGAAAAAAAGTTCTATCGAACCTGTATTTGTAAATGTACTTTATAATTATCAACGGTCAGTTTATTGGCTATCATTGGCTAAAACGGGTAAGTTTGGGAAAATATTAAGTAACAATAATATAGAAACTTCACGTTTCCTTGCAGCGTTTTTGCTCGAAATTTTATTCCTTTTTAGAGTTCCGCAACAAAGATAGAGATTTACATTCAAAAACTTCTATTACTAAGTTTATATCAAATTTACACAGGTAAATTAGAAAAATATGTTACTTCGTAAAGTGATAAATTACTATATTTTGAAAATGGTAAGCGTTAGTTCCTGAAGTTTCAGAAGCCCATTCTCCAAGTCATTGGAGTTAATATTGTAATTATCTACCTGAATCTGGACCAAATCCGTCATCCAAATTGCGCGACCACTTCACGTACGATTACCAACGTTTGAATTTTTGCCAAGAACGTTATTAATCAGGAAAAAAATAATGCATTTCTTATAACGGACACGTAAATTAAATTTTACAGTTTTTAAAACATTTTCAAATAATATACAGTTAACTAGGATATACGTATTCCTTACGCCGTCATTATAATTAATTTTGAATCGAATGTTGAAATGATATGATAAGGACTTTCTTCGACGGTCGAAACGTTGGCAATCTTTGAAATAAATAAATTATCATTAGCTCTCGTCGATAATCTCTGCCGTTTCTTTATTGCCGATATTCAAAATTTTTACAAATTTCGTTTCATTAGAAACAGGAAACAAAAATTGTTTATCTGCCGTAGTATGTAGCTACTAAATACTATATGCTTTTATTGCCATTTGGTTTCCTCTCCACTGAAATAAATTAAACATGTTTATGATTATTAATGGTCTTTATTTTTTCAATAAGGAAATTTATTTATCGAATGCTAATTATTAATAAAACCAGTTATATATGTATATATATATTTGCGTATGTTTCCTCTAGAACGCATTTAATCAATCGAAGACAGGCATATAAAGGGCACGCTTAAAATAACCCGCGGGGTGTCGTGTGTTTTAATCACGTGATTTAAATCAAGAAAAATCAGTCCGCCGCGTAAACTCGGTGAACCTCGACACCGAGTCGATTGCTAGCCTCGCACCATACATTCCCGCTACCCCTCACGAACATCTAGAGTAAGTGAGTGAGTGAGAGAGAGAGAGAGAGAGAGAGAGAGAGAGAGAGAAGGGAGGCAAAATACACCCTGATAAAAAGCTCTGGGGAAATTAGAGCAATTTTTCATCGCGCCTCGCGAGTAAAAGTTCGGCGGGAAATCACGGCCACGCCGGGCAGGGGGGCGGGGCGGTGTTGGGGAACCTCTCGGTCATCGCGAGTCCACGTGAACCCCGTCTATATAGATCTGCCGTATGAACGCGGCTCGCGCGGAATATCGCGAGGGATGTGTCGAGGGTCTCTTGAACCACCCCCTCCCTTCCGCCGGTCACAGCTTATAATCGTCGCACTCCCCATTAATTCTATATATATATATATATACACGGTATTGTGGTTTTTGCAATGCCTACTCCCAAGTGCGCGAGCGCGCGCGGCGAGCGGCCGAATTCGATTATGGGCGAGGGGCAGAGGAGTAGAGAGAGCGGCGCCGGGAGTAAGAAATCGATTTATAATGTGTACCGCGCACGCACTCGCGTCTTTTTCCGTATAAACGACCTTGTCGCACGCTAGGGACGACCGGCGGGGGGCGGGGTGAGGTGGCGGCGGAGGAGGAGGAGGAGCGGAGGGGGACACGCCGCCGCCGCGAGAGGCTTTGACAAATCGTTCGCGGGGGCCTCTTGACAGGGCACTAAGCGGTCGGAGAGCGGGTCGGTCCTCCAGAGGATTGAGGGAGGCGGGGAGACGGGGGAGAATAATCGAAGCTGTACTTTTAAGCTTTGTTAATTATTTTTTATCGACAGTTCGATGTCTCTGAGAAATGATACATCTGCACTCGGAGACGAGCTCGATCGAACTTATCTTTTGAGGTTACCAATTTTTTTTTTTTTTTTTGCTTCGTCCACTCTACAAGCAGATGATGGATTATTTTCGATATTCAACTTTTATTTCTTATATATATGTATATATATATATGTATATATCGTAGGCTAGATTCTAATCTCTCACTGCTGTTTAAAGCAGTCGAGATATTTATAAAACATAGCATAATGACTTTCAAAGCTTAAATTTATTAAATCAAAATAAAATTACATAATATGCGGGACTTTTTTTGCTATAGATTTCAGCTGAAAATCCTAAAAAGATAAAATGTATTTGTCCTTACTTATACCTGGCACAAAACTTGTAATATTACAAATAAGCACACGTTTCTGGGAATAAAAAAGTCTATTGTAATAATCAATAATCGTGTAAAACAGTTCTAGGAAACAAATAATTATAATTCTATACGTAATATAAATTGCATATATAATTATAAATTAAGAATATTTGAATTAATTTCCAATTTTTGAGTTACGTTTTTCAAACATGCTGATTAACTACTAGACATTTGAAATAAATATTTAATCGATCCGATTTTCTTATCGATACTATTGATGAATTTTAGATATTAGTAGTACGGATCTAGTATTGGATTCATGAATATCAGTTCACTCATTATAACGATAAAAATTACTTTGAAGTGAAATTTTTGCTTAAGATTCGCGGATAGCTATTAATAATAAAAAAAAAGTATTTTTGACAATTTTCAGTAATATACTTTTGATAGACCTTGCAAATGGCATAAATAGTTTTTCAAACGTCTCTTCAAATGCATAGTTTGATATATCGTAAAAGATAATATAGTAGCATATGAATTAAAAGCTCATATTTATGTAAAAATTTTTAAAATATCGAGAATTCAATTGTAACTAATTAATTTAGCCAACTGCACTTAGTAAATATTTATTCTAAGAAACTAACTCTAAATATTGAAGCCAAGAGTTCTCAACTTTCTTTATTTCATTGTTATGAATTTTAATAGAGAACAAAATACAGGTATAACATAGTATATTTGTATAATCTATAAGTCAATGTAAACTGGTTTGTCAATAATCAAGAAAATTATCAATCGGAGTCCATAAATTGTTAGATTATTTAATTACATTAATTAAAGTATAAAATTATGTACAGATGTTTCAGTAAGTTATTGATGTATATAATTAGAATACTAGTCGAACAAATATTCTTCAGGTACTGCGTTGATAATAAAACAAAATACATTTCAAGATCCCAAACAAAAATCAAAAGAATACATTGTGTAATTTACATATGCAAAAAATCGAAGTAAAAATTGAAATTGTAATTTAAACATCCGTATATAAAATATCTGACGTTTTATTTAAAAAAATAATAAAAAGGTCTTCTACTCAATTGAAACAGCCACACGTCTGTTTGTACATTTAGTCCAGCACCGCCGAAAATTGAAATCGAATAATGAGAGCGGCGGTATGTATATATATATATATCTATATATAGTTATAAAAATTTAATGCAGTTTATGTAGCGAAAGAAAAGACCCGGGAATAAATTGTGGACGGGGCCAAGCAATACGCCTCGCCGGCAAAACTAATAGAAGTAAAACACTTTGGCACGCGGGCGGCTCTCCGCCCGCGTTAAGTGTAGCAAAGTGGAAACAAGGGAAACGCGACGATTGGGTAAATAATGAAACGAATGCAAATGCAGTCTCCCCGGCCGCTCGCCCGCCGCGCCGCCCGGCCGAATGAAGCGCGGAGAGGTTCGGCGGCGGGCGCTTCTCACCGTCTCCCTCTCTCTCTTTCTCTCTCTCTCTCTCTGTTGCTCTGGCTTTCTCTCACTCTCTCTTGGGCTAACAGGAAAGCGCGGCCAACTCGGGCTTAACCGGCCCCCGAGAACGGGACAGCAAAAATGGAGGGGCACAGCAAGCTAGAGTGAGAAAGAGACAGAGAGAGAGAGTGAGAGAGACTTGTCTCGGAAAAGGGGGAGTATGCACTTAGGATTTAAATAAGCTCGCTAAAAGTGTGATAATTGA
Source organism: Sycobia sp. Sy_11 (assembly GCA_018907035.1). Taxonomy (NCBI): domain Eukaryota; kingdom Metazoa; phylum Arthropoda; class Insecta; order Hymenoptera; family Epichrysomallidae; genus Sycobia; species Sycobia sp. Sy_11. Next base: position 5,206,433 of record JACCIC010000005.1, read on the forward strand.
AATGGCATGGTTGAAAGTGCGCACAGTCGGAAACGCAGGTAAGTGAGAGAGGGACGGAGGGGGAAAAAGAGAAATAGACAGAGATGGGGAAATGGAGAGAATGACGGAAAATGGGAAGCATTGAGGAAAGCCTAAGGATGGGAGTCCTCGTGCTTTTTTTTCCTCTCCCTCTCTCTGAATATAAATAGCTGTTGTACTGATTCTTGTAAAAAAAAAATTACTCCGACTTGTTTTTAAAATCTCCAAAGTTCGCCAATTTGAATTTTAAAGCATGTGTAGTTAATGAGTTGAGAAAAGTAAATGCTAACCCCTTTCGAGATCTTCCAAAAACACGTATTATCGCGCCTTTATCGAAGTTCTTCCCTTTTTCTTTCAAAGTAATTTTTTTTTTTCATATTTAACGTTACGAGCTATTCGCTGTAACTTAAACTGTTTCAGCTAGAAATAGATTTTTTAAAGCCCCCTTTTGACGAAATTTTTCTTCATATTTATTGCCAGTAAATTATTATCGATGCTCGGTGTAATATGATTATAACGATTTTTTGAAGCACCGCCATTTCCACGTATTAAAATTTTAATAAACCATGGTCGATACAAGTATTATCAAATTTGTATCTATCTATACGTTATTTACTCGCGTGTCCTTTATGTCGCTCCTGTTCTAAAAAGAAAATCGATTAATTACACAACCATTCAAGTAAGTAACGCTGCTCAAATAGTATCCAGCACTCGATTCTATTGAGAAACTCGACGATTTTACGCATAAAAGATAGTTATACATTAATACCTATTTACATAACAATAATAATAATATTAACACACACACAGACACAGTCACAGACACACACACAACACATATGCACATATATGTTGGCAAGAAAGTCAAATTACTATTATATCGTGAATACTGCTTAAGTAACACCTGTATCGTACTTTATTTTTATACAGAGCGACTGGTGTTTTATTGCCCGGCGCTTGAAATAAAAATTTATCTTCGCGAAAAGGATTTTCTTAAAATCCGATAGTCGAATAAACGAAGTAAAATTTATCTCCCCGAGAGTCGAAACTCGTAATTGAAGGGAAAGCTTTTTTACGCAATCAGGATGGAATGGCGAATGAAAGACCAATGCAATGTCCGATTGCCGTCGCACTTACAGGGAGGTGCGAGAGGGAACGAGAGGGGCTGTAGGGCGCTGGAGGGGTTGGGACGGAGGGTGGGGGGAGGCTCTGCGGTTGAATAGGTATTTTGAAGCTATTGTACCGTAGGCACTATGCCAATATCCGCCATTCAATAAATATCATCTTAATGAACTCATGTATATTTGATTGGACGCGCCTCCCCTTCGTCCTCTCCGAGTGCTCTTTTCTTCTTTTCCTTCGGTTCTCCGCGACCATCTCTCTCTCTCTCTCTCTCTGTTTCTCTCTCTCTCTCTCTCTCTCTCACTCTTTCACTCTCTGAAATTCCAGGACTATACCGGTGTCCTTTGCTCGCTCGATCCGTTGCGCATTTTGTTGTATCTTCTTCTTTTTTCTTTGGCCTCTCATCAAGCAGTCGGCTCTTATTTTGGACGCGCGTCTCGAATTTTTCGTAAATGGCGTTCGTTTGAAAGTCAATAATTTATAGGCTGCTTGATGAACAATATCGATTTTTTACAATTAGAACGAAATCAAATTGTATTCAATAGGCAGCTGATTGATTGGTATATACAGTATCGGCTTTTTTTTTCAAATCAAGCCTGCGCAAACTTTGGATAGAAATTTATTAAGATTCGAAAGAGAACGTAGAAAATTCAGTTTACGAAATAAAATGCAATTTACTACGCTTCTTGATTAATCCGTGCCATATTCGAACGCTCCGACGTGTAACGGCATCATTAGCCAAATATTGCCGCGGCACCGTGTAAAACGTTGGCAAAAAGCGTTGAAAAAACATCCGACCCATTTAAATCAAAGCAGTTGATACATAGAGAGCAAAAATTCCCCATACAGCAGTCGGTAAAATCGGCGCTCCCCCTTTTAATTAAACAAAACTGGTTCTCCTATTCGCATAGATGAGCCATGAAACGCGGATGGACCGCGCGAGGTAAGTAAAGGGGCGATATAGCGATTGCGGCTTCGTCGTCAGAAAGGCGTGAATAGGAAGAAAAGGCGCGATGGTGCATTCGGAATCTCGAGCATATCTGGATGCTGGAACGAGATAGAAAGAAAGAGAGAGATAGAGAGAGGCAGAGAGAGAGAGAGAGAGTTTAGGGTTTAGTTACCTTCGCTGAAGTAGTATCCTTTGTCCATTCAGCGTAAAAGTTGCAGCGTTTTATTTCTTTTGAGGTTTTCACCTTCTCTCTCTGTTCTCCCTTCTCTCTCTCTCTCTCTCTCTCTCTCTCTCTCTCTCTCTATCTCTCTCTCTTTCTCTCTCTTCCTACATCTATGAACATGAAAGGAGACAGTCGGAGAACCCCGTTCATGCAGCTTTACCGTCGAATGTGAGGTGAAAGAGGAAAAAGCGTGGAGAGGAAATTAAAAAGGGAGTACCTAAATGAACAGAGTCACAATAATAACGTGCGATCCCCTGCGGAATCAGATGACGAAATAGACAGAGAGAAAAAAATGAGGGAAGGGGGGGGGAGAGTGCACGGAGTAGTGGAATGAATTGAGATGGTGGAGGAAGGGGGAGAGGGGAGCATAGCTCTGAAGAGATTCAGAAAAGGGAAGGAGAAGGTGAAAAAGCCAAGAGTCGAACGTGAAGATCCCCCGCGATGTATATGCCAAACGTGCACACACATACACACGCGAGCATCGCCCTAGAAGAAGGTATTTTAGGCAACAGTTTCTACAGGAAGAGACGGCACTACATTAGCAAGATTGCCTCCCTATACCATTGCAGCTCACCGCCACCCTACCCAAATCTCCTCCTCCTTCCGTCTACTCCTTCTCTTCCTTCCCCCTGCCCCCTTTCTCGTCAGAGTCACCATCTTTCTCGCTCTCTCTCTCTCTCTCTCTTCCGCTCTCTTTCTTTGTCGCACTGTATCTCTGTATTTGCTATCTTTCATCTCTAGTAGCTGCGATCTCGCTCTTATCCATGGGACGCATCATCTTTACTTCTGCCTCTCTGTTCTTACGTCGCTCAGACACACCGACGTAGCCAGCGCGGACCGAGAGACTCTTTCTTCCTCCCTCTCTCGCTCTCTCTCTCCTTCTCCCCTCCGTGACCGAAGATTCTAAAAGATTCACGCACCCTTTGCTCGCATAGCTGCCAGCATCACCTGTCGTGCGTCTCAGCTCACCGAACAGATAATATATATAGAAATTCTTTCCTCCGTTTACCATATACTTATCGCTGATAAAGCTCATTTGTTATGCATCGTCCTACGGCTGCCTCGCTCTAGCCAGTATCTCGGCCGGAGAAAATTGATTCCCTCGTTTCTATGACGTCTGACACGTCGAAAATTTAAATAAACAATGGGATGAATGACACGTACTTCGATGCATATAGATGATTGTGCTCAAAATAATACAAAAACGAGCGCGGACTATTATTTGTAATCAAATGGCAAAGCAGACGAGAGAAATGTTAATTCATAATGTTTAAATGTTTAATTTAAATAATGAATGAAAATGTTTAATTCATTGATACTTTTTTGCTAATATTAAAAAGGACATTTTTAACATTTATGCACTATCGATAGACTTTTCAAGCTGATAGTCTGCAGTATATATATGTGTGTGTGTGTGTGTGTGTGTGTGACATTTTATCATTCAAAATTCATTTTATTAATGATTCTTTTTTTATTATTTGGAGTACTTATTTAGAGTACCCTATGTTGAATATCATTACTCTATTTTATCACATGTTGACTAACTTCCAAATGTTCTTAATCTTATTTATTAGTTTTTTTTAAACAACGCTAATTTTCCAAGTCTTGACAACTTATCTATTTTTTATTAAGATAAATTGGTAAAGTAATAAATGTTTTCATCGCTTTAGGAGCCTCTGAAATGGAGCTGAAGAAGTTCCAAATGTTTTTGCGATGGGGTAGTCAGGTTCATCTTCACTTTAATATTCGCGAAGTTTTATATTTCACATTCTAAGATGATAATTAGGAATAAAGGTACACTAACTATAATTATAATTCTTTTAGTTTGAACCGTAAAACCGAAAACTATATTTATTAATCTGTATGCCATTTACATCCGTCACGTTGATTCGACATTTTCATTTGTAGCATACATCTTTTTTAGCTGAAACTGTATGAAAACGGATACGCGTCATGTGATAAAAAAGCATAATATGGAAGTTACACACCAGATGATCAAAAATATGATATTACTATGATATTATTATATTAGTTACGGATAATACGTAACTACGGCAAAATAAATTTTTTACATTGTGTATTAACTCACCTATTGAACTGATGTTTAGAAAACTAATAAAAAGGTTAAAAAAAACAGGACGTACACAATATAGCGTAGAAAAGATCCACAGAGAAGAAAATAGAGATAGTATAGCTTAAACAAATGTTAAGATATTGGGTCAAAAATATTCAAATAAAAAAAGGATCATTTCCCCATAAATGGGAGAGAAGTAACGAAGGCGAGGAAATTTTTTGAGTAAATTAAATTAAATTTAAACGTCTTGTACTAAAATAAAATTTCTTTAATGGTATTATCATTACAAGCTAGTACAGAGTATTTAACAGTTGTCAGACTGTTATTATTACGTAAACAATTGTAGAAAAAGAACTTTCGCGTCAAATCTTCAACTCCACTGAACATTTTGTGATGCAACTAATATGTCTAAAATGATTTTGTATGCATATACATTTTAGTAATAAGTGAGTATACTAGGAAACGCTACTTATCATATTCATATGCAGGTATTTTATATGAAAAGCTCTATTGCGCTGTCTTTAGAATATTTATGTTTCTGTGAAATAAATTCATATGATTTTTATCCACGTAGAATACCGACAATTATTGGTTACAGAGAATATTAATACTTATCGCAAACGTAAAGTAAGCAATTTTATGATCTGAGTTCACGTGACATTAACAAAAATTCATTATATTTTAAATTATAAGTGTATATAGAAAAATCTGATTTTGTTCAAGAAGAAACTACAATTATGCAAAGGCGATGTGCAGAACTGTAGTCCAGTAGACGACAAGCTTGAGATATCATGGATACCGATTAATTAACATGTGTAATTTTAACATTCTGGTATAGAAAAGTCATGTCAGTAATTCGTTTGAGAAAAAATGCTGTGTATATTTAAAAAATGATAAGAATTTTCTATCTAATTTCTATTTAATTAATCACATTTCTCTAAAATATTAAATTTATATATATATATATATATATATATATATATATATATATATATATATCTCCGCGCAAGTAAAATATTATAGTTCAATCTATATATAATTAATTTAAAATCATTATTTATTTTTTTGATTAACAAATCGTTAATTTTAATCGATTAGTGTTATTTGTTTCTATTGAAATATTTTTAAATCCCGTTCCTAATTCATAGCCGTCCCCGATAAATTTTCGAAATATTGACGATTATCAACAACATTTTCTTTATTTCTCAGTCGTTTCTCTATGGTACTTACGACATTTAAGAAAGTATTAAATATTCTATATACAAGACTGCCACATAATTTATTACATTAAAAAAAAAACGAAACCTGGAAACCAGAAACGTATTCGTTGAATTACGAAACATCCTTAAGAAAAGCGACTAATCGTCAAAAAAACATTTCCATTCGATTTCCGAGCTAGTGGAATTAATCTTTCGGAAATTCGATATGCAAACAAAAAAGAAACAAATGCGGCAATGTAAAATACATCGTCGCGCGCATAATAACGAGGCTAACGCGATCGCGGCGGCCCGTTCTTATATGTATATATATATATATAAATATACATGCACGGATGGTTTCTTAATTTCGAGGCCGACAGTATAAAACCTACAAACGGACTTATTTAATTTAAAGAAAAGGACGGGGCAGGGCCGTAAAAGTGCGGCGGTCACGAAAAAAACATAACCGCAAACGAGACGACTTTTACCTTACGTCACGATCCGGACCGTGGCGGAGGCGGCGGCGGGGGGGGAGGCGGGGGGTGTATGGGGGCACGGTTACGAAGGGTCGGGGTATAATGCACGTGCCCCGGGCATTTACGAGCGGCAACCGTCTAACTTGGCGCGGAGCGCGTATATGTACACACACAAGCGCGTACGTACCGCGGAGGAGCTCGCGCGCGCGCGCCCGGGCCCATATAGCCGCGAGTTTACATACGTGCAGTCATACTCGCGCGCTCGTCTATCCCGCATGCAAACTGTTTTGAAAAAAACATGACGTCGGAGACACTTGGAATATATATATATATATATATATATATATATATATATATACATATATAGGCGGTGGTTCTTTGCGACGTGTTGGGTCTCGTCAAGTATCCTCAACTATACATATATATATATATATATATATTTAGATACATCGTCCAGAATAACTTTTCTCCCAACATTTCTCGATGCGCAGCTCTTCCCATATAAATCGTTCAATTAATATATTATATTTCATTGGACTTTACAGATAATTCGTTCGTGCATTATTAAATGATTTATTAAAAAAAAAAAAACAAGAAAAACAAAAAAGATACTGTTTGAGTATACGTATCTGCAAAATGAAAAGCAAATGTCTCTTTCTTGTACCATTTCCGTCACAGCTTATGTTGTTTTTTGTTGTTTTTTTCAGACTACCGTATGATAACAACTTTTATCATAAATAACAAAAAAATATTTAAAAAATTAAGTGAACAAATTAATTATTAAAACGATACTATTGATTTATTAAAAAAAAAGCAACGTTAAAAAATCAGATGGAAACCAAACGGAACAGTAAATACGTTTGAATTCGTTTCAAGACTAATTATTCATACTGATTTTACTACACACATTGATGAAATTAACAGAAATTTACAATCGGCGAGCAACGTGTACAAAAGACACGTAAATAATAATTCTATGATTCGTATTCACGCTCATTATGACAAGCATACGTCTGGAACATCGCTCAAATTTTATATAGCTTGTCTAATCATTATTAATAGACGCGTATGTCTGAAATGTTACAAATAAAATTATACGCCAAGACGTAAATGGTTATCTGCCAACAAACACGGCTTTTCCACTTTATATACTAAATATTAAATTAGTCAACATCAATTCTCGGTTTATTTTTACATTTGACACTAGGACAGGACTTCATCCTGAAGTCTGAGCGGTTTACAGTTTTTTGCGATCAATAATGTACAGTTTATTTTCTTCATTTTGCCAACATTTTATTTAACAATTCATTTTAGCCAAAACTTTTAAACGTATGAACGCGATTGCAAAGAATCATCTTTATATTATCAATAGAAAAATATTTACATTATAGTTACATGCCACTTTTTTTTTATAATTGTCCAATTATTTTTCAATTTCAGCAAATTAAAATTAAGAAGGCAACCGCATTTGTATAAATTGCGCGCACGTACACACACACACACACACGCACGCACTCACACATACAGATGAAATCCGAATGGCGCACGAGACCAGAATAGAGTGAAAGATGGGTCAGCTTGAGTTATATTTATTCACTTATTTTGTATAGTAAGGAAGAGAAGTTGGTATTCCACCGGCGCGCACTTGCCTCTTTACCTCTCCCTCCCTCCCTCACTCTCTCTCTCTCTCTCTCTGTCTTACTCGCGAAAGCCGCCGGATCGTCCGCTCCTTCTCCCCCCCCCTCTCACTCACTCTCTCTCTCTTACTCGTTTTCTCGGTCGTCGGGTTAAGCTAGCGGAGGTGCGTTAATTGGCAGTTCCTGCCAATTGACACTCATTAGAGCGTAAGATTAATTACGGAGAGCCCGTGCCCGCCGTCCACCGCCCTCTCCGCCGAGTCCTCTCCAATTAATGAAAGTTATGTCCGACGCTAACAAACCTTCCTTCGTTGGCCTCGACGCCCGCTCTGCCGCGGTAGCGGCGTCGTCGTCGCGCGTACGCCATTTTGGAAATTATGCGTCTACCCATGCGCCCATTGTCCGCGCAACTGCTAATGGATCGTGCATATACCATCCTGCGTACCTTTTGGTTTTCGGAAGTCTATAATTGATCCCGTTCCTTGCCTCTGTCTCTGTCTCTCTCTCTCTCTCTCTCTCTCTCCCCTGTCCCTCTCTCCGCTCCTTCCTCGAAATTTTTGTCATTCCGCGCGCCCAGGTATTCGCCGTACCGAGCGATATTTTTGCGCCCGGTACGCGCGCGCGCGCGCGCCTCGCGCTGAATTTTCGCACGCTGCGTATCATTTGCATTGCTAGTGCGGCACGGCCGGCTTCGCGGCGAGCGGCACAAAACTCGCCTCGCCGTACAATAATGCGCATAGAAATCATTTGATGAATTTATGTACACGCGTGGTCCCGGGCTAAGTATACGTGAAAGGAAAAGAACTGGGAGAGAGTGAGAGAGAAATAAAATGCGACACGCGTCGCAAGCAGTTACCTCGTTCGCTCGATGGCTCGAGGAGCCGCGCGGGCATTATTCGCGCGACTGCAACGCATGGGGGAAAAATAAAAGTTTAGGCGCGCGGAGGAGCGGGTGGGAAGCGGGGGGGAGGCGGGTGAGGTAACCATGGTTCAGCTTGTACATAAAGAAGGCAAAAAGGCGACAGCGCGCTCTCGAGAGGAGGCGGGAACACATATCGCCGGAGGAGTTGGATATAGGCGCAGTAAACACCGGCGCTTTAAGACCCCGAGCGTGTTTTAGGAGGACGAGCCGCCAAAGGAAAACACGAGCGGCCCCGTACGTTCGCATGAATATTTAAGTCCCCTCCTCCTCCCCCCCGCCCCATCCGCCTCTCTCCGCCCCGCACTCGCGTCATTTGCATCCGGCTCGCTTTTTATTTTTCAGGACTTTAAGTCCGCGAGAAAAGCGACCCCGCAACCCCACGCCCCCGGCGAACCTTTACCCACCCACCCCCCCCCGCGAGGGAGGACACTAAAATTCGTCGCTCGCCAGCGAGCAGCGGTGCCGAGGTGCGGCGCTTACTCACCGCGGCGACTTGACCCCCCCCCCCCCGGCCGAAAGACTTTGAGACGATGGGGACAGCGGGCTCATTATTCCGGCGAGTCGTACGGCGCAACTTCTGCTTGTCGGTCTAGCGAGACGGCGACGCGTCTCGTTCGGGGCAACAAAGTTTAAGTACGTGGGTGCTTGTATGTAGTTCCCGTTTCGTTTATCGATTTCGCGCGAAAGATTCGAATTGCCAGCAGGGCGGCTGGTACGCGTTGCCGCTCAACGAAGAGAAAAATTAGTTGGAAAATCGATGCGAGAGAGAAAAAATCAAATTTGCGAAATCTATTTGACGGATGAAATTCGCTCGTCCGATTGTTTCTCCTGGAGATACGATGCTGCGCTTATATAAGAATAAAACTAAAATATGGAAATTGACAGCAATCGAACCTAAATAATTTTCTGGATTTTTTCTGCACGTTTCATTTACAAAAATTTTGAAATTAATGAACAACGTAACGGTTAGTCGAGTAAAAGTGTAAAAACAGCTGCGTTTGTAAAAATATTGGAAAGCTTTTTTATTTCTGCCAATAAATTGTTCGAAGATATCTCAACGTTTTTATTACAATTTTACAATCTAAATTGTAAACGATTGCAAAAGAACATCATAGCCCAACGGCAATACGCGGAAAATGACTTCGATACTTATACAATATAATAACATATGGATTTTTTTCGGTAATAACTGTCGGGCGATAAACCGACACAGTTCGAAATTCCTCTCTGGATAAAGAGAGAAACGGGAGCAAAAAAACAGTAACACCCCGCTCGGAACTTCGACCGCGACGCTCGCAACCCACGGAAATATATTAACAGAATGCGCCTCTTTCCTAAAAAAGGCCTCGTCCCGTCCCTACCCGCGGTCCACCCGCCGAACTCTCGGACAACGGCGGCCGAAGTAATGCGCTGGAGCGCTGCCAATCGAGGCCGGGCCGACGCATAGCATCCTCCATACGGGTAATTCAATAAATGTCAATCACGCGGGCAGGGCGAGATCGCGTCGCGACGCGCCGCCGCCCGCTCCGAATGACTGACGGCTCGTATGACTTAATAAGGACAGAATCATTGTTTCTTTTTCTTTCGGGCGCCCGTCGAAGGTCGCGCTGGGCGATTTTTCTGCATTTCGCCGGGCGGGCGTCAATCAATCGCGCGACCCGATTAATTTATCAGCGCCGGCGCCGCGTGCGACGGAGTGAAATGCTGCGAATAAAAAAAAAAGATACATACACGCTCGTACGTATACCCCCGCCTCCCACACACACAGACAATGATAACGGATCCGACGAGCGGGAACGAAGAATCCTCCCCCCCCCCCTCGGCCCTCAACGGTCCCGCGACTAACGAGAGTGACAATTTTCTACGTCATTATCGCCGCCGAGTCGTCGATATCCGCGCGCGCGCGCGCGCGCACCGAGATCGCAACGGCTCCCGGCGGCGAGTAAAATATAAGACGGAAGCGGTGAAAGGGGAAGGGGGTGGGGGCCAGCCAAGGTCAGATTTAACGAGAAATCCGCGACGCGTAATAAATTACGGGCGAACATGCTCTATAAGCGAGGACGATAGCCGCGGCGGAGAGGACGGCGGAGGGATGGGAGAGAAAGAGACAGAGAGTGAGATAGAGAGAGAGAGAGAGAGAGAGAGAGGTCGCGGGCGGAGGGGAACGGCGCGGGCGCGGACGTCGACGCCAGGCTAGATTACGTCTCCCGGGGCTTTAATGAGATTTTATTCGCAAGATAATTAGTGCGTCTCGCGAGAGTCTCTCCCCTGCCCCCCCCCCACCCCATCGCCCCGCCGGCACGCTCGCTCGTTTCATCTCCTTTATGCAATTACCGCTACAATTATCGCGCGTCTCCCCACCGCCGCCCCCCCTCCTCCTCCTCCAGGTCTCCGCTCGCCTCACGCGGCCCGCAACGCAGTTTCTTCTTCGGCGCGCATCGGGCCGCCAGCCGTCGCGTCCGCCCGCCGAACCCATCCCACCCCCCCCCTGTCCTCTCAGATGCTTTCAGGTGCACGCGCGCGAATCACGACCGCGACCCGATTATTACGCGCGCGGGATTAATCGAGAAACGCGTCCGCGACAGCCGCGCCGGGTCTTCATCGGCGACGCACGGGCAGCGCCCCTCGTTGTTCCGCGCGTCTATGCGTACGCGCGCGCGCACGTAGGCGCGGCTGCCGCAAGGAGCCGGAGGCCCGGACGCCGATCCTGGGCGGCCGCCGTTCCACGGCAATTTCTTGCCGGAACGGCGGACGGGCGAGTCGGGCCAACGGCGGACGGGGCATCGTTATTTACGGGCAAAACTTCTCGGCGCGACGATTATGGCTTATGCGGGCAAAAGTTGCCGATACTGTCGGTATATATATATATACTGTAACGAACTGTGATACTTCGTTTTGAGAGGTAAGATTTTTCCATTCGTTACAATTTAACGGCCGCGCGTTAGATCGGACAGGCGTGAAGCAGAGGGAAGAAAAAGTATATATCTCGTGAAATACTTAGCTTCATCTTCGTTCGACGTGTTGCATTCCTCCGTTGGTCGATGAAATCCTCAGTGTCGGTTTTAGATTAGAAAGCAGACCCCCGCACTCCTTTATAAATCGAAAGCAAATTGTTACTTTTACCTCAAAAGCCATCAAGAACGTTTCTCCTTGTAGATAAAAAATACAATTCTATACTTATGTCGATTGTTGTGGACGAAACATATGAATATTCGATCTTACGGTCTTTCTAACTTGATATTAAAAATATAATTGTAGCAACAATCATGCTGTCCTTGTTTACAATCACCCTTGCAGAATCTCAAATGTCTACTGCTGAAATAATAATAAACATAAATAAGAAAATAAATATACTATCGTTGCCAGAGAACGATTTGACAGGTCGCTCCATGAAATTGTCAACCCATATCCCATTAAGTAAAATCCAACGTTTCGAGCCGATTCGGCTCCTCATCAGGCACTCGATTAAAATTCTAATCATTTCTACTCACAAAGTGACATATACCCTAAAACCCGCCCTACTCAAGCTGGAATGTAACGTACAAATTTATATTAATAAAGCATGATGAATGTTAAGTATCAAAAATTGTACTTATGTCCACTGTTTTGAATAAAAATAATAAGTATTTTAATAAAGATTATATTATAAATATGATAATATAATATATTATAGTATAAAAACTGTAAGACTGAAACTGTAAGAGAAGAAATGGTAAAACAAGAACGGTATTACTTCTAATTTAATCTTTCATACTTTTTTTCTACTGCTGTTACGAATTTCATTCAGTCTCTTCGCCATCTTTTTTTTTTGTATAAAGCCAATTGGGTAATACTTATTAATAAATTAATATCTTTATAACCAATTTTAAATTTGATTGCTCTGTCAATGACCCCCATTATCGTTCCTATCTTATTTCTGAATTGGTCGTGCGAATTAAAATTTAATAACCTACCGCATCAGGTAGATTATCTATACTAATTTAATTTTACCCTATTATTACCAAGTCTGATAACATTAATGTAAAAAAAAAAGTCAATTGATTATTAAACTATATTTTCTTTGTAAATCGTATTCTACTATGGATGAATATTCTCCTGATAAACAAAATTGTTTGTAATTTTAAAAAAACGCTCTAATCAAATTAATAATATATTTCAAGAAATGTTATTTAATGATATGGAATGTGTTTTAGATAACGAAAATGTTATGATAAAATTGATGTTTTTAAAAATGAGATTTAGAAATTCTTGCATTTGTAAACTAATAGAATTATTATAATGAAAATCGAGAACTTTTCAACGATTTGTAAAAAGTGTTTTACTGTATAAAATATTAATGGTGTAAAAGAGTAAGGCAATATAATATGTTTTGAACGTATTATATGTTCTTGGTCTGAATAAAAGCATGAAAATTCATATTATTTCTGTCAAGATTAAATGTACTCTTATTCTTATCTTTTATTCTTGTCTTAATACATAAGAGTACTTCAAACAAACAATTGTTGCCAATATCAATACACAATAGTATTTACCTTATTTATAGTAATAAATTGCGTGGAATATTAACAATGTATTATCCTACAATATATTAGTTTGAATAATAATAATTTTAAAGTATAATAATGAAAAAGTAACTATTCTACGGCAAATTCTCTAAAGGAAGAGAAATATTATTTTAAATTATCAATGAAGCATTACTTATAGAACGTAAATAATAATATTATGAAATATATATATATCGATTACCTCAAATGATACGTTACAGCATGTGCGCACAAGTTCAATACCTACTTAGTAACACAAATTCTACCCGAGCGAAATAAAATAGCTTTCAAACTTATTGTCTTTTGCCGATCGTTGGAATCAATTTGAATTAATTTTTTTTTTTTTGAATAATAACAAACTTTCAATTTGGTCTATTAATCCTTTATGTACTAATTAAACCTTATACGAAATGGTTGGCTAGCTTCATATTCGACTTCGTAATTAAGGTCGTTATAATTTTCATTAATAAATAATTGGCTGAATCGAAGATGTAGGCAAAATGTTATTACAGTAGTATGATGAGTCAATCTTATTTTCTTCTTTGTTCATGCGGTAGTATATTACTTTCGCCTAAAATATCATTGCCGCGACTTTTTGTAAATGCACCTACGGCTATTTGCAAGCTTCGCTTCAGTGGTGGATCTAATTTTTTTTAAAATTATATATCACTGCTGATCCATACACAGCCTTGCCATAGCTTTATTTACTTCGAATCAAATGTCGATGTGCGATAGGAAAAAGCTCAATTACTCATAAAGTCGAATAAATGACAAAAGAAGATAGGCCACGAAGCGATATTCCACTGGAAAACTACGACGTAAATTAGAGTTAATGCCAAATTGGCCCTTCACCGTTCGGTGAAAGGGTTAAACAGCCTGACAATACAATTAAAGCGTGATAATCCTTCGGACCATTTATCCGTCAGAAGGATTCCCTGGCCCCCTCGCCCCTCTCCTCCCACTCTCGGCGCAACCAAGTTAACTCTCCAACTTCAGAGTACGCGCGCCGTATATACACAGTAAGAAATATACTATAAGCGAAAGCTCAAGCCAGAACGAGACGCGGGGAAAAAGAGCGAGCGAGAGATGAGCCCGAGAGGTTTGGATAATCAGTAAATGCGTCCATCAGCGGATTATGGGATCTCCTCCTACCCTTCCCATTGCGTCATTCTCCTTTTTTCCCTTTATCTCTCTCTCTCTCTCTCTCTCTCTCTCTCTCTCCACTTTCCCTCACCCTCCGCTCTTTCTGTACGCACACAGGGGCACGCATACACAAGCCCGCGCGGGCACACGTTCACACGCACGCACGCACGCACACAAATGAGTAGGCGCGTGCGCGTTTATCTGTCCGCGGCGTCCCTCTGGCAACGCAACCCACTGACGAATTCGCCAACTTTTTATCCTTATCTGCCTCGCAAAAATGTACAAACACGATTAATGCGACAGTGTAGATTAACTTTTTGCCCCCGCCACACCCCAAGAAAAATCGCCCACTTTAGTGCATCAAATATTTTAAGCTAATAATGCCGTGAGTTGTGGGTTTATCAACGAGAGATATATGAGATACCCGTTTTTCATTAATTTTTTTTTTTTTCATAATTCTAGCATTGATTTTATTCAAATAAGATACAATATAAATGTTTGTATATCTCAATGTATATGTCAATGTCGAAATCGATTTTTCGGATAGAATATGAATTCTATAATAACGAAATAGAAATCATTAATCTTCTGGAAACGATATCTTTCGCCCGTAGTTGATTTAAAGCCCTGATTCGAAACATTAGAAAGTTGTTTAACGTTTTATAAGAAAAAATCTACGGCATATCCTTGTAATTGGAAAACTTCCGTTTAATTAAAATTTAGATTTCTTTTTTTAAAGTATTTCGTCATCTATTTATCGTTAATATCGGCCAGTCAAGACTCCGTTCAACCGTTTCGCTCCTATAAACCATGGATATTTAGAAAGCTGAAGTTCCTCAACTTTTTGACGAATTTTATCATCGCGCCGTTAAATCGAGAAATGGAAAATTCCACATGTATACGATTCGTAGAAAGTCTCGGGAGAGCTTGTTACAGTTTAATGCGCGCTTTACGATCGGGCCGAATTGTTGATTTTTATACCTGTCCTTTTAATTTTCGCGCAGCTACGTAGCATAATTTATAAAACGATTCGGCGCAAAAGCTGAAAGTGGCGCTGGGCGGGGACGGGAGACAGGGGGGGTAAAAAGCGACGTATCCGTTGAATATTTGATCGGGATCTACATTTTATATAAATTTCGAGGAGTTGGGAATTGATTCGTTCGAAAATAAATTTTAGTTCGGCGTATTAAATAATCGAGCGGTACGATTAAATATAAATTTCGCGACGTTTTCATTTAGCGCCGTTCATAAATACTTTAATTTCTGGATCGATACAAGTTCCGGTCGCTGTATTATTATCCCCGGGCGCACTGTCTCTCTGGATGCATTATAAACTTTATGCTACAATTTGCATAATCCAGACGGAAATAAACGGCGTTTTCAAGCGTGTATATATATATATATATATATATATATATATATATATATATGTATGTATGTGTATATATACGGAGCAGCGGATGGAAACCGGCGGCAAAGATTCCTTTCGCTAAATCTATATACGTATATATTGGGTGGATGGCCGCGCCTTCACGGCGGCCGGCTCGGTTTTTTCTTACCCCGTCGGCTAAACAAATTGCGCTGCATGTTAATGGGAGCTTCGAAAATATAATAAAGAACTACATTGAGAGAGGGGTGGGGCGAGGGGTGGTGGAGGGACAGGCTGGCAAGAACTATACAAGGAGATGGCTACACAAAAAAAAAGGAAAACACCGTCAGATGGAGGAAGATGCAAACGCTCGGAATCGTGAAACCGGAAGAAATTATCTTTCCACTCTCCGACAGTTGTTTCGCCATGATTCCTCCTCCCCCTTGGAATGATAGAATAAGAAAAAGAACTGGAGTAAGCATTCGAGTTGGGCAGATAAATGCATCTCTCTCCCTCTCTCTCTCTCTCTCTCTCTCTCTCTCTCTCTCTCTCTCTCTCTCTCTCACCGGTAGCCACGAACAGGCGTTACGAAGACGTCCTACGAAGCTACCTCGTACCAGTCTCAGACAGAGAGAGCGAGAGAGAGAGAGAGCGAGAGAGAAAGAGAGGAGGGGATGTTTGGGAGTCGGGTAGACATTATAAAGCAAATTGAATTGTAAATATAAAACATTTAAAAACGGGGCGTTGCAAACGGATTCCCTAATGAGTGGCGAGAGGGAGTAGGAATAACAATCCCGGAATATATTAAGCGCTTGAAATAGCGCACCGCTGGTCCGAAAGCAATAAAAAAGGTAAACGTGAAATGTGCTATTTCTATCTCTTGCCTTCTCTATATTCCCTACCCCCTCCGCCCTTTCTCTCTTCTTCGGCCTCCTGCCTCCCTACCACTCCCCTCTCTTCCTATATCTTTCTTTCTTATTATCTATCTTTATATAACTATATCAACCTTTCCACCTTGCAATATTATAATAACCCCAAAATTAAATCGGCCTGCTACCTATCAATTTTTCTGATTTCGTTCCATAATTTAGCTCAACCTATTAAATTATTAAGAACTGGTTTTTTTATTATCGTATTCTATTGTTATATTCATAAGCCTAAGTTGTGCTATATATATATATATATGTGTAATGAGTTAGGGGCTCGGAGCTACAGATGGCTATTGGCGTCTCTGCAAGAAATGTTGTAAAAAGCAAAAATAGAATTGCTCGCTTAATTAATAATTAATACAATTATTGAAAAAATTTCTTTCGAATTAATAATAAATTGTTTATTCTTCGCGGAAGCTTATCATTGACGGAAAGTAAGAAATTTCTAAATAACCAGCTTTCCGGCCTCGGCTTCGTCCGCGTTATTTATACAGCTGACTAATTGAAAAATTCACTTTTGCCGATTTATTTTTGTGCAATTAATAATAATAATACTTGGAATGATGCTTAACGAATTAATTCTCACGAAAGGAATAATTTTGCGTAATAATAGATTCGCATGATTACCCTCGTTCTACTGGTCGTAAAAGCACAGACATAAACGGATACACTAAGGCGGTCATACGGACGCGTGGTAGCTAATAGAGAACGACAGAGATATGCCAATATATCGTGCGTGAAATTAATCAGAAATTAGTCAGAACCGATCGGCGCACCGTCGGAATGCTTCGTTGAGCCTCCTGATGAGCTCGGCCCTCGACAGTTTAACAATAACTTATATAAGTGTATTGACAACGCGTAAAAAAATATCGGACAACATTGATCTATAATAATAACAAATCCGCGTAGTTCGGGATATAAGCATAATAGATATTTTTGTGTGCGAGGTAAAAGAAGGAAAATAATGTATTGCTCCACTAATTCCATCTACTTTTATTTATATGAGATTATAAAATTACAACCACTTACGTGAAATCTCCCGGAGATCTTGCTTAAAAGGCGACACTGTCTTTGCCCATTAACTAACCAAAATCACACGTTCAAATAGCATTATCGAATAAAACGTTCTTTTATGTTTAACGATGATTCCGAGCAACTATTTAGTCGAATATTAAACGTCAACGGGACTTCGGAATTCCGTATGACTTTCTATGATTTCGAGTCTATTTAAAGTTTATCTTCTTTTGAGTTTTTCCAATTTTTTATTCACGTCTTTCAAGAATTCGAATTAATTTTAATGGGCTTGAAACACGCAGCTCAGAATTACTTCAAATTATATCAAAACTTATTTTATACTATTTTTTTTTGGTTCAATGATTGCTAAGAATATCATATCAAAATGCTTTGACATCAGAGATCCAGTAATTCCACGGAATAAAGAGTCTGTCAGATGATTATAATAATATTTTAGCTTTATTTTTTAATAAGTGCATTTATTTTAATTGTTGATGCTCAAAGTAGAAATTCTAGAATAGTATAGATAGATCTAAGAAATAAACGTTAACAAATTTCCAGTATACTGATTATTAAAATTTTCTATATCATTAAGAGACAAATATGATATTTTTACATTTGATCGGCAATCGTCGCCGTTTATATTTCATTATATACACACATAAAAACAAAAGGATAAAGAAGTGAATTAGCGAATGACTTGGACACCCATCGTCATTTTGCTTTTTCCTTATCCCCCCCCACCCTATATGGAATTAATTGTATCTAAAGTCTTAACCTTACTTTAAACGGTTTAGAAAATAAACCAAGGATTTCAAAAGTTCGGATAATAATTTTTATTACTCAACTTCTTAACTCGATCATCGTTAATTTATGCGTGACTTGTTTAATATTCGTATCTGAATCATAATCATACTTAATTTAGTACCTGATAAATTTGTCAATCTTCAGATCTTCAGATCTTGAAATCATCAGATTTCAGTTAAAATCAAATAAAAACCATTCGTCGCCATTATGATTATTTAGCTTTAGTTTAAAGAAAATTACAAAAAAAATTATATCCTTAGCTCAGTTTCATACATACTTCAGGGTAGAAGTCTGGGCCAGGTATGGAGATGCTATATAACTCGTTCGCGATAGAGTGTCAGGCATTAAAAGCTCTATGTTATGCACCCGCGCATAGATTACATAGATTGTGAAATTCTTTACCTAAGCGCGTTCAAACAGGAAATTTTATTGGAAAATTGAAGAGAGCATTGTTAACGTTCTTCTCAGAATAGTTTACTAATAATCATACTTCATGGACTTTATTTGTTATCAACTTTGAACAATTTGTGTATTATTCGCAAAGTTACTATACTTATACGTACTGATTAGCTCATTGTTTTGTAAAAGGACATATTTTGTTCGTTGAATTATCAAGAAATCAACAAATAAATATTTTTCGCGCATATTTTGTAAACGCTGGATATTTCCTTTCATTTTTTACGTTTTAAGTTCTTTCCATATGTCGTAATATTCTATTTCAAAATTTTTTCAATATAGATTGTACTAGAACTAAATGCTTTTGCATAAATGTGTACATATATATCTATCTATATATATAGGTACGCGAAATTCATCTACTAAACACATATACCCACTGAATATGATCACTAAATTTAATAAATTCCAATTGAAATTATTTACCTATTAGTCAGATGGAGCATATCGATCCTTGATGATCATAAAAATTTTGAATTTCTCGCCGGAATTCCAGGCAATTCAGTCAAATGTGGAGACTTTGGTACCATAACATCAGAAGTATGCGAGGAAACATTTTTTTCTTAAAGATTTGAGATTTAGAAATTCAGATTGGAAATAATTTTAACTGATCCGACAAGTAATATTGTATTTGTTTCGACCCAAAGCACCTGCTGGGATCGTTAATAAGACGACAGATGGCCTTATCTTCGATATAGGATGCTTGATTGAAAATTAGGAATTTGTAATAACTATATAAATTGATTGTGCAAAGTCACAATTTCATTCGAATGAGTGGACTGGAATTTGAAATTGATAAAATGAATTTCAAATTTCTCATTACATGCATCTTGTAAAATGATATAGAGATACTGCTCACTCGGCTTCTGAAGCTTCTTCATCGAAGCAATGAATTTATCAGTTCATCATTTAAAATTATTCCCCATATCAATTCTATCTTTCCAAAAAAAATTTCCCCGCACACTTCTCAAACATGTCGATGTAAACATCGCTTTGTAAAATGCCTCAAGTTTCAAAAAAATATCATTACTCAAAATGTTACCTCGAAAAAATTCTTAAATAATTAAACATTCTATTCTAAAATCGGTTTCACCCGATCCTTTTCATCATTGACTCCTCCAGCTTCACAGAGGCGGCATTAAAGCCGCCCGACGATTTCTGCCCCGTTCGTCGAGGCACTTGGTACAACGCATCAGAAATTCGCGCATCGCCGCTTCGGTGCGCACTCGAAGAAATTCCAAATAATGTCGCGTAAATTGGTTATTACGCCAATTCGAATACATAAGCTCTGCTCTGCCCCCCCCCCTCCGCCCTCACCTCATTCAAAGCCAGCTCATCGTGCCCGCGCTGTCTTTTGATCTCGCAGAAATATACTCGGGCTCCAAATTGGCAGTCGGTCCCCGCAGTAATTCGCCCATACAAACGAAGCCCCAGCTCGCGCGTTATCACGGATGGAAGAATGGCGCCGCGAGGGGGATTGAACGATCCAAAAAAAAAAAAAAAAAAAAAGAAGAAAGAAAGGGCAAAGGGCCCATTGTAAATGGCAGCGAGTCGAGAGCGCGCAGAGCCGAGCCGAGCTTTCAGCCCCGCGCCGGAGTCCTTGGGTGCGATTCCCCGCGACTGGCCCTCGCGCCACCGGCTCTATGTATCTGTGCATTGCTCGTGCAGGCGGCGCGCGGGTT
Organism: Sycobia sp. Sy_11; assembly: GCA_018907035.1. Classification (NCBI taxonomy): domain Eukaryota; kingdom Metazoa; phylum Arthropoda; class Insecta; order Hymenoptera; family Epichrysomallidae; genus Sycobia; species Sycobia sp. Sy_11. Next base: position 5,226,997 of record JACCIC010000005.1, read on the forward strand.
CGCGAGGCCAAGGGGTTAAGAAACGCGCGGGTTTCCAGCGGGTGTACGGGGTTGCAGTAGCAGCATCAACGCCGCCGCCGCCGCCACCACTGAAAAGCATCCTTACGCGATCGCGGACGCGTGCAGGGCGAGAATTTTCCCATTCGCGCGTACGCGGCGAGTCCCCCCCCCCCCACCACCCACGGTTCGAGCTCTTTTCCCTAAGCCGTCTCCTTTCGGCGCTGCTCCGGTGGTTCTCGGGGCAAGAGAGAGAGAGAGAGAGTGCGCGAGAGAGAAAGGGGGAGTGAGAGAGAGCGAGGGAGCCGGAAAGAGCGAGTGAGTAGGATAGAGACAAGGAGGGGACAGGAGTGCAGCTTAAGAGAAGGAAAAAGGAGGCAAGGGGAGGGGCAAGGGAGAAAGAGAGCGCGGGATTTCGAGAGGGATAGAAGCGGCCTTTAATTAACAGAAAGTGGTTCATTAGAGCTTATTCATTAGAGAGAGCGCGCGTAATTAGCAAACTCTACCCTTTCTGCAGAGCTCCTTTTGCGTTTCACCCTCCGCGCCCCCTCGCCCGCCCGCCCGCCCGACCACCCCCGCGCGCGCGCACGCACGCACGCACGCACACACACACACACACACACGTGCACGCTGCAGTACGTACGCTTGCGCGGACGCGCGACCCCACCCAGCGAGCTCGTGTAGCGAGCCCCCTCCCCGCGGCAGCTCGCGGCGGGCGGGCGGGCGACGCGCGAGGCGGACGGGAGCTTTTACCCCCTAAGCCCCTTTCGCCTTGTCCGCCCGCCCGCGCCGGGCTCTTAACTCCTTCGCCGCGCCGCGCGCCCCGATCCCATTGCGGCGCGATCCCCTCCCCCCCTCCCCCGACCCCTCAGCCGCCACCATCCCGCTCGGCTCTCGAGCCTCAGATTCTCGCGGCGCGTGTTGCGATTTCGCGACTTCGCGTCTTCGCCGACCCCCCCCCCCAACCCCTGCGAGGGGGTCGCGCGTCCCCGTGTCCCGTGCCCGGCATCGCCGCCCCTCGAACGAGCGCGGCGATCGCGGTTCCCGTACGAGCCGCGGTTTCCGCCCGAGAATCGGCTATAGCGACGCGCGCATCCATTCCATTCTTGTCGAAGTTGACGAATCCGGCGTTGCGCAGCGAATGGATTATCACGATTTCGTCGATGCTTCGAAAATTGATCGCTCTCCCGTACCGAAGAGTGCACAGCGAAATTTATTCAGTCGTTATACCGCTTTAGATACTTGTTCCTATTACTTGTTTATAAGCCATAGTATTGCAACGCCGTTGTTGAAAATTCTGAAAGTTTTAAGTGAAAATTCCTTGTATTCGTTTTTCAAAAAAGACATACTTCTGTATAGCGGCTCTTGTTAATTTATCATTTTAGGGATTAGATTGCTGTTTTTGACAAATTGAAAAAGCACACGCGTAGACACGTGCGTATTAGGTAAACTATCGCATTTGATTTTACTAGATTATGATATAGAGCACTATTAATCATTCTTTAATAATTGTCTTACTTGCTGTGCAGTCACGTACACATTAAATAGAATATTATTTATCTGGTTCCTATAGACGTGTTAAATGATTAATAATTGAATTATTTATTACAAATAGATGTTACGATCGTAATATTTATAAAATTTTAAGAAATAAAGTTAATTTCTAGAATAGCCATGCTTCTTTTCTACTTTTCGTCATTTTTCTCTATTTAATGAATAAAATAATAATACGAAAGTATTGGCAATGTACGTTACAACAATTACCGAACGATGCTGAAATAGTAAAAAGTACTTTTATAAAACATTTTTAAAGATTTACAAAGCAATATATTAATATCGATATGGCTTCAAGGCTATCAAGTCAGATTTGAAGATTTAACTTTCTAATAATTGGAAGGATGGAATTGAGAATGACAATAACTATAAATCAACTGAAAACAAATATGATACATATCGCTCTGGACCGACTGCTCTGCTCGTCGATAAGGTCTTAGATGATCGAAAACTGAAGAGCTTATAATATTTTATATTATAGCGTGTAAATCGACAACGGAAAGAAAATCGATTTTTCCGTTTTTTGAAGAATTTTGCGACCGATCGATTTTTACTATGAATGAGTCATCATAGAAATCGCATTTTTTTTCGTTTTAAGAATCCGACATCGCTACTTTGCTGTATAACGAGCAATTTTTCTAATTTCATTTCTTGAGTCTTCGTCCGAGATAAGGAAGAATTTGGGAAAAAAGTGCATCTTCAACGACGAATTGTTATGCAGCAAAAACGAGCGATAACTCGACGACTCCCGCACGGAGTCGCAAAGTACTCAAGCAATCGTTATAAGAAAGTTGATAAATTCGATGAAAATCAATAAATTATACGAAAGTCCAATAAGAGTTTGTCGTCTTTTTTTTTCTTCCTCTTCTGCGAATAATTAAACGATTTGCCGGTATCGGGCTCGTCCCGCGCGCTCTCGCGCCGACCCCGTCATTGTCGCGTATATTTTCCCAAGTGCGCGTTCGTAAAAGAGTCGACGGGAGGTGAGCCGGCGTTGCAACGGTTGGGGGGAGGGAGGTGGTGGAGGGGGGATAGGCGAGAGGAGAAGAGTCGCTGCCGCGGCCCCTTCGTCTCCCTATGAAAAACGATAATTGGCGCTCTAGCGGAGCGGTCCGCCGAGAGTCGGCCGTGTTCTCGCGATCGCGATCGCGACGGATATCGAGCTTAATCGGCTCCGGTCGAGCTATACGGCCTCCCACCCTCTCCTTCGTCCCCCCCGCCTGCCCCATCGCCTTCTTTCTCTCTTTCTCTCCACACCCCTTCTGTCCGATCCCCCTCCCGCCGTCTCACCGTACCACCCCCCCCCTCGCTCGCTCTTTTCGTCCGACGAGAGAGTCAGAGAGTGAGAGAGAGAGAGAGAGAGAGAGAGAGAGCGAGAAAGGCATCTCCCTTTACTTTCAGCCCGGGCTGCATCATTACCGAGTGCGCGCGGCGCGGCCAACGCTCACGGCCGGGCCCGCACCGAGGCGGAAAGGGACGCGCGGAGCCGCCGCGCATGGGGGGGGGGGAGGGCAGGGAGGGGAAACCGGAGAGTCGGTGCGGGAGAGGGCTAAAACTTCTAATTACCGTCGCACCGTGGCGATCTAATGAGCAGACCCTCGGCAAAAACAAAGTTTCTTGCTAACGAGACCGATTTATTATATAACGTCCTGTTAGCCCGATGAGGAGGGACCCGCACCTCTCTCTCTCTCTCTCTCTCTCTCTCTCTCTCACTCTCTCTCGCTCTATAGATATATATATATATATATATATATATACATTTGCTACTGCTGTCGGTGCTGCTGCTGCTACTGCCACCGCCGCTGCCCTCCCCCTTGTCTCGCTCCACCCTTTCTGCCTCTCCCCTTCTCATCGCCCAACTTCCTCCTACTCTTTTCCTCTCTCGCTACTGTATTAAGGATGTCCAAGCAGAAATCGATCCAATTGTGTTCCTCTCTTTCATCACTGCGAGATTCGAGACTTATATGAAATACATATACATATATAGTATAAACACACGTATATTCTTCTTTTCAATTCATAATACTGAGTTGATACGCGTCGTTAAAATAGCTTTGTGTTGGAAAATTTAGACAGAGCGTTGTGATGTATATCCAACTTTATTTATTTAGCTTATTGGTCTAATTAAATATACAAACTAAGATAAAATGTTATTCGGAAAAACTCTTTCACAAAAACTCTAATAGTTTAAAATTTATCAAAGGACAAATCATATCAAAATCAGTTAAGTTCATTCATAAATTCACACAATCAGGTTTTCTTAAATTTGATATGAAATGAGAAAATACGATAGATGCGATAATATCAAAAAGATGGAGAATAGAAGATTATAACCAAAGTAGATTGAAGTTTCAAAATGATCTAGAAAATAAAAAACGGAAATATAATGCTTCGCTAATTACAATTTACTAATTGTTTGAAGACGTATTATTTATTTCCTAAGGCAAAGCAATAAGTAAAATTGAATCACAAATCGGAATCTTATGTGTAACAATTGATAATAATAGCAAGAGTGGAGCATTTTGGCATCAGTTTCAATTGTCTAAAAATGCGACTGCAACTGTTTCGTATAGCTAATCGGTGTATCACATGTTGAAGAGGGAAATGGCGATTCAAACGATCCAGTTAAGTAATTAAAGAGAACTTGTGTCGAGACCAATAGCGCTATAATCTAGCCCAGAATGGATAATATTAGTGATCGAAGTAATATGAAAAGGATATTTAAAATTTTCAAGCATTTAGAACTTATCGAATAAAACCCAATCGATAATAAAAGACGTGAATGTAGCATAAAAAGTATATTCATCAAATGTCAAATATTCATCTTGGACACCTCCTAATATTTAATTTGTATCAATCTGTGGATTAGAAGAGTAGCCCGAACATTCTGATTTCATACTTTTTAATTTGTCGTTGAACTGGTATTAAGTGTTAATATATTAATGCTTCGCTGCTCATTGAAGCTTTAATTTCTCAACAACAAAAAACTGGATTAATTCATTTTATTAATGAATAATAAATACTGAATAAATACTGACGCTTAGAATTTCGTATATAAGAATCTATACGTTATACATCCACGAAACGAATAACTGTAACTTATGATCTTAATTATTTAAGACGTACAAAGAGTTCGAATTATATTCATAAGGAAGTTTACGGGGACAAGTATTTTAAATCGATCGAGCCGGGATTCAAGATTGCCTTTTTCAAGTTTCGCGAAAAGCAAATACATTTTAATTAGTGCCCAATTAAACGAGGTTTATCCGGGGAAAATGCATTTGCCTCCAAATGAACTCCCGCACTTATCTCGGTGGAACAAAAAACAAACGAAAAGCAAAAAAAAAAAAAAATGAAAACAAAAAAATGAGAACAAAAAAGAAGAGAATACATGTAGATACATATGCAAAAAGACGGCGGCGAAGATTTGAATGATTCATGGATACGCGCTAATGTTTCTTCGGAGGGAGCGCGCGATACGGCCCCCCCCGGCCGATGCGGGCAGATATGAGGTTTTTGCATCGCGGGGACACGTACGGCGAGCGAGCGCGCACCACCGTATGCGCGTCCGTGTTTCCCCGCTCCCCCGCGCGGGCGGGTGTACGCCTGGTGTGCGCGCGCGTGTGTATATATATATCCACTCTTCGGCTCGGAAGAATTTTGATTGGGTCGCAAAAAAGGCGTCCCCCCGGCCCGCGGGATGCCGAGTGCGCCTCCCCCGCGCTCCCTGTTATTTCCTCCTATCTCTCTTTCTCGCTTACTCTCCCTGTCTCTCTCTCTCTCTCTCTCTCTCTCTCTCTCTCTCTGTCTGTCTTTGGCTGCGCCCGGCCGCAGGGAGACGCGGGAGAAGGAGGCATTTGGGACGCGGCGGCGGCGGCGACGACGACGACGACGACGACGACGACAACGACGACGGTCGATGGCGGGCAGAGAGAGAGAGAGAGAGAGAGAGAGAGAGAGGGAGAGAGCGCTCGCGATGCACAGCGACGCAATTAGCGTGACTGTTAACAGTCACCGCCGCGCCGCCGCCGTCGGTCCGTCGGTCGGTCGGTCGGTCGGTCGGCCGGCCAGCCAGTGGCAAAAGCCCTTATACGGCCGAGCTCCCTCCCCCGCTTCGGTGCGTCTTCTTCCAGTCCACCCCCCCCGCCCACCCCTCACCCACCCACCTTTTCCGATTACGTGAGATTACGCGGTCTACCTTAATTGCGACGAGCGCGCGCGCGCGCGCTCGCAAAACCTACTGGCCGTCGCAGACGAACCGGCCGCGCGCCGAGGAGCTCGGTCGACCGTCCCGGGACTCGCGTCTTTATTTTCAGGCTTTTTTGCGCGCCCCGATAGGGAAATCGCTTGCCTCGCGCGGGAGTGTAGCGAAGACGGGGAGAGCCGGGCGCAGGGGACGTGGCACGTAAGACTTGTCCGGGGCGGTTGCTCCGCGCGCGGTAATAATCCGAGGGGACGGGCGAGAGTCTAGGAGGAGGGATTTTCGGATCGGGCGACAGTCGGGCGAGCTGCGGCGGAGGCGGCTAGGAGAGGCGGGGGAGGAGTACGGTGGGCGGAAAGAGCGACGCGATGCAAAGTTACGGCGCTTTAATTGGACACGCGTGTCTGCAGCGGTGCGCGTATACTCCGTGTATGCGTTGCCCGGCGCTAATTAGCGTCGCCTCCCACCCCGGCCCCACTCGCCCCACTCCCCATTTTCGCTCTTTCAACCCGACTTTTCCACTCTCTCTCTCTCTCGCGACGCGCAAACGAGTAAAAACGGCCGAATTCTTTGCGCTTAATTTAGCCCCGGGCCAGACGACGCGTGCCCGCGGACTTTTTCGCGCGTCGTCGGCTCGGCGGCTTCTTGCCCGGCTCGCCCGCCGCGCCGCATTCGTCGGGGTCTCGCCGCCACGGGATGCGGGAAATGACGTTTCCAATAATCATTAAATTCGCAAAGACAAGGAGGTAGCGAGGGAGGGGGGAGGACGAGCGCTTGATTGATGGCGGCGGCGGTGGCGGGACAAAACGAGACGGCCACGCGATGCTCGGGATCGTTATTCACGAGATGATATTCGAAACGTCGGGCGTGTGTCTCGTCGAATTAAAGCTAATTAATAGCTGCGCCGACGATACTAAAGTGAATCTAGAGCTTAATTAAATAGCTGGATATTTTTAAATCGGTCAATCTGCAGAAATTCTGGTCTGATCTCGATTCCAAGCGAATTTTTTTTGTTTTTTTTTATAATATTACTATAACTTTTACTTAAGTAGATCCGTAGGATAAATCAATATTGTTCCTATATTTAGCTATGGTAATTGAATCAGAATCCAAAGAGCCGAATTTAAGCAGCAAAGGACAAAGTCACTACTCAAATGAATAATTTCTCGATCCTTCTGATATTTTGACAATTTATTAATTAAAATATATTTTTCACGCATAAATTTCAAACTCAATTGATATATTCTTTTTAATGATCAGAATTAAATTCCAATCCGAAAGCCTGGATAATATTGAAATAAAATTAACTTTATGCGAAAAAAAACAGATTTACTTTTTGATATACAGAATTTATTTTTAAAATACAGAACATATGACTGCATGATGTCGCAATCAAAGTTTGTGTATAAAATGAATTAAATTTAAAAGCATGTCATACTACTATAAAACCGAGCATTGTATGTAGAGGTGATATAACGGTCAAACGTCTATGTCTGTTTTGCCGTTTGAAATTCTGGGTCAGTTATGATATAAATTAAACTTACGGACTTCTTATTAATGTTTGAACAACAGGAACTTTTAAAACTGTTAAATTGTCGAACTGTTCAAACCACTGGAATATTCGAATGGCTCAAGCGCTTCGATTGGCTCGAACTTTGGGGGGCAGTCCAACCGTCTCGAACACTTCAAACGTGCCAAACGAATACTTTAAGGCTCGAAAAAATGCCAACCCAAATATAAACTAAAATTAATAAAATTTACGAAAGCGTACAAAAGTATTTACGACACTCACGTATGCATAGCGAGCAGAGGTATTTAGAATCTTATAAATGCAAAAATAATAACAATCGGTATATAATCAAAATAGAAGAAAACACGACAAGTATGTATACCTGATTTATTTTATGGGATCAAGATTGTGGAGCCATAATATAACAACGAATAAACATGCGGGGATTCGAGAAATTGCTTATAGACGGTAATTCGTACAATGAATAAATCAATCTTTGAATCCACCATACCATACGATTGTTCTTAAAACTAAATAGACATACGATATTATGTAATCCGTGAAATGTATAATTTTTTAAATCGTATTTCGAGATCTCGTTAGTATAAGGGGGAAAAAAATGAAAATTTACATAGCCACGGCTGCTTGACGGCGACGTCGTTACAACTTATTGCGCGGTAGAAGTCCCCAATCGGCGGCTGGCCATTAATGAACAATTTTTTTCCCGCCGAAACACTGACGGTTGCTCAACAAACAAAATCTTCGCCGAACAATGACTTGCCGTCCGGTGTGCGTCCATTGTACAGGTCTGAATTCCTCCATTCCCGAAATCGATCGGCCGCGGGGCGGAAGGGGTTGCGCCGGTAGCCGCAGGAGGGAGTTACGGGGGCGAAGGGGTCGGGGGGAGGGCCGAGAGGGTACACGAGGGATCGAAGCGAGTTAGAAGGGCCGATGGATTGGTATGGGTGGCGCACGTGCGCAGTTGGCCGCGCATGTTCGTGGAAAGAAAGTCCCGCGATCTCGCCAAAAGCAGTGGCGGCGACTGCGACGGCGGCAGTGGCAGCGGCGGCCGCCGCAGAAAACGCATAATGAACGCGGACTTAATTAAAGGTTTGCGAGTCAGCTCGAGACGGTAACAAATCTCCACCGTGTCTCCGTCTTTCTTTTCTCCTATTCTGTCCTCATAGTCCTGTTCGCCTTTTTGCTTCTTCATCTTTCTCATTACCTACGACGGTTCTGTAGATACTCGCAATGCCTGTGCACCTACGAAAAAGAGTTATATTTTTAATGGCTACTTTATCGGAAGAAACTTGCATTTTCTATCATGTATTATTTTTCATATCTCGATGAGGGTATTATTATTTAGGATAACGACTGAATTTCGAATCATCAAATTTTCTCTAGGATTGCCGCGGTGAATTCTTTATATTTACATCTGCCTCATTTGGAATGAATTTATACTTTCCAAATTTAAAAATTAGATTCTCAATGGTCTTTTTGAAAACGATTTTGGCTTACAGTTCGATTTTCTTTATTATCCATTTCAGTTCGAAAGCCTACTATCCGATTAATTTTTACGTAGGAAAAAACATTGAAAAAAATCCAAGTACAATATTACCATTTTCTCATACATCAGTTGTGAAGCCTAATTACGACTAATAATATCGGAAGAAGCACTGCAAATTCTTAGTTTTCCATAGAACCATAACATAGTCTCCTAATTGTTTTCTTAAATTTTGTTTTCACGAATTAAATCGCTACTTTATCAGTACTTCCATTGACTTTAAGAGAACCTATTCAGCCCTTTAAATTTATATCCTCTTTTATAAAAGGGAGAAAATTCATTCGTATTCCATTAGCCCAATTTTTAGTTCAGACAATAAAAAGATACTAATAAAATTTATTGGAATCTATTTATAGTAAATCACCTTATTACGGACATTCATCTCGTCACTATTGAATAATGATGCATTAAAATTTTCATAAGTACATGTCTATGAAATATAATACCTGACGATAGACCGAGGAGGCTTGAAAGATCAGGTTTTGCAAATGGGGTAACGGTTTGACGAAGGAATTTTTTTATTTAATATTTGAGTTTTTATATTTCAGATTCTATGGGTGTGATTCTAAAGAAGGAAAATTTGACTAAACGTTTTGGCTTGTATTCAGCATCATATTTTTGATATTATCAAGATTTATAGGAAAAATCACCTGATTTTTTCACGATGTTACAGCGAGGATATTAAATTATCAATGTCCTTACATCAGATTTTTGATAGGTAGTTAATTATTTTGATGCTTCAGCACGACTTAAAAGAGACTTTTATGGAATCTCTTGCAATAAAATTTTACTAGAAAGTTCATGGACTTTTATTATTCTATAAAATTAATGCGTTGATTCAGGACCTTTTTTTTAAAATCGAACTAGCTTAGCAATATTTTCATTTTGACGAAAAAGTGTTAATATACTATTAGATTATTGCTTACACTTGTCGCTTTCTGCTTATCCATTGCATTAAAGTAGATTTCAGCTCAGATGGTATCTAAAAATCTATATTCTCTTTATTTATAAGATATTTCTCAATATTCATCATATTTCGTATATTTATACTTTTATTTATTAATTATTGATTATGGTACGAGTGGATGAAATATCATTTATGATTTCAAACTACAATATAATACAGATGTGATATTTATCTATTTAAAACTTATAGCTTACAAAACAAAAAAAATGAGTATAGCCCATCAAAAATAACTTTTAACTTTGACATAAAAAACTGGATCGATATATTTATATCATTATAAAACCAATCCCTATGATATTCTGATATTCCAAATAAAAAAATTAAATGAAAATACGTGTGGAATGTTATTGAATTAGCTGTGTAATGTAATTAAATGTAATGTAAGTCCATTGAATTTATAGGAATTTTAAAGGATTTTCAATGAAAATTTTTAATTTGAAATCTAAAAAAATACGTGTTAGTCCAACCAATGAAAATCCAGCAAAATTTAATTGAATTCTAGATAATGTGATTTATATTTATATCTTCTAACTGAATTTCTTATGGATTTTAAATACATTTTATAACTTGGATTTCAGACTACATTTTGGAAAAAGGTTAAGTACAACTATAAAATGTGTCAACGTAGAGAACAGCGAATATTAACCCACGCAGGCTACGTTATTAGAAAGCCAGTCAAATATAGTGACTAATTACATGGAAACTCATTAATAATTACATGAAAACTCATCGATTAGATTAAAGATATTAATAGTGTTGAGTCAGTTTTGATGGATTTTTATTTTCATAAATTTATTATCTCCGAAGCTAACTTATAAAACGATGTAGAAAAATCAATAAATATCCGATCATCCCCATTCAGCTTATTCACCCACATCCGCATTTTACTTCTTAGAACAAGGCAGATAGGTACCTAATGCTTACCAGCTGGCTCCGTTTACTTTTTCCCGCCAACTTCCCTTAAGATGCGCTTTCGCTCTCTCTCTCTCTCTCTCTCTCTCTCTCTCTCTCTCTCTCTCTCTCTCGCTGGGCGTCTCGCTCTTTCTTGCGCATTCTACGGTATTCGAGGGGCCAAATAAGATTGACGTCTCCCTGCCTGCCCCCACCCCGGTGCTTTTGTTTTTAATTAACTGACCGCGCGTCCGCGCCTCTATGCCGTACGCCTGCGCCTCCCAAATTGGCAGGACAGCATTCTAATGCGAGCGGCGGCGAGGCGCAAAAAAACTTCGTTACCTTTAGCCGCTGCTCCTCCTACCGTCCGAGACGCTTCGCTACCGCGCTTTATATATATATATATATATATCCCTTTCCCTTTCTATTCCTCCATTTCCTCTCCTTCGATTTTTCTCCCTTTACTTTATTTGCTTTCCCCACCCATTTATCTCCTACTTTAACTCCTTCTTGTTTCGTCGATCTCCCCTTCTCCCGTCCGTTCGTCCCTTTCTCCCTCTCTCTCTCTCTCTCTCTCTTCTCCACCGATGACCATCTCTCGCCCTCCATCCCGCCCCGTCCTTGCTCTTCTTCCCTTTTTCTTGCGTCTCCGAGCTAGCGCGTGCGCGGGCGCGCTTTTACTTGCGCCCGTTCTGTCGCTTTTTCCCTCCTTTAATTGGATGAAAAAAACGAGGCTCGCGAGGAAATGTTAAAAAATGCCCCTAAGGACTACCCGTCTTTTTTTCAGGCCAATAATTGTCGTGGACCAAGAACCGGTAAGTAGGACAAGAGGCTCGATACTTCGAATGCCGCGTGTCCCAGCTTTGTAATTCGCAATCTTTCTAGGATTTAACATTTATTATGTTTTAGATTAAAATAGGTGGTGCTCAAAACTTCCAATTATAAGATTAAAAGTTTCTTTTATTCCTGATTTTTTTAAATTTCAGATAAATTATAAACTTATATTGTTTTTTTTTATAAGTTCGTTAAAAAAATGACTCTAAATATAAGATTAAAAAGTGGTATTAATTGCCATAGAATAGGATTAAAAAGAAGTCAGAGTGCATTTCTTACGAGGAAAAATCATAAATATTACATTTCAGCCGAAGTTGCATACAGATGAAGTCAATAACAAAAGGCGCACGGCGTTTTTTAAGGCCTGGCGCGAAACGTCGATTCTGAAACGGTGTCATTCGGAGGTCCAGGGCAAAAAAAAAGAAAAACCAAAAAAAAAAAAAGGATAACGCCGAAAGGTCCCAGTTATAAAAGTCGGGAGCGCGCTCGGGGCCGAATAAGAGCCAGAATTCAAGCGATTTATGGGTGTGCGCGTAATGGGTAATAGGTGGCGCGGCGTAGGTGTCCAGATTAATTAAGTATAGCCGGGGCCACGGACGTCGGACCATTAGCGCGCCAGTGCGCTCGGCCGCGTACACGCTCCCAGCCGGGCGAAAGAGGGGCTCGTTTATTTCGCGCCCCGCGCGCATCACGAGGAGCCCGCTCGGCGCGGGGGCTGGGGAGGGGGGGGGGCGGTCGCGCGGACGGCAAGAGCGAGGTCGAAACGGGACGTGAGGGAGACACGGGTCTGAGTGCGAAGGGACCCCCGCGCGTCCCGCGGCGGGCGTCCGGGTGAGCTCGCGTAAATATCTATGTACGCGCGTATGGAGGCGCATTTAGCGGGCTGTGTTTTACGCCGGCCGCGTTATAACCCGACAATGCACTCCTCTTTTTCAGCCGGCGGGCGCTTTCAGAGGCGGCCGCCGGCCCGACGTACGCGGAGTCGGCGGGCGCGAGGAGGGCGTAACGGACGCGGGCGAACACGGGCGGCCAGCGGCGAAAAAAAGGAGCCGTGTATGAAAACGGAGGCAAACCAACGAAAAAAAAAAAAAAACGAAAAAAAAACGAAAAAAAAAGAAAAAACCAGAAAAAAAGAAAGACGAAACAGACGAACGAAGCCAACGCGAAAAAAGCAGCACTCAATGGGCGATGAGTAGCAGTTTCGAGCTACGACGCGCACTCTCCCGTCCCGGAGGCACCGAAATTCGCCTCGCGATGGCCGGGCAGCGCGCCGCGGTCCGAGCTTTATCAGAGACATATAACCTACCGGCTGATAACGGCGGATCGCGCGGTCGCCGCGGCGTCATTCCCGACGCGCTTTTTTTCGCGCTTCGAGCTTTTCTGCTTTTTCCACTGTCTCGTCTTTTTCCTCGCTCTCCGCGCCCCCTGCCCGTCCCTCCTTTTGCCCCCATTATTCCCAGTTCTTTTTTTTTTGGGCTTTTTTTCCGTGTTTTTTTATTTCGAGAGAGAGAGAGAGAGAGAGAGAGAGAGAGAGAAATTCACCGAGGCGCGAATCGACGCCGCGTTGTAAAGTCAGAAAAATCCAGGCTGGCCGCGCGGGAGGAATAGTTTGCATCTGATCGCATAAATTTCGTCGTCCGCGAAGAAATTTAAATAATTACTTGTATGCAGATACGATATGTGAGAAATTAAAAAATTTACATTGTACATCGCGATAACGGATTTTACGACTGCTCGCGGCTAATTCCGTTATAGTTGCCAGCAAAAATTGTTTCTCCCGCCTTTTATCTCGAACTAATATGCAAATGCCCCTGTGATAAATAATTTATAATTTTTCATTTCGCAATGTGTTACACGCGCCCAACTCTATTTATCAATGTCTCCATTGCAAGGGTAGATTTTTTCTTGTCTCGTACATTAAATAGCCTAACACACACAGAATCATGAGCATTAATTTATTGAATGATATTTTCGGTTTCATAAAAGTTATGGCTCAAATTATCTGGAATTATATAAATTTTGCATCATAGAAGAATATGTATTCACCTACAGCTTTTTTACTTAATAATAACTCCACTAATTATAAATTCACAATACTTCGTTTTCTATTTTTTTCCAAAATTTTAGTCGTTATTGAATATAACTATAAAGTACACAATTTCGATTATGTTCAGATTTTAATCTATTCAAGACATTGGTTAATTATTATAATAAGGATTATATAGAAATATAATTTTTATGCTTAGCATTTAGGAGAGTCAAAATAAAACAAGGAACTATATATGTAGAGAAAGATTAAGATAGATTAGACTAATACTTTAAAATATGATATAAAAAACGCTAATGTTAATCTTTAATTACTAGTGAATTTATTTCGAAGAGAGTTGGGATTAAGAATTCTTTTAAAATTAAAATTTGAGTATTCATATTATTTGTTTGTATAATTTTATTTAAAAGGAAAAAATAGTCCAAGTTTATGTTAGTTTTTTATTTTAGTAAATCCATTTCTTAGATATAAGTTTTTCCATCGAATTGTTTTTCTTTATAGAATGGATTTAATTATTAACCAAAAATAAATTAGCAAGAGAGAAAAAATTTAACTAATATTTCAATTATATGTAATTATCAACCAAAATAAAAATCATTTATGTATAAAATTTATTTATAAGACATTTCTTTCAAAATGAAGACCTGAATGTTTCAAAAGTTTAGCAAATAATAAATAAATTTTGACTAAGTTATGAGCAAAAATAATAATTTTCACTAAAGTTAACTTGATACAAGATTAAACTGTTAACCTGATAAATAATTAGAAATTAAATTGTTAAAACAAATATTTTGCAATAATTAAATATAAATGACTACACAATTCAAAATATAAAATATAAAATGACAGACAAATAATAATCTTGCCCTTTATTCAATCTCTACGCAATATCCAATAAGATATTAGAGCTGATAGTATTTTGACAAGCCTTCTTTTCTCGTGCCAGTAACGGAAAATTGCTTATGAGATTATTGCAAGACTACGAACGGCTCCAGTTATACATTTTGATTCTTAAGTAACTGCGTCTTGGAAAATTGGATCCTAGATCTACCTATAAGTAAATAAACTAAGGAACTTACGGTTAGAATAGAAATTGAGATATTAGTTTATTTCATACTTGTCGTTCGGCACGCCGCTAAAAACCCTAAATTACCGCTAAACCCATATGAAAATATGACCGTAAAGCTTTTAAATAAACTAAATTACGCGTCATTACGACATTTACTCAACGAATAAGAAAATCTTGAGTGTTGTATTAGTATATGTATATTATTTACACTTATTATTAATATTGATCATGAGGATAACAAAGGTTGAGTAGTTTCATTATTCATGCATTACCATAGGAGAGCGTTAGCAGGGATAAAAGAGCGCGACGCAGAGAACCGGAGAAAGAAGTGGAAAATGTATATATGTGTACGTATGTGCGTGTATGTATATAGAGTAGAGAGAGAGAGAGAGAGAGAGAGAGAGGAAGTTCCGTCGCGCGGGCGAGGGACGGAGACGGAGCGACGGTGGCTTGCGGTGTTTAAATACCTCGCTCGACTAATGCTTTGGAGCTTTCAAGAGATCAGCCATAAGGACAACAAGATATTACCGGGCAGCGATAGTGGCCCCTGTGATCCCGGATCCCGGTGCGCGGGGCGAGGGCGGGGGGGGGCGCGGTGGCGGCGGAGGGGCAGGAGGTGGTGTGGGGGCGGGCAGGGGAGCTCGCGCCGTGCTAATGGATCGTCGCCTGGCACTCGGCCGCCGCCGCCGCCGCCGCCGAATGCGCTCTAATGCATTATTCTTTTCCTCTCTCGCAGACCCGAGCGCGCTCGGCTCTCTCCCTCGCGGGCGCTTATACGAGCGTTTCCGCCACCCCTCCCCCCGTCCGCGCGAGCCCTTTTGCTTTCTTTACCGCTGGCACCACTACCAGCGCATCCGTACGCCGCTCCATATCTTCGCAAAGTGGACGGAAGCAACTAGAAACGCCCGATTTCGTGCGCTACTTATATATCTATATGTCTATACATACATATATATATATATATATATATATATATATATATATATATATATGAATTTTCGGGTATAGGCATTATTATATGGGCCATCGGACGGGGGGCAGCGCGAGATGGCGCGAGCGATCGACGGGAAAAAGAGAGGCGTCTCGAGGGCACGGCTCGAAGTCGCTTGGGCCGACCTCCAATTACTCTCGCCGTATTAGGAGAGCGAAAGCCAGCGAGTGAGCCAGCGAACCGAGAGGGTGGTTACAGAGGGGTTTAGGGAGGTGGGGGGGGGGTTAAGCAACGGCTAAGGCGAGACGCTCGTTTACGAGGCGCGACGCCTCACGGATGGCGGCCAGCCTTACGAACGATTAGCAGGGGTCGCGGAAAATTATCTCCTCGCTTCTTTTATCCAATATTTCTCCCTTTAAGACGAAACCATATTTACGTGCTAAGTATTGAAGAGGCGTGAAATAAATTAATTAATCATCGTTAAACTTTTTTCCTCACTTCTTCATTTACATATAATGATCATCTTATCTAGATGAGCGTAAATCTTATATTTAAGAGGTAGACAAAGAATTCGAGAAACGAATGGGAAGAATTTGCATTACTATTTTTTACTAGTTTCTCCAAAGATGACAGTAGTACTACTCTGTATATGGTATTTTGAGTGATAATGCACAAGTAAAGAAATGCTAAAATTACATTTAAGTGTACAGTGGAATATTTTAGTGTAAAGAAAGCAATTGGTTATCAAGTATGAATATATACTTTGTGCTAAATGACGTGAATTTTCGAGAAATTTTATTTCACTGCTTTGTTCAAATTGAACTTAAAAATTAAAAATTTTACTTATATTGACTGTTTTGTATAAAATTAATTATAAAAGTATAAAATTAATAAGTATTTTAATCGGTATTATAGTATTTGTATTATAATACTAAAAACATGACAGTCAGACTGTCCTTTTTTTGATCACCCCCGATGAATCTGAAACAGAACTTACTACTAAAAATAAAAATCAATTAGATTAAAAATTAAAAATAATAAAAATAAACTATATTATATGTTAGAAAACGACAACCTGACTGACCCCACCAACTTAAATTGAAATTCTCCTTTAGCGTTCTACGTTTCAAACTGCTACGATTCATGTTCAAGGACTAAACTGTTCATTCGTTTTTAACGAGTTATAATATTTTTTTCAGCGAGCTAAGTCCTTGAAGACGAGCCGACGAATAGCAGTTCGAAACGTGGGATGCCAAAGGTGAATTTAAATTTAAGGTGGTGGGGGCAGTGAAGTTGTCCTTTGCTAACATAGAATACAGTTTATTATTTTTATCTCGTTTGATTATTATTATTTTTATTATTTTTAATTTTTAATGTAATTTTATTTTATTTTCAGTAGTAAGTTCTATTTCAGATTCTTTGGGGGGTGATCATAAACAAGGACAGTCTGACTGTCTTTATTTTAGCATTACACGTTATAGTACAAGAAGTAAGACCGATATAAATATATCAGGTATGTGAATAAGTCTTTCCCGTTTTTTTTCAAATTTTGAGCCTTTATTGTGAAAAAATGGTTACAAATGAATTATTGAAAGTATTGGCCATTGCTAGCTACAACTTTTTCCCATCTTTCTGGCAACATACGAATCCCGTTGCGAAAAAATTCGACCGGTTTGGCCTCTATCCAGTCATCCACCCATTTTTTGGCTTCCTCGTAGGAATGGAAGTGCTGGTCAGCCAGGCCATGCGTCATCGATCTGAAGAGATGGTAATCAGACGGAGCAACGTCTGGACTATACGGCGGGTGAGGTAGGACTTCCCATTTGAGCGTTTCTAAGTATGTTTTCACCGGCGGTGCAACATGTGGGCGAGCATTGTCATGTTGCAAAATAACTTTGTCGTGCCTGTCGGAGTATTGTGGCCGTTTTTCTCGCAGTGCGCGGCTCAAACGCATCAATTGTCGTCGATAGACCTCGCCTGTGATCCTTTCATTCGGTTTCAGAAGCTCATAGTAAACCACACCTAGCTGGTCCCACCATATACAGAGCATGAGCTTGGCGCCATGAATATTTGGCTTGGCCGTCGATGATGATGCATGGCCGGGTAGTCCCCATGATTTTCTTCGCTTCGGATTATCGTAACGTATCCACTTTTCATCGCCAGTCACGATACGATGCAGAAAACCCTTTCTTTTATGTCGCTGAAGCAGCTGTTCGCAAGTGAAAAAACGCCGTTCGACGTCTCTCAGCTTCAGTTCGTACGGCACCCAATTTCCTTGCTTTTGGATCATTCCCATGGCTTTCAAACGCTTGGAAATGGTTGTTCGGTCAACTCCCAATGCTTCAGCAAGTTTTTGTTGCGTTTGACAAGAATCTTCATCAAGCAAAGTCGCCAATTCTCGATCTTCAAAGATTTGCGGCCGCCCGGAACGCTCCTTGTCTTCCACGTCGAAATCACCGCTTTTGAAGCGTCGAAACCATCCGCGAACACTTGAATCATCGACACAACCTTCTCCATAAGCCTCCTGAAGCAATCGATGCGTCTCGGCAGCAGATTTCTTCAAATTGAACCAATAAAGTGAAACTTCCCGCAAATGACGTTGACTCGGCTCAAATTTCGACATTTTCACGATATCAAAAATTTATGATGCGAAAAAATTTTAACTAATGTGTTAGTATGGAATTGTTGACATATGAATAAGCTTTGATTATGACATATGTAACCATTGAATACTCACACAGTATTGGTGGCGCCATCTCTTACAAAAAACGGGAAAGACTTATTCACACTCCTAATATATATATAGTACAAGTTGTAAGACCGATACAAAGATGTATTAATTCAAAAGGAACTTGCGAATAAATAATGTTCTGGCGTACCTGAAAAAAAATTTGAAGACAAAAAATTGGAACAGTTTCTAGGTTAGTACCGATGTTTGGAACTAGCAGGACTTGGTAAAATATTGCAAGCAGATGGGTCAACTGTGTCAAAACATTTCAAAGCGTTAGAAATGATCCAGAAGGAAGGAAATGGATTGGAGTACGAATTATCACGCGTGAACTAACGTTTCGGCGGCAGCGAAGAAAAGGCTCTCTGCACTGTATCGTGACCGATGATGAAAATTGGATACACAACGATAATCCAAAGTGTAGGATATATTGGAAACGCTTCCATTGTTGGACATCATTCTTGGATTAATTGGCTTGGTTCTTGAATAAAATTGCAAAAGCGAAGGATACACAATTAACCTGATAATCGGACCTACTATGGAAGAAAAAGTTGATCTGCTAATATGTAAAAAAAACTTACGAGTGTATTTTTTTAAAACGACCTTAACAGCTACCTCGTCGCATTATCATATCCAATAAAATTTAAACAAAAAAAAAACGCAAAACATATAAATATATAAATGAGATCTGTTTTTAATTATTTTCACTTTCGTCTTATGTAATTTTAGACTAATCGACGAGCTAAATGTCATGTTTTAATAATTCAAATCGGATGCTTTAAGAATCTTTTCAAATTAGACGAAGCTGTTGAAACATTTTTCTATTTCCAGGTATAAAGTGCACTGTGTCTGTCCAGACCATTACTCATCTACTAACTTTCAATATAACTTACAATTCATTTGTGTTTTGCGAACCTTTAGCTAATTTTACTTTTGTATTTCTATGCTTTGTTGCTTATTCTTCGATTAATAAAAAATTATAAAGTACACACTATCCAATGTATGCTAAAATAAAGATTGAACAAGGTAACTCCGATTACCTTTCTGACCATTATTACGTTTTATATAACATAAAAAATTATAATAATTTTATCTTACTAATAATAAAATCAATAATTCTAACCAATGATAAAATTATTTGAAGAAATATTATTGTGTAGATAAACGAATGAAATATAACATGAGCATCCAATTAATAACGTTGTTAACGATTCATCGTGCATTATTTATATCATATGCTTAGGTCTACTATTATTAATCATAATCAATATTTTATTGTAAATAATTACAAAAGCTACCTTTTGTCAAAAGTTGATTCGGCCGATGTGTCGTAAGCTGGCTTAATTTCTGAATATTAAATATTAGTCACCGCTCGATAAGTGTAATTCAAACGAATGACAAGAATACCATTATTTTAATATAGCAATTAACAGAAACATGTAAAAATAATCTCAGAATATTTAATTGAAGTAGTAAATACTGAATGTATTGTAATGAATATTTCTATATTCATATGGAACAGGAAGATTAAAGTCAATAAAATACACACAATTACATAATATTATAAATCTTTTACAATAAATACGTTGCAGCATTGCGTGAGAAAAGGAAAACTTTTACAAAAGCTTTATACCAGTAGCTCAATATATTCATCAGTAGATACATCCCTATTATAGTCAGACGCGTAAAGCTATACCTGACCCCGATTGATTTCTCAATAATTAGATTTGATAGTCTGATTGCATATCAAATATCTCATAGTCAAAAAGTTACAAAATTCTATTCTAATATGTTTTTATTTAGAAAATCAATTATTAAATATAAATAAATCTCAGATTAATTATGAAATTCTCATATACCGTATCATATATATATATATATATATATATATATATATATATATATTTATATACTCATATATATGTATACACATTGTATTAATTGTATTAATAATAAAGTTAACAAATACTTTTAAACTTTTATTCATTATTAAAATGCAAGATATGCTCAACGTGGCTTTAAGAATTTTTTGATCGTGAAATCCAATGTACCGAAGTAATTTATTTTTTAAAAAATCCGGTGAATGCTACATGTTTCTAAAATAAAGATTTTTTACGTATAGTATTAACGCTTGAAATAGGGCAAATGAAAAATTAGAAAAGAGAAGCAGCAGGCTTATTACTATCTGGTACTTGGATATTTCTGCAGCGAATTCAATGTGGAAACTAGCTGGGCCGCGGTAATTCCAATGCAGCCATTCCTGGCAGAGCTCGTATAGCTCGAGTCCATTCGCAATCCTTAGAAATGTTGTAAAATGGCACGAACTCTATGAAGAACGAGCTGGCAGACTCATCGACCGCGCCCCCTCGAGTGCAGGCAGATACGGGAGGCGCGAAAAAAATCGCGATCCACGCCCGGCGGCCCGGTTTCGCCAATCCCCGGGATCGAATTCGTTAATCCCCCGTAATTTAATTATCCCGGTTAATTGGAGATGTAACGCGAGCCCCGTCGTCCCCGCCGCGCCGCCCGACCATCCGCGAACCGGGGGCCCCCGTTCGGACGCGTATCACCGAGGCACCGTACACGCGCGCGCTCCCGATCGCCGATTCAACGAAGCTTTCCCGCTTGTTTACAGTCGGCGGATACTTCGATTGCTCGCCCCTACCAGCCCCCCCCCCCCCGCGCCCCCGCCGCCGCCGCCCAGCCGAGATCGAGCTTTGATACAAGTCGACGCGCGGTGGGACGCGCGCGTCGAATCGATCGAACATCTCGCCCCCACCCCCCTGCCACGAGGCCCGCGTCACGCTCAATTTGCTTCGGCGTGCACCAAAAGCCAATGGGGCCTATACATATTCACGAGGCTCGAATGCTAATCAATAACATTATTTCGCATCATTGCGGCCCGCACCTCGCTCGCCGTGCGTTCGCTGTATTTTTACGGGCAAATTTCCACCCCGACCCGGCAAGCTGCAATCCCAGCGCCCCGATCGAGCCAATTTGTGCAGGCGGACGATCGTTCCGCGATTCTATAACTCTGGCTTTTTTTCTCTCTCCCCGCCCCCCGCCCCGCCGCGTTTTTCGAATCACCCATGTACATTTCTCGAAGTTACCCCGTCAAATATTTCGGCCGCCCGAAATTGTCTGACAAATTATTTCATATCTGTGTGGAAGAGACGGTAGACGCGTAACAATAATCGTCATTTTTAACTGTTTTTTCAATGAAAAAAAAAAGCCTTTCGAATTTGTAAAAAGTGCAAACTGAAATCTGAGTCTCTTTTCAGTGACAGAAGCTATTGGGAGACCAAATTGTTGCGTTTGAAATTTGGTCCAGTAACAAGTTATTCAAATAAAATGCTCTTTCACTGAAGTAATATTCTTTAATTATAGAAAATTAATAATTCTTCTTCCATCCGCACAGAGAAATCAAACTGATAAATATTTTCATTGATCGTTTAATGCTACTGAAGAGGGTCCGAAGCGGCTGAGATGTTGCGAGTTACAGATCAGAAAAAGTTTTGGCTAAATGGGGCAGTCAGATTGTTCTTTATTAACAAAATTCATTTTGATGTTAATAGTTTAGGTTTGATTAATTTAGACTCTATGGAAAAAGATGATCATAAATACGTGCAGTCTATCGGAAGATATAATTATATTAGTTTTTGTTTGAAAAAACTGCAAAGCCGAGTAAAATATGTGTTAGTTTGTTTTAATTAATAATTGTTTTCTCAATATGTGGTACATAATAGTACATTTTATTACGACTGGAAAAGTTAATTATTTATCTTATGAAATACCATAGGTAAGTCAAAAGAGGTAAAAATCAACTAATAAACTAGTATTAGACTAGATTTTTCACTACGAAAGCCGAAAAACCATGGTAAAGTTGTGATTTTGAGATGAGAGCAATGAAAAATATAATCGAGTACGGCATAAATTTTTTTGGGTTCATACAAAATCTATGAATTCAATAGAGTCTGTAATAAAATATGTAATGCTTCGCTATTACGAAGTGACTTTGTTAATTTTAACGTCACAGCGATGCTTGAATACTTTTTCAAGAAGTGATGTACTGACACTTCTGGAGGTGTCGAAAAATCAGGTCATTCATTATATATGACCTGTAAAATATGCAAATCGAATTGGTACACGTATCGCCGTGTATTTTAACGCAATTCATCGGGGAAAATCGAAGTATTATTCATTAGACAATTCATTTTTTTTAATTTTTTCTTAATTAAAAATTCAATTACGGCTTTTAAGATTTTATTATCAAACATTTAAATATACTTAATAAATTATTTTCTACCTTATATTCCATCTTCAGTCTGAATTTCTGAATTTTGAGTGTTGTTTACAACTCAAAAATGAATACGATTTTCATTTTTCTTTATCATTAACCTCGCTGATCTAATCTCGATCTTTCTTTCATCGAATCGTGCGAAATTTTGTCAATTCCATTTTGTCACTTTGATGGGTGTGTTCCGTCACGTTCAACGTCACTTTATAGAAGAAACAAGAAAAATCCCACCGAAAAAACAAGCGGGTCTGCTCAAAATGAAATTTGAACGCGGCGTCGCCCCATCCACCCCGCCCTCCCCCCACAAACGCCTCTACCGTTTCCCGCCCTTAATAACGTGCGAATGAATTTTTCAATTTCTCGCGTGGCTCGAACAGACGACGACGACGACGACGACGACGACGAAAGGGAGAGGTCGGGCCGGCGCTCGAGAAACTTTGGCAGCGCACATTCGCCAAATCGACCGCGAAATGAAAAATCGTCGGTAGCGTTTGGAACCCGTGAAATTTGTGTATATGTATGTATATATATATATATATATATATATATATATGTGTGTGTGTGTGTGTGTGTGTGTGTGTGTGTAAACCTTGCCCCTTGCGCTTCACGCGGCGTCCCTTTCGCGCAACCTCTATACGTATATACGGAGCGGAAAGGGGCGGCCACATCGGGACAAATCGATGGTTTATCAATCGTCAAGGATCGCCCGAAAGCAATCCCGCGCGTGTGCGGCGGATGCGCATGCATGAAAACTCACTGACGGAGGGCAACGGCGCCGCCGTGGGCCGGGAAACTGGGCGCGCGGGGGGCTGAGGGGGGGGGACGAATTGAAGCCCCCGAAAGAGTGATTTATGCGCCCGTGTATAAGCGCGGAGAGAAATGGGGCGGGGGAGAAAGACCGGGATGGGAGAAAGTCGATAAGAATCAAAGGGAGGAAGCCGGGAAAGCAATCGCGCTAATGACACCTATCGCGCGGATATCGTCTACTTATCGCTAAAAGGACCGGGACTCTGTACTGTAGATGAAGAGACCGGGTAAATTCGAAAGTCCCGCTTTCTCTCCTCTCTTTTCCCTAGTTTCTATTTCACTCGCCTCTTCTTCCTCTCTATCACTCAAAAGAGAGAGAAAGAGAGAGAGGAGAGAGAGAGAGAGAGAGAGTGAGAGAGACGACCGCAGCGTTTGAGGAATGCTGAAATAAACCGCAATATCCAATAGGAGCCATATATACGCTGGCGCTAACCCTCCCCCCCCCACCCCTTTCACGGCTATTCGCCGAATGAAAAGCGGACATGATAAGCAGCGCTCGCGCGTTCCACCTTTGAAAATGAGAAAAGCCCACACACCTGCACATGCTTCAGAGGGAGAATGAGGGAGCGAGGGGGAAATTCCCATACACGCTATGTAGACTTTTCTCCGAAAAGCGAATATATTTTAGATTTTCCATTGATGTACGGGTAATGATATATGCTATACATTCGTGCGTTTATGTCTGTATGCGTGGTTTTTTTATATTTTGGCACATCGTTGAAACAAAATATACGTCCAAAATTCATTTGCTTTACGAGAACTTTCATATCCTGTGAATTAACAGCATTAGTATAAATTAAATTATTGATTAAAGCCTTCGAATGATATCGTTCAAGTATTTTCATTTTAATAATACATAACATAAAATAATCCATTAGATATTGGTTGAAGTGGTTAGACTATCATGGAACAGTAATCTAAATAAATTACAAATATTCAATTGAAACAAGTTTACTTAGAGACGTTTTTAATTTATCTTCTGAAAATAGGGCATATTATTTAATCAAAATTTGCACGCATACTTTGAAGTGGAAAAGTGTTTGAAATAAAAAAAAAAAAAAAACAAAATATCTCAACATAAATTAGTTAACATGGAATAATTGTAATTTAATTACAATTAATACGTTTATCCTTGTAATACATTTATCCTTCTACAATTATGTAACCACTTCAACGAATATCTAACGGAATTCTTGGATTTATAACTATCATTGGGATTCTTAAAAAATGTGTAAAATATTTCACTTGCATTTCTTGTTCAATTTCTAAAATTCATATGAAAAATAATATTAAATTAATTAAAAATGAAAATGGGAAAAGCTCCATTAAATTCGGCGCACTTTATATCGAATAAATCTTCTACTGCTTAAATAAACGTTACGTTTTGCAAAGAGTTATTTTCGCATAAAAGATATTTTATATAAGTATATATATGTTAATCTCCAATGCTACATTTCGGTCCGACGGAAATTTTTCCATGCCATAAAAGTGATTTGTTGTTTGCTTTGCAATGCGCGCGAAAGACAGAAAAAGCATTGGGAATACCGGAAAAATAAATAAACGCCGGTTCTTCGATTTGCATTACACATGTGTAACTATATATATATATATATAGTCGCCAACGAATATATTCCCATATTTATTGAGCGTATTTTGGGAGGGGGAGGGGCCGGGGTACGCGCAACAATTCAATCGAAAAATCAGCATTTACATTTATGCAATATCCTTAATACAGAATTTTCAAAAAATATAAAACCCGGCGAACCCAATGGGAGGAATAATGCTTAATTGATAAAGCTTTGCGGCAGGGCGCACGATGGATATCTCTGATGGTGCAACCGGTCGCGCTCGGGCAGACAAAAATCTCTTTATCGATGGTACAAACTTAATAATGTCGATTGGGGTTCGGTCGGAATTGGGCGGGTCGAAAAAACCGAGCGGCCCGCTTCCGAAATGAAAAAAGGGAAAAATGAAAAACAAAAAAAAAAAAAAAAAAAAAAGAAACAAAGAATATTCCATCGGAACCGCTCGGAATCAGCCGCGGCACATAAAAGCATTACGCGCGATATTAAAAAGCATCATCAAACTAATAGGGGAGAGGCATTAACCGCGGCGAGTAATTAATTCTCATCGGTGATGAGGAGGAGGGCGGGGTGGGGGCGGTTTGTCGCGCGTGCGCGCGCATTCCAACGCGGGACGTCGCGCCGCTGTGTACAAATATATAAATATAAAGACGTGGGATAATCGCAGGCATGTAGACAGGGACGTGTGCAGGGCGTCCCCGGTCCCAAGGCACTTTCGGCTTCTCTCGCTCGCGCGCGCCTCCCTATATAATGACTGCTTTTTTCATTTCTGGAGGCGCCCGCGAGGCAGCCGAGACACAAAGTCCCGGCACATTAGACAATATTACTTTTGGGACGCGTCTGCCCGACAATAAAAGCTTCCTTCCTTCCTTCCTTCCTTCCTTCCTACCTTCCTTTCTTCCTTCCGTTGCGCACCTATGCGTCTCCCTCCCGCCACTACCCTCAATCCACGGCAAAGCTTTCTTGTCTCGCGGACGTCCCTCACCCCCCCGTCCCGTGTCGTTCTCCCGTACCCGCACCACCGACCAGCTCACCATCCACCAGGCCGCCTCCCCGTTCTCCACTTCGCGCCTTCAATTTCTTCCCTCCCTCGTAATTCAGCGCGCGTCCCCGCGGGGGCTGCGCGACACCCGCGCCATTTACAAAGTAATAATGTACTCGCGCGCGTTCGCTCGCGCGCGGAGACGACTGATTCTCCGCGTCGCTCGCGCTCTCCTCCCCCTCCCCCCTCTGTTTTTCTTTGCCGAAGGTGTCGCGCCTGCCCCGGGCGAAATGTGCAGCGAGCCATCCGGAGCCGCGCGGATCTTTGCCGTTTCCCGCGAGAAATGAAATATTTATTCTTACGCGAATTATACGTATCGCGGTATTTATTTTCTTACGATAATCCGAGGGGGGGGGGAGACAATTTGAATTGCTTTTTGCAATTTATCGGAATGACACAGGCGCGGGCAAATATTCGTAAATTTCTAAATTTTCTACAGTTTCGTAGTATTCGCATATTGATTTTCAATTATCGTATATTCGATCCCAAAGTGCAAATATAGAAGTTTTATAGATTTTTGCAGATATTAATTCACGTTAATTTTGAACAATAATGCGATGTTTGACATACATTGCTATATCATGCATTATTATGACAAAGTAAATGAATGTAGGCTATGTTCTGTGCTAATTAACAGAAAATACAAATGAAAAATATCTCGGTCCGATAAAAATTCATTGACTATAATAGCGAATAAAATTTCAAAATACTTTTCAATATCTTTCAGAAACATTTAGCGCACGATACAATTTTTATCTAATTATCTTCTATAAAGATCCAAGTGAACAAAATTTATCACTGGCTTCCCCGCAAATACAATACAATAGTCACTAGCATCGAATAAATATTAATTTAATTTTTTTTTCTTTTTTGTACATCTAAAAATAGATCATTTGTTCTCCTACTGATGAGCGCAACAAGTGTTCATCGACTCATGTAATTACGATAAATTAATTTTCTTATTTAAATATGTCTCGTTAAATGGAGAAGTATTCATTTTCATTTTTTCTGAGATTGAAAAATTTAGAGTCAGCTGAGAAAATAAAATGAAATCGTTAATTATACAATATTATAAATACGATTATCGAAAAATGAAACGTCATTTCATTAGTTAAACGTGCAACGAAAGCATTCTTTATAAATATAGTTGTGTATTATTTTCAAATTACAATTTGTGAATATTTATATATAACGAAAAGTAATCGTCGTAGAACGTTTCCTGAAAAATTGATAGAGTAATTTTCAGATTGCACGAACGTCTACGGGACAGGGGCTGTAGGGGGAGGGGCAATCAATAAAGCTCAAATTAGGGGATAGAAAAAAGTGCAAGGGAGACAGAGAGATAGATAGTGAAAAGGGTGTGAGGAGGTAGCGGCAGCGGTGGGGGCGGGGGCGGGGGCCCGACCGCGCTCGGATAAAATTGAAGCACGTACCGGCGCGATACGTTATGGGAATACATTTTATGAACTGAATAAAGTATCGCGAATACCGCGGGCGTAATGCCCGAACCGTTTACCCTGAGTTATTGCCGCCCCCCCCCCTCCGTATTGCCGAGAATTGGCCACAAATCGAGGCCTTTAAATTTGACGGAGGAGGCCCGCCCGCCGGCCGGCCCCCGGAATAATTCCACGAGCGCCGCCAGCCCCCGAGCCCGGCTCCGCGGGACTCCGATCGATCGGAATCGACGAGCTGCCGGCAACGGGAAAATACTTACCGCGCGCCCCTCCTCGGCGCTCCCTCCGGCTTTCGGCGGTTTTTATTTTTTATTTTTTTTTTATTTATTTTTTTTTTTTTTATATCAATCTTTTTCCTTTTTTACCGCCGAAATCTTTGTCGATCGCTCAGCCGGCCGTGTTATCCCCCTTTCCATTAAACGGTTCCGACGGATAAGCCGGCCGAGCGTTACTCCGACACCGACATTGTTTCCATAACCCGGCGTTAAAATTTTTTTACGATTTTCCGAGAAAAGGAGTTTTGTCGAAGATAAAAAAAAATCGGCCCTTTGTTTTTTCAATCTTATACTTTGAAAAGCGACGGACAGCGCGAAACGTATGTATTGCACTGAATTCGCGAATTATCTATCGCCCGAATGCAATCCATCCGTTCAATTACCTTCTATTAAAGGCGTGCAATATATAATATATATATATATATATATATATATATATATATATATATATATACACCTTGAATTTCACCAATTCACGACACATACGTGGAATTTTTATTGTCGTCCAAGTCGAAGGCCTTTATTCCCGGTCGAACTTATGATTCTGTCACACGGTAAACGTGCTACGAGATTTGCGGAAACAATGAAGTAATTACTAAAATTAAGCTATTATTAAAAATATCAATGGCAACTGACGTATTTTTCTATAATTACTCTTTAATTTAACAGTGCATGAAAATATATTACGTATATTGATGTAATAAAATGTAATATGTATACGGATTATGAGTTAAAATTTAAAATCACAAAGCAGTCAAGAATTAGGTGTATTAAATATAAATTGAGTATATAAAAAGTTCGAAACTGCAATTGTTCCGTGCTAAGTTTTGATTTAACAAAGCAAATTTCTATTTCACCAAGCATAACAAAATTTGCTTAATGTGTTATTCCAACGTTTCGGGTCACTTGATTGATTTGGCCATTCGTGGCAAAAAAAAAAAAAATATTGATTTGAATTTTCAACAGTCGACACAGTATAAGTGACTAATAGTTTGCGGTGTCAATTGTTCAAAATTTAAATCGATATATTAACTTTTTGCCTTGAGAAGGCGTCACGAATCAACAAAATAGACCGAAGCATCGGGATAATAGATTTAACAAATTTGTTTTATTTAACCATGCCAAATGCTCGGACACCAGTGACTAGCACGACCTACAACTTTTTATTTAATTTCAAAGTCATTCCAAACTCGCATCCCTATATATTATACCGAAAAATGTATAAACACTAAACCCTAAGACTTTTTCAATACGAATGTCGGCTTGAGAAAACATACTGGAGAGTCCAGGCTTAGATTGCAAACTTTAAAATTCCCCATTAACAGAACGATTGTTTCTTTTTTTTTTGATATCACGAGAAACACGCTGTGGGGCACAAGTAAGTGGAAGAGCTCGATCGATTAACCAGCGGCTATTTTAACCAGACTCGTCGATCGCTCGGGCCTGCGAAGGTGGCAAAAGTGAAAGGGCAACAAAAAAAAAAAAAAAAAAAAAAAAAACGGGCGAGGGAGCGACAGGCGACTCGCGCGAACTTCGACGTCGGCGTGCAAAAAGCAATATGTTAATCAAAGGCAAAAGGAGCGATAGCCGCGGGAACGTAGCGGAGGCGCGGGGGACGTCGACGACGTCGACGGCTCTGAGGGACGGCTATCCCTTACTCCCTCTCTCACGCGGGTGCAACTGGCAAAGTGCTTTAATACAATACAGGAGCGCGCAACCCGATCGACTAGGCGTCCGGGGACGACGGGGTTGGAAGTAGGGTAGACGGGGGGGGGGGTGAAACACCGCTGTGTACGCGATATCGGTCCGCGCCAGTAAGTGGATTACCAGTCCGGCAGCTCGGCCCAGACCGGATTTCCTCTTACGTTCGAGTCGTCTACTTTACTCTCCTTCTTCCAGTCCGTCGCCGCCCCTCCCCACCCGTCTCTCCCTCCCTCAAGCCCTCGCTCTGCCTCGCTCCCTCCTCACATCGAGGACGAGGAAAAACCTCGCGGGCGATGCATCCCCGGGCGACATATAACCGGCGAGCGCGGCGCCTCCTGCTGCGCTTCTATCTGCATTAACTTTTGTTAAAAATTTCCTCTGTTCCGTCGCGAGTTTTGGAAATTAGCGCCGTCGACCAGCGGCGATTATCCATCGCTGCATTAACATCCGAGGAACGATTTACGCGGCATGGCTATCGATAACTGGCCGCGCTCGTATTTTACACGCCCACTTTGTCAGTGTATACCTCGTAGCGCCGGTTTAAAGCTCCTGGATGGACGGTCGTGTCCCCCGTGCCGTCTTTCGGATTTTTACGCCGCTATCGCCACAGGTTTCGTTACTTTTCGACTTGCGACGAGGCCAGAATTTCGCGGATGCCTTGTATGTACGTAGACGTATAAACGCGATAGCGGGCGGCCAAGTTTTTCGCGGGACTTGCCGACTAAGAGATAGACCATTGTAAAAGAAGATAGATGACACGATCGTTTCGTCCATTCGGCAGCCTGAAAATTCTCGTTAGCTTACGGCACTTGAAAGAAAAATAACGTTACAAATAAAAAAAAAAAACCGGCTAGCAGGAATATATAACTGGTTTTTAATACAACCACTAGCCGTTAAAAGAATGTCATCTTTCAGTCCCCAAAACAGTTCTATCATCCTTTTTTCGTAATCTCTACTTCCTGAAGAATCATCATTATGATAATCTGATTGAAAATCTTCGCGGATTTCTTGAGATCGTTGTATCAATTTTTACGGTCAGATACTGCGTCACACTTGAATATTTTCGTGTATTCAAGATATACCCAAATTTTGGGATTTCGCGAGAGTGCGATTATTGAAATGTTTTTTATCATGGCGATATATCAACGACTGATGAGCAATAAAATTTTCAGCCGTTTTCGTTGCTTTTTTTTTATCGATAGCCACTAAGTTTAAACGCGCTTTTATTCGCTTTTATTCGATGGCTTTTCTTTTGCATAACGATAATGCATCGGCTTATACCTCATTAATCGTTCACGAATATCAGGCCAAAAAATAATCACTACAGCATTGTTCTCACCTTCAATGTCATAAATTACACGCGAATTGCGCGACATGGATGACAGATCGATAGATAATAGGCCAGCGAGCAATGGACTATAAAATTTTCGGTCAAATTATTTTTCAGCTTTTCACAAAACATTCGTTTACGCACAGGCTCGACTAATAATTCGGCGAACGCTGACGACAAGAGCGAACGGAACGGCCGATCGGATTACTTAAAAAAATTCTTGATTAAAAGCAAGCGCGCAGAATTGAGATTGAATCTGCTGCTACGCGCGAACAAATACGGGCCTGAAAAGACAGTCGCGATAATCAAAGTATTATTTTTCCATACACGCGGCGTGAATAATGGATTATTTAGATGCCGGCCGTGGAAAGAACGCCAATGGCCTACGGAGGAGAATTGGCCAAATATAATTACAATTTCTCGGCGGCCATGGATTTTTCCTCCTCGACCCCACGAGTGCCGCCTTCTCCCCGTATACTTTCTCAGTCCGAGCCCCCCCCCCCGTCTGTATTGGTTGCTCGTTTTAACCGGCAACTTTTCAAGCGTCTCAATATATATATATATAAGCCTAAAACAACATTTGCCGATCTCCCGGAAGCTCAAGCAACGGCGAATTAATTAGATTTTCTTTTTGCTCGACGCCACGCCCCGCTGAAAACTCCCCCTCCCCTCCCTCCGTCCGCCTATGTGCCTGTACTCTTTAACTCCTGCCCCATCGGCGCGGCGCCGCGGTCGCTGCGCCCCTCGTTCCTCTCTTGATGACGCCGCTAACCGGCCACTCCGTAGATTCCCTTTTAAACCCTTTATTTTTAATTATTTCGGCAAACTGACCTCTGATTTGGTAGCCGGCGAGAGCGATGCGTAGGGGGCCAAAGCTCCCCGGGCGGCGGCTACGAGTCTCGAAGCGGCTGAATATCGGACGAGGAGGAATCGAGGAGGAGTCGCTTGGAAAAAGAGTCCAGGGCAGGAGGTGAGAGAGAGGGGGGGGGCGAGTGGAGATTTAGAGATGAAAAGGAATGCGAGTGTTTAACACCGCCCTGCCACTCGTCCGCGTTTGATTATAGATGAACGCGAGCCTTTGAATTTTCAACCTTTCAATACATTTTATCGATATACTTTGTAAACAAGAAGTTTATAATTGATCGCCAACTGTACTTTTTACGAATTTAGACGCACAGAAAGACATCTGCTTAAAATCGTTCTAAATTCTTAATGTAACTGGACAAATTGGTAATTTCATAACGTAGTCATAGCGAGAGAGAGAGAGAGAGAGAGAAAGAAAGATAGAGAAAGTATATCATGTAATGATATAAAAATCTTTTAAAGAAAAATATTTTAGTTGCTTATCAATTCTTATAAATATAGCATTATATAATTTTGACAATAATAGCTTTATCTAAAATATGAATATTGATATTTGGAATAATTATTATTATTTTTTCTTATCATTACTCGTTGTGGCTAGTTTTAGCTCTCAAAAATCATAAAAGATTATTATTCAGGAAGAATAACTTGAGCTTCAATTTTACCACAATAACGATGAAAATGTTAGACGCTTAAATTACAATATGTATGACATATGATTTATAGCGATAAACATATTTCCATTATTCGACATGCTCCGTCATATATATAATAATTAATAATAGAATACACAGGTTGCATAAATATTTAAATTTACAATATCTGTAAACAACTGTGGGCAAATAATGCTTTAATTATATGTATATTCTTTTCATTCAAAAAGAGGATATTAAAGTGTTACGATTACATAGAAGTTATCATTCTAGATTTGTAAACATGTATTGTTTTAATAGATATCGGATTTGATGTTATTCGCTTCAAGAGTCAAATAGTAGATTTACTTCTATATACTTTAAGCTTTGTCTATTCACTTTTTTTATATGCCTCGTCAACTATATTAAAAGCCTGTTTAAATTCTATATCGTTTTTTTATTGACTGGCGCTCATTGATTATCATGAAATTGGAGTAATAATTTGATTTCGTAGATACGCTTAAAAAAATTTCATTATATTAATTATGACATGACATCAGAGATCTGATTTTTGATAATTTATTCATGCCCGTTATTTCACTCAAATAAATGTCTAGAGAGAGAGAGAGAGAGAGAGAGAGAGAGAGACATTTTGTCGAAAAAGGAATATGAAGTGTAAATATGGCAGTGCATAAAACATGAGATCTACTGTAATAGAATAAAAATTCGAATGGAAATAACGAAATAAAAGTGTTTGAGGGGCGACAGTTTAAGTTGGAAAAATGAAAAATTAGCGGACACATAAGTGACGCTGTATGCATTACGAATATGAATATACGAGAAAATGTGATGCGTTTATTGAATGGGGAATATTATAAACGTGAACTTTATTTAAAAGAATTTTAGATATTTCTCAAGTAAATGTCATATAATTTAAAAATAAATATTAAAGTAAATTATTGTTTCTTTAAAATTATTTTAAATCGGAAAAATGGTCTAAACAGTACTGTTCGGACTCAATTCAATTTCATAACATCAGCTTCAGATTAACAAATGTAACGTAAATAATAAGAAAAATAAAAACTTCTTTGGACATACATAACAAATACAGAGAAGAATGTCATTCTTACTAGATTGGAAATATTAATGTAATGAAGCGAAAAAAAAACAGAAAGATAAAAAATGATCGCGTTGAAAACAAGAAAGAAATTATGAGGGACTTTGATTAAATTCGATATCGTTCACACGAAGTATCCTCAACTAAAACCCCTTTCTCTATAAATTAAAATGCGAAAAAGAGAAGATCTGGCAGCGCGCGTGCATATATACATGTATATATGTATTACTATCTGTGTATGTGAATGCATACGAATGCGATTTGGCGCCCGTGTTCTCCGAAAGGAGGGGGAAAACGGAGAGAAAATTCGATTTTGGAGAAAAAATACGAGCTCAAAACCTTTATTCGCACACGTCGACGTAAAATAAAGCTCGAATAAAACGGGCCAGGGCGAGGAGGTGGAACAGGGGGGAGGGAGGGTGGAGGCGAAGCGGAGCACTGCTCGCGAGCTTGCGAAATCCATCGCTCAGGAATGCAAATTGCCGATGCGCCGCGCCGGGGGCGTTTGCCTCCGTCCTCCCCCGCGTCCCTGCGCCCTCGTATGCACGCAGAGCGAGAAACGGGGCAGCCGGCGCGGAGCTCCGAAACTTTACGGCGGCGAGAGAGAGAG
This sequence comes from Sycobia sp. Sy_11, assembly GCA_018907035.1. Taxonomy (NCBI): domain Eukaryota; kingdom Metazoa; phylum Arthropoda; class Insecta; order Hymenoptera; family Epichrysomallidae; genus Sycobia; species Sycobia sp. Sy_11. The sequence continues at coordinate 5,261,005 of JACCIC010000005.1, forward strand.
AGAGAGAGAGAGAGAGAGAGAGAGCCCCCCTCCCGCCCGCCCACCGGGCTCGTCTTCGCGCGCGCGTCTGCGGGTCTGCGGGGCGAAGAAATTAAAAAATATTTTTACAGTTCCGCCGAAAGGACTGTAAAAGCGAGATCGAAACGGGCGTCGTCGTCGAGATCGCCGATCGATGCGACGAGCCGTACGTAGCGGGGCTCGCGAGCCCCCCTCCCCCCAACCCCCCCGACTCTCCTCACCCAACACCCACCCTCTCTCGATCGAACAAAGAGGGCAACGCGACCGAGGCGTTTTTTGGTGCCCCCTACCCCCTCCCCCTGCCGCCCCCGGCCCGGATTTACGAGATACTTCTGCGGTAAACCTCATCGCGAGCGCACACATCGCGCGCCCGAGAGAGCGTTCGCGCGTGCACGGTCGGGCTCCTCGAATTTTTACTCTTCACCCTCTCCCCCTCGCCTCCCCCCGAGCCCGCCGCGCGCTCGTTTTCACCGAAAGCCCGGGCTTCTTTTTGCCCGCCCCCCCCCCTCGCCCCTATCTCCACGACGCTCCTTTTTTCACCCGCCGACGAAGAGTCGAGCCCGCATATAACAATACCGGTTCCCCTTTAAACTCCCCGTATGTATATATATATATAGTCGTATACAAGGAGTGCAGGATCCCGAGGGCTGGAGTCCGCCCCGCGACGAATAAATTTTTACGACGATTCTTAAACTATTATATATTTCTCCGCGGAGCTCCGCAAACAGCGCCTTTTAACGTCCCATTCACGGGGCTCGACCGCACGCGAATTGCGGTTGCGCAGTGTGTGTTTTCCATGGATCGTCGAGCGCGACGCTGATTTGTAATGACGAGAGACCGAGCGAGGATAGTGCAATGTAGTATCCCCCCTCGCCCCCTCGCCCCAACCTGCTCGACAAACGAAAGCGCTTTCATTTTGCGCGCTCTCGGCGCGGGCTCGGCGACGGATGGAAGCTCGTGCAACGAATACTCTTATTGTCTGTGTATATCGGGTTCTTGAAAAAGATTTGGCTTTTAACAGCTAAAAATAGATTTTCGGTGGAGGGCTAATCTACAAATTTTTAAAAAATTTGTCCCATTTGCTGGAAGACTACCGTAAGGCATCAAAAACAATTTCGGACATTTCTTTCAAATTTTTTTTAATTCGCAAAAGTTAATATTATATGTTTTTGTTCGAAACGACACATTTTTTCGTGAATTACTAGGCACACTGTATTTTACAGAAAAAAAACTCTTCTAGATCCTATTCTATAAGGTCTATGCAACAAAAAAAATCTGTGATGTATTTCTTTACAAAAGAAAAAATTTTCATGTATACGCGCATAAGATACAATATTTCTAGAAAAACATCCCTGTGGTCAGCATAATATGTAAATACTGAAGAAGAAAAATACTGAAGAAGTTTTTTAGCTCTGAGAAGTTGATTTGCTTTTATATAGAATGCGACATATATCTTAATACATGCACAGCGAGTTTGCTCAAAATTCAAATCATTCCGCTATCCGGGATCCATTAAGCCGAGGTCGAAATAACAGTTCGTGCACGTATAAGTAACATTAAATCTTTAACTGTTCGAATGATTACGCGCACAAAATATTGTTGCAAATTCAAACGTCAACCTTCAGAATATTTTACGTTAAAGGTCTCTGATAATTTTCCTTTTGCCACGTGCCTCTTGCGTCATCGACATCCGCCCGCCCCCCTCTTCTCCAAAAATTTGTCCATTACATCCGTTCAATTACGTTACACGATTCGAAATTCCAAATTCGATCGGAAAAGTGCTCGACGATAACGCAATCGAGAAAACGGAAAAAGGACGACAGCCCCCACGGACTCCGCGAGGACTCCGCTGTGAAGAGGGGGGGGGGGGGAGCGCAGGCAGAAGCTCGCGAAGACACGAGCGCGCGTGCCGCGAGCCCGCTCGCGTACGACAGAAGCGTACTCGAAGCCACGCTCCGCTTTCGCGCGCCCGCGCATCAGCCGTACCAGCTAGTACCTCGCGGGGAGCCGCTGTACGCGGCGGTACGGTGGCTGCGCCGCAAGGACGAAAGAGAGCGAGAGAGAGAGAGAGAGAGAGAGAGAGAGAGAGAGAGAGAGAAGCTGCCTTGTCAATTACGGGCCGAACGAGAGCTCCACCCACCTCCCGCCATCCTCCTCGCACAATCACTGTCAATTGCGGCTTCAATTTTAACGAGCGCGCCTACGTACAGACCGCGTCGCGCACGGGCGGCGCGTCGTCGTCGTCCTCCTTGTCGCCCTCCGTGGAAAAATCGCGAAATTCCCCGTTGCGCGCCGCTCGCGCGCTTTTCGGATTTTCTCTCGGTGCGTGTCTACCTCCGCCCCCCCCCTACCCCGCCCTCAACCGCCGACACCGCCGCCACCCCCGCCTCCACGATCGACGAGGCCGACTCCGTGCTCCACGATGGCTTTCTCGCGACCGGCTCGGAGCCGGGACTGCCGCGCGCGACCGATTATTCGCGACGCGCGACATCGCCAACGGACTCCGTCCTCCCCCTCCCCCCCCCCTCGTGTGCAAGACGCGGAACTCTTTCAGCGGTCCACGTCGCAGTAATGAAGGGGATTTCGCGGCGCGTCGTATCGACGGTGATCGAATGGGAGCAAATTGTAAGCACGATTTCAGCTCGCTGATTTTAATAACACATATATTTTGACATTTTGGCGTTATCAAATTTATATAGACTATAAGATATCCATTTAGAATGATATTAATTGACAAAAATGCAATGGAAAATAATCGTTTACGACCAGTAATTTTGTACGTGTGAAATCAAAATAATCAAGTTTCTGGAATTCCGGCTACAAGCGTACGATATGTTTTCGATTGAAGAGTTATGGAAAGCCTGTTGTCGTCTTGTGTAAACTCATTAAAGAAATAAATACGTATTAATTAAATAAAGCATTTATTATGTTTGGATTGATTCAGGAAAACTCAAATTTAAATTCTACCTAATTAAAACTATAAATTCCAACATAGCCTTGCTATTAGTATTCTTCTTTTTTGGTAATTTATGCATGGAAACGACTAATTCGATTCTTTTCTTCTACTTTTAGCGGAACTCATAGTTATTCATTAAAACAGGTGAACAGTATTTATATATTTAATGCTATTGATTAGGAGAGGAGCTCGGATATGTAGTAATTATACAATACAGGTGAATAGTCAGGCGTATAAGTTTACAATTTAATTTACACGAATCAAATTCTTATTACCTCGACTGAAAAATGGCTTCAAGATTGTGTTATTAAATTTAATGTATCTGAAATTTAAAACTATTCGTATTACATTCGAAACTCGAACGAAATGATAAATTGATTTTTACAATAGAGTGGAGTGGCACAGCCATTACCTGAGCAAATACACGTTGCTTTCCAGTAGTTTCCCAAATATTCTAATAAACATATGAACTGGCTCGGAGTATTCATATTATTTAATATATTCGTCAAAAAATTGTCATAATCAATAATCGGAATTTACGCCGGAAATATGCGAAATCTCGAACCCTCCCATAGTTCTACTTGGAAAACAAAAGAAAACGTTTGGAAATATACATATAGATATATACATCGCACCTTATATCGTTTTATTTAAAATGCATACGCGTACAGAGAAAGAGAACAATATATTTTTCAAATTAACTTAACAAACAATTTGATGTTCTTAATATGAATGTAAGTAGCGTTCTCTGTAATCGTATGATTTTTTTTATATGGATCAGTTTTTTAATGTGCATAGGTGGAGTGTCAAACTAAACATTCTTATTTGTAATATAATGAATTAAATGCAAATAGTATTTAGTTGATGAAAAGCTCATATTGCTTATTAAGTACTATATCAGACGACCAATCATTTGTATGTTTAGTATTATTAATAAATAAAATTTAAAATGAAATTAATTCATTCCATTTAAACACCTGGTTAAAAAGTAGAAATTATATTCTTACTCTTATATAAGAGAACGTATTTTCAATACAGTCGTCGATAAAAATTTATACTCGTATAAAGAGATAGTATATTTTATTTCCAATCCTGCACACAAGAGATAGTACAATACAACTTAATTAAATAAAGATTTCGCTGCTTGTAGATGAAACAATGAAACACTTGCTTCTATTATTGTATTACTTCAGAAGAACCTATATTTTAGTTTAATTTTATTGCAAGTCAGTTTTCTAGCTAAAACTGTTTCACTACTCAAGACGTTTTCACTTGTCAGGCTCATTGTTATCGTAAGGTTACAGTTATCTAGACATAATGACCTACAAGTGGTTATCCTTAATCTGTATTTTTTCTGTTATGGATTTGTTTTATTGTGGTATGTAAATGTATTTATATTATATATTTCGTTCAGACTCGAGAAACGATTGAACTGACAGAATATTCTAGATTCTGCTGTAATATCGAGAAGTTTCTTTATGCTTCCGTTTTGAAAAAACAGATTACATGAAAAGATTTCATTGAACAAAAAGATTCATTGACAAAAAGTTTCAAATGATTTCTCGTCATTAATTGTGCTGTAGCTTCTGACGCTGCATTTCAAGGAGAGGCCATCAGTTACGGGTGATGGATTAGGTTCAGACTAAGCAAGATGAGTCTGATTATTGGTTCAAAAATGAGCCATTTAAAGTTTCACAACAAAAAACTTTGAAAAATGTGATGCATTCTCACTTAGAACTAATACTTCTACTTAATTAATGTGGACATACTGTGCAAATCAGTCAGTCATATCTGATGTGACTAAATGCTCCTAAATAAACTAATAGTTTTATATAGTTATGGAAATCTTGCTTCAATTTTCATTTGAAAAATGACACCATCGCTGAAACACCTACCAGAGGAACCAAAGTTCTATATTGAATTTTAATTTAAATTAAAAACAAAAAAAAAATACTTTTTTACCAATGATCGAAAGAAGGAAAAAGTTCGAACTCGTAGTATCTTATACCAACCAAATCTATCCTGCTTCACTTCAATATATTTCTCCCTGATGCTTTTTTTAAAAATCATGAATTATTAATGATGAAACCTTCTAACGTATGCATTAGTTGATTTTCGCTTTCATTAATTAAAAACAAAAAACATTTCTAATAAATATATTTTATGCAATAATTTGAAATAGAAAAAAATTACTTCTAATCTTAATCTTGTGTATTCCTTTTCGTTTCAGCATTAGATGTAGAAAATATTATCGGTGGTTATAAAGGAAGTCAGTTACAATTCCCGTATCAAGTTGTAATTTTAGGCAGAACTAATTTCTCCGAAGAATATAAACTGATTTGCGGAGGTGGAATTATCGCTGACAATTTCGTTATATCTGTAGCCCATTGTTTTGTTGATTCTAATAATTTTTTAAGAAGAATATCGTATATCATAAGTGCAGGCGCAACGAATTTCAACAGTCCAAAAGCTATTAAAATTGATGTGGACATAATTTATGTTCCCGACTATGATTCATATTTTTCGCTCAATGATCTTGCAATTTTAAAGGTAAGAAAACTCAATATATGATAGCCACTCGCATCGACTGAGTCGCTTATGATGAGTTTTTAATATATTGATCCACACTTTATTAATTAATTCACCTATAAACCAATCGAAAAGTCATGATTCTCAGCTCTCTCCACTTTCTCTCTCTCTCCCTCTCTCTATCTCTCTCTCTCTCTCTCTCTCTCTCTCTCTCTCTCTCTCTCTCTCTGCATTAAAAATTACTAACACGAGGAACAAATTCTTGAAAGAATTACCAATCCTAGTTCGAAGAATATGAAATGAGAAGCTAGCGGTGGCCTTTAATTTATACATGAAAAACATTTTAATACCTCTGTTAGATCGACTACATTCATTTCATTTACGAATCATTCAATTAATTCACACTGAGATAGAGTAAAGCGGAAGAGAATAGTGGCGCGATATTTTTCAAAACTCGTGCATATATAATAAGACTATTGAAACTCTATTGAAAAAATGTACTTTGAAAAAATTTTTCATAATAAGAATATAATCTCCCACGTTGCAAACTCATTAATTGTAGTAATAAATATAATTCTGAGATCAATCTTTATAATGTAATAATTTGCGTCAATTATGCACTTTTATTAGTATTAGAAACATTTACAAGGTTTACATTTGCTTGATAATGTTTTGACATATATATTATTTCACACACATTATTTACATCATTTTACAGGGTTTTAAGGGTTTTAAACCTTTAGATTACAGAAGCTTAAATAATACTGTGAAACTGTCCAAGCGTATATATTTGGTTTGGAATCTAACATTTTTATGCATTTCTATGTTTTTTTAATTTCATTGATTAATTTAGCTCTTTGGTATCTGTGAAGTTCTCATACCACAAGGTATGATTAATATCTTGGAATTAAGAAGACATATTTATTTATTTTTGTGCAGAATTGTGTTCTTTGAAGATTATGAAGGGCGCTGAGTGAGTCGCAAAAAATAAATGTATTGTTGGTGTGACTTCAGCTCACTACATCAATTCAAGCATCGTTCAAGGTACACGTGCAAATTTATTGATGCTTTTACTTATGCGTATTTCGAAATTAGAAGTTATGCAGACTGAGCCAGCATCTGAGTTTTCTGTCAACTTGCTCTTATCCGCATATGTAACTCAAGTTTAGTGTTCGCTAAAATTTGATTTAAATCTATTGCTAGATCTTCAAATTTTCTTAAAGTTTCTTCCATATTCAATAACACTGGATGTATAGGTCCCTGTGTCGTAGTCATATTAGCTCTAGTTAGATATATTTTATATCTCGATTAAATCTGCTAATTTATATACGTTTTCTATGCATTAGATAGATATTCGTTTTCTTGTTTTATTGTCGGTATATAAACTAATTATTTATTCATTATTAAATCTTGTTTGATATAAGTTTTGATACATAACTATTGCCTGAAAGCTTTGCTCGCTGTGTGATTGAAAGCGACTTTCTATTTTGCGAGTAATCTATTAATAGAAGCATTTTTACCTCAAAAGGCTTCATCTACTTGAAAATTAAGATTCGCGAGCTTATCAATGCATGATCTATCTACCTTTGCAAAAACTGTATGGATTAAAATGGGAAAAATTTTGTCTTCGACCCACCCATGCAGTTTGGTTTTTATCATAGTTTCAAAAATCTTACACAGGCATAGGATCAATGATAGGATCTTATTTATGAGGTGACCGAAAGACTCTTTCTAAGTAGCTAAAAAGTTACTTTTAATGTACATTTTATTAAGTATATCCAGAAGTATTAGTCTGAATTTCATAGATAGTTTATCGATGATTGGAGATGATTTTTTTATGTGAAAACATCCTTCGGTTCTAAAAAGATAAATTACTTATTCAAGAGGTCATTTTGCTTTCAGGCAAGAAGATTGTGTGGATCGTAGCAAGTCCAAAGAGGGCTGATTTTATTCAGGCAACTGATTTGTTCGTTGTTGGGCTAATTGCTGCAGAGGGTATTTAAAGAATATACTTTTAGCTATTTTTAAAAGTTTTGTATATATTCCATTCAGGGTTAGTTTGAAAATTCGTACTTTTTAAAAAAATTTTGAAACATTCGGTTTTTTAGTTTTAAATAGCTTGATTAGAGCAAACTATTAATTGTATTCGATTAAATCAGTTATATTATTTGAACACGTCCACTTTTTATAGGAAGTCCTTCTAAGTCATATTATTTTACTGCAGTCTAAATCCCACGAGGGAACAGAACTTTTGAGTTTTCAGTTATGATAGGCATATTTACTAGGAGCACCAGATTTAACGGAATCTACAATAATGTTTACAAAATACTTGTATCTTTTGGTAGTTGGCAGTGAATAATATTCGTTGAAAAATGTCTATAAATTTATTTTTTAGACTTGATTTAGTTACGGTCCAATCTGTTTGGAAAAATTTAAATTTGAAACATTTTTTATGATAAATGTCTGTATTATCTATCACTGCCAGTATAATTGGGAAGTGGTTGAATTTGAGTCGTGCAAAAAAAAAGATTCTCTAATTCGATAAAGTAATCTATGTAGCTTTTCCTTTCCGGTGTATACGTCTCTATAAATCCATTTCTTTTGTAAGCACAATTATCTTCTAAAAAGATACATTTTCGATTGTCACAGATATTTTCGAAAAAATTTTGTTTATTTACTTGGTGACATTTATTAATTCTACAAACGCTAAGTTCTTTCGTATTAAGAAGAGTATAGGTATCCTTCTCGAGTCTATAGTCTGCCTTTTTTAATACTAATAGAGCCTAGAATTTTGAAGCTATTATCGGAATCAAGACAAGACTCCGGGCATAAAAATATTAATATTTTGAAGTTCATTCTTTAGTTCGTTTTTGCGCTATAAAATTTCTATGAGCATCTCAGAATGAGATTTTTAGTGAAGTACTATTTCAATTCATAGTTGCTTATAAATATTGCCAAAATAATTAGTATACAATATTAATAGAAATTAGCATTTCAGTAATACTTTTCATTTCTTTTGTCTTTTATTTCTTTTTACCAAATGATTTTGATTTTACTGATAAGGCAACACAATCTCTATGCGATTCGTTGTTACATTGGCGTTTATTTTTACTTTTTTTTTTTACTTTGACAACTGAGAACATGCGAGAAGCGAGGAGCGATTATTGAAGGCGCTCTTATATTCGTTATTCTCGACACATAGATTATTCCGAGATTAAAAAGCTGTTCCTCTATCATCGAATTGGGAATGATTGGCTATACTTTCGATAGTATGAATCTTATAGTATATACCTTTTGCTTTAGAGCTAAGGGTTCTGATTTCTAAGGAGTCCTCTTTGCTCTTAAGTGTTATCGTCTTTAGTGTCATCGTCAACTAATTTATCAGTAATTCCTTCGATCTTAGATATATACCTATATGACCTTGAGGTAGCTTTGTAATAATTGTAATCCAATGTTACAGCTTGCCCTTTAGTTGCAGGTTGCATTTGTAAGACCGTCTTTCAATATGCTGACTCGCTTGTTGACGGTGAGAAGATATAAATAGAACGTAAATATCTCTATTCTCAGAGACACAAGCAGTTTTCTCCTTCGAACAGAACAAAATTGATAGATCGAAATAAAAAATCGATAAATAAGAATTAAATGATAAAATCAGCCGATAAATAAGCAATCAAAAACGAAATATAAGATATCAAATTATGCCCATAACTATTAAGCTTTTCACTTCAATAAACACAAACATAAACAGGAGTCCATAAAAGTCATTTGCAACGTCGTTTGTACTTACCTTCACGAAGGTTTAGACGGGACTATCATACTACTCCAACCATAATCATACATTATACAATATAAGGAAATTTATTATTTTTAATTTTTTAATTGTGTCTAAAATATTTATTTTAAATTGTAGACAGTATGTTTTCCAGTTGAACCAAAAGTATTTTTTATTTTCTTATTGAATAATATATGAAATAAAGCCAATCACATGTACATAAATATAAGTTATTTTTGTAGTTAAAAGAAGAATTAGGAATTGATAAAAATCCTAATTTAAAAAAACTAGACTTACCGACTTCGGATAAATTATTTATCGAAAACATCGGTAGAGTGGCCGGATTTGGTTATAATTGGATTGAAGTTGGAATTGATAAGATCACAGGGGTTGAACGGAGAATTCGTGGAGGCACAGATTCATTGTTAAATTATGCAATTTTCATAGTTAATGACGATGATTTGTGCAAAAAGAAATTTCCTCTGATTACCACCAGTAAGCAAATGTGTGCTTTAATGTTACCAAAATCGCCGGATTTATATGGAGGACTTTGCGCAGTAAGTATTCTTCGATCGTCATAAGAACGTCCAGCCTACTTTAATTTATAATTTATTGACAGAGCAAGGAATAATAATATATTGTAATAATATGTATAGTATGTATAGTATGTAATAATATGTATAGTTTAGTTCAAACTTAAAATTATAAAAATAATTAAAGTTCCAACACCGAGAGAAAAAAAATTAAAATATTATTATTGATAATTTATATTACATTGTTTAAATAGTACCATTTATGTATGATTATAACTTAGTTAAATACGTTTTGTACCCGTATATTTTCGAACTATTTGGCATTCATTATTAGGCTTCCAATGACATTCAAATAGGCTTAACGGACGGATTATAATCCACAATTGGAGAAACTTTTAATATAAAGATTTTTGCTTATATAAATATATTAATTTGAATTTCATTGCGAATTCCTAGTTTAATTTAATTGTAGTTTAATTTAACTCTTAATTCTATATCAAAGATGTATTCTTCCAGGGTGACAGTGGATCTCCTTTGGTTATCGATAATCAAGTTGCAGGTGTCGCCAGCAGAACGGTGAATTCCTGCGATGATACCATTTATGGGTCTATATACACCAGGGTATCCTCCTTCCTCCCATTCATTCAAGGCATTTTGAACGGGACCCCGATAAAAAATACCTTCGTACATTATAATGTACCTCATAAACTGAATATCATAAGCAGTATATACGAATACGCAAAGCCAGACTTAGAATTGAACTGAGTCTTTTTTTTTTTTATTTCTGTCCACTTTAACTCCAGGACAAATTTCGTAATGGAGAGTCGATAAGCACGGATTATTGGCTACGAGCAATGGGCTACGAAGCCGCCTCCATTGCTGGAAATAATCCGGTAAACATTTTTTTGATTGTCTCTCTCTCTGAAGAATTCCGATTTGACGGAAAATCGAACTGAATAGCCCTCGAGCAACGGTTGGCCTCGCTTACAGCAAAATTTGACAGTTACGATGGTCCAAAAAAAAAACCGATGCTTGTACTGCCTGAGTCAACGATCGCTCGAATGATACAAAAAATGAAGCTTAAATCAATCAAAACGATATATTTGAAATTTGAAATAAACCTTTAAAATGGATAGTGTAATATCTGTTCAATATCTCGCAAAGTAATTTAAAATGGAATGTTTAATTCAAATATCCATGAATTCATTATAACTTAGATCTCTTCGAGGAGAGAAGAAAATTTGGACGTACACTTCTTTGCTGTGGAAATTTATGACATAGCTTAGCAAATTGTTAATAAATTGCGATTTATAGATACAGCTACTCTGTAATGTTAGTATTTATTTTAAATAATTCTCTTCGTGATAAACATACTTAAGAAGACATTTTAACAACTGTCTTGCAATTGAATAGCGACGATATTCTACAAATTCTATGCGAATACTCTAAACGAGTTAGGATGTAAAGTGACGTATTTGTATATTATTGTAAATAAATAATGAAAGCTCATTTATATAATCATACCATGTTCAATCATTTATAATCTCATAACATTTATTAACAGAAAAAAATATATGAAGAATCTGTAAATACAAAAATAAGTATTTTTTTCACTTTGCTGCTGTGCCTAATCCCTTAATCACCTCTTCCCACGAGATTTGACAATTTTCATTGCATTAATTCATATGATAATATCCATGTAAATTGCCATTTCAGAGTCAAAAGAAATTTTTAATCTTTTCTTTTCAACACTTATTTGAACGAATATGTATAATATTCTATTTTTAGATACATAAATATCAGATTGTATAGGAACGTTATTTTCTAGATATTGTTAATAAGCATGCTAATTCAAATCACTAGCAGCCAACTATACTTTACCGAATACTGAGAAAATGGAAGTTTTTTTTTTTAATCTATTGGAAAGTAATGACGAGAATGACGGGAAGAGTGACGGGAACATTTATTTGCTAAAACATTATTTTAATTAACTGTGTATCCATATATAGAATTGGCATACGTCTACTTATTAGCTTACCTCATTCTTCGGAAGATTAACCTCGGGCATATTTATTATCATCATTAAAGTATAGATTTTCTTAACGTTGAAAAATAATTTATTTGACACGTCATAAAAATAATATATACATTGATTGAAAAACCTATCTCTCTATGATCGATAACATTATACTTTTAATGCTTCGTAAAACAAAAAGGTGAAAATGATATCGCTTACATTTGCAAGTTTCTTTTTTTTATATGTATGTTAAACGAAATTTTCGGCGTAAATACAAATTAGGGTAATTTATCATCGTCGGTGAAAATCTGAAGTTGTCAATCAACGATTTAAATTACAGAGCTGATTATTAGCTTCTGGGATGGGGACAGTACTGCGAATTTTCCACTTGTCCAACTTTCTAAACGTTTAGTCATGATCTATGCGGGTCAAAGTAGAAGCCAGAAGGTGGGAAGAAGAAAAAACAAGAAAAAAAAAAAGAGACAAAATACAGAAAATAGCCAGGATTTCCGGACGGTACCTTCGGGAGAAATCATGCGCCGAGGATATTTTTGGCCGCTTTTATAAAAGTGTTCCGGAGAATTGCCAAGTTGGCTTAGGCGCGACGCGACACGCCGCGCTCGTGCGCGTACGCGTGTATATACTTTTTCCCATATAACGGGCGGCAATACGTCATCCGCTCCATAAAAATGTAATAGCCCTTTAAATAACCATGCATGCACCATATTTAAGTCGCGCGTTCTCTTCCGTTCTTTTCCGTTCTCCTTCTACCCCCCCCCCTCACCCATCCTCCCACCCTCTCCCATTTCTCCTTCGCAGACGACGCGGCCGCGCCGCCAGACTGACACCTCCGCCCATGATTCTTGGAGAGTTGCATGTAAATACGCGCAATACGTACGTAGATTGTGTTTTACCAAATTTATCGTTCGAACTCTCCTGCTTTTTTTCCTTCTTCCCCCTTCATATTTTTCGCATTATTGCGCCTCACGCGCATATCGTTATGGATTTATAGTTTACTCGGAAAATCTAATTGGACGTACAAAATAAATTCCAGCAAGCTTTCCCAATATCTGATATCTCACCACTCCTCTTTTGGGCTCCTATCAAGACACGCGCGTTCAGACATCAGGTATATCAAGGTGTGATTCTGTGTCTCCTGGACAACGCGGAAAATCCAGCTTTAATGGGCATGGTACTGCTGAGAAACCGCTTATAGCGGTTCGTCCAGGTATACACAGATGATTCGCGATGGAAAAAATGCCCAATCAGAATGCTCATAGCAGTAAGAGCGAAATAAGGAAATAAGCTGCCCGCCTAACGTTCGAGGCGGTTGCAACTCGTTCATATATATATATATATATATATATATATATATATATATATATATATATATATATATATAATACATGTACGACGCACTTTGATTAATCGTAAAACATATATCATACATACATACACAACACACACATATATATATATATATATATATATATATATATATATATATATATACACGCACCAAGGCGCACCGACCCACCATCAGGTATATTCTAATAATAATTTGCTGCGTGTTCAGTAAAAGCATACGAGAATAAGTCATGCGCAAGTAAGCCCAACTAGCCGTATAAATGCCACATATATCGGAGCTCGAGAAAAATAAAATATATATATATGTGTGTGTGTATCTCTGTGTGCGCGCGCGCGTGTGTGTGTGTGTGTGTGTGTGTGTGTGTGTGTGTGTGTGTGTGTGTGTGTGTGTGTGTGTGTACGTACAAAATCCAGTTTCTCAGTCAGCTTTACAATGCGGCATATTTGGATAACGGCGGCTTATATGTATTTATATGAGGATATCGAGGAAGCTCCGTTTGCAGCCTCTCGAATAAATTCAATATTTCATGCACTCTCTCTCTCTCTCTCTCTCTCTCTCTCTCTCTCTCTCTCTCTCTCTCTCTTCTTTCTCTCTCTCTCCCATTGAGAGCTTTCAGTTTTACATTATCATTTAATTATAGATATACCAATTGGCTTGTGAGAGAAAGACTCAAACTCCACTAGTACATATACTACCTTCGTATATATACTTAGAGGGCTTTTTTTATGAATATATATATATATATATATATATATATATATATATATATGGCGTCGCTCGGCTAATGCAGCAATTGACTCTTCGTGTATACAATGGTGCGCAGCTAACATGCAAAACGACCTCCTCGCGTTCGGCTCTTTCAGTAAAAAAAGAAAGGCAGTATCCTATTATGTATATAGCTTGAAGGAAAACGAATTAGTTATATACCGAATATATATATATATATCGCCGTCCGGCACATTGTTTGCCTTTAGCACATTCGCATACGCGCGCGGGCATCTCGTTTACATCTTGAATATGCTGCGTTAATGATTCTTAGAAAGGCCATTTTTCTATACACCCTTTTGAAATATATATATATATATATATATATATATATATATATATATATATATATAGATTATTATTGCGAGAAAGGCGCGATGCAAATTCTTTAACTGTATATTTGTATTTAGAATGCAAATGTAAAGTTAAAGGAACTATTTATGAATCGATAATTTATATGAAAAATGATTTATTGCTTAAAATTACTTAGAGTTTTTTTTTCAAATATACGTAAAATAACGAGTAAAACAATATTAATCTAAATTAACTTAAAGGGCGAAAAAACACAACAGACATTTGACTTAATATTAAATTAATTATTGTCCTCCGCCGTAAGTCAGCACATTAGATATGTGGGGCTTTTCCGGCTGATGGTTAGTGGTTTCCTCTTCGGGATGCAGCAGGGCGTTGTTTAGGCGTCTCAGCTTCCTTAAAAAAATTGACAATAAGCTCGTACTGGTGCTTTTGGCCGGCGGCTGATACAGGACGATTTGCTGATGCAAAGGAACCTGAAGTAAAATGCCCTGAGGTTTAGCTTCTTTATACGCGTGATCCTTCTCTGGTAAAAATAACGAAATACATATAAAAAGAAAAACGTTTTCCTCGCACTTCGCAGAAATACGATCGCTGAGAAATCAATTATTGGTTTCGAACAAATAGTCGTCGAATTAGTGATAATTAAACATTTTTTCTGAATCACCATAATGTTTTCTATAGAAATGAAATGAAATCCTACTGGAACTATATAATAAAGAATTCATTAATTCAAATAAAACCTTTAATTAAGGCTATTTCGATAAATATTTATTTGAAAATCACAATTTTTTTCTCAGCCTTGGTATTTGTATTTTTATGTATTGATCCAGAATAAAAAAATTATATTTATAGTATAATATAGTGATTCCTATTGAGATAAACTTACAATTACTTACTTTTACATAAGTTGATATCATATCAAAAAAAATACATAAAAAGTAACTTAAAAATAAATATCCCAAGATGAGTATATCGGGTAAGTATAATTAAAAAATTAACAAACGATAATTAGTCAACCTGTCAGTTACTATTTCACATAAAACGTTTAAAAAGTTTTTAAATTTGAACAGTTTTACTCTATATTTGTACAGATAAACATTATGAAAATTTTAATATTTTTTTACAATACTTTCTTATCTTAAACTTCAATACTTTAATTACTTTGATAAGAAGTGTAGAATGCGTTTTTTAACCTTTGCAAAACTAATTTTGTCACTGGTTCCGGTTTATTCGCTTTTGATAATATTAAATTTTTATTTATAAACTTAAACAAACTGCTTACATACATTTGTTTGACTTTATCGTAATGGTACATTGAAAAATATTAATTAAATAACGTAAATGTTTTATTTATGACCAGAGAATAGTTATTAAAAGCAAAAAAAATCTCCTTAATTAATTTTAATACTATTTTTCTTTAGATATTATCCTACAAATTTATGGTAATTTTATATGCATCACCCCAGGCTATAATTGCATAACTCATTATACTGCGAGCCAAAGACTTGTATGGGTGTGCTTGCGTCTATATATATATTTTTTTAATTTTGCAAATATAAAAATTAAGCACTTTTTACGTATGATTTTATTGATTTATTTATTACAGTTGATAGTGTGATCAAAATGATATTTCAAGATACTGATATGGAAATACATTAACAATGTATGTCAAACGTTTTCTAACGAATCAGTTGCACTAAATTGGGTGAAAATTAACGAATGTAAACAAGCTAATGAAAAACAAAAGCAAACAATTCATACCGATAAGTTGCGCAAAACCGTAAAATCTCGTACGTTTATGAAATTCCAAGTATGAGAATATGCAAAAAGAACTCACCCAGCTCATTGTTCTCCCAGCCGTTTAATTTCTGTTGAGGAATCGTCATCGTCCACGGCGACTCCGCGGCGTGATTCGGCGAAGCGCCGACGTCCGCGTCGTAGAGCTTGCCGTACTCCCGATTCGCCCAGCCTTGGGATCCGTACGCGTCGAGGCCGCTGCAACGAAAAAAAAAAAAAAAAAAAAAAAAAACAATAAGAATTTTTAACAATTCTCGTAGATGTGATATAGTCGTTCCTTGGATAAATAAAAATGGGAGATCGGGTAGACAAAGCAGCGTAAGGATCCGTAGGGCCGTCGAATTTTTGACAGATAGCGCGATTTTTTTTTACCTTAAAAGATTCTTCGAATCCCTTACAATGAGGTAAAGTGTCGTACATCGAAGAAATGATTTTCTTTTCCTTCTAATTTTCCCTCGCTACCGTATGAACTTCGAAGCGGCTACCTGTATCATTAAGATAATAGCCGTAACGGTAAGGCCTAATGACTTCGTGTATCATTTACTAGTATGCCACTAACGTGCCAGCGCCTATCGGGAGAGCGTTTAGATGCTTAGGAGCAGTTGGTCTAGCCTCAATATATTCGCACGTAAAGAAGAATCGATCATTTGAAATTCTTTAGCTTCAAAATACAGTTTTAAACAATTGATTCGTAAATACTTTGAGAACTCTAGGGTATTTCAGATAAGATAATAATAGAAAAACCAATATATTGTAACAATGGGGTTAGAATTAGAATTTTTCTGATTTCTAAACTTGAAACGCGTTTTTCTCAAACGTGGTTTTTAACATCAATACATGTACATATAATTCCGAAAAATGTTATTAACTGCATTGAAAATTAGAACTAGACTTTTAAAATTATATTCTCCAATAGTAACATGCAAAAACTTGTCGATACGTTAATTTAAACATTATTTAGAAACAAGGGAGTGACAATTTTTTTTAAACAAGAATGACATAATTTATTCGAAAACTCGTCAATTACAATATTTTACCATCAACTGCGTGTTAAGTGGAGTTTTTCATTCTGTTTCAGATTAAAATACGGATCAGACTATCAGTTAGGCTGCGTACCACGGAGCGCCTCTAATTAAACACATCCAGGTAATCGCGGCGGTTGAGTCAACTGTTTTAGACCGAAAATTGTAATGTGTATGCATTTGAAACGACAGTCTTGCACGGAAGTATTCGGAGATGCGTTTCCATAAGAATCGTACAAAGTTTGGACGAAATTATAAGCAAAAAACACCGCAACTATCTCCGATAAGAAAATAATGAGAATTCATCGTAAAACATTAATGTTTGATACAGCGAAAAATTGAAATGGGACATTCGATTATCCGACTGATTCATTGCCGTGACACCGATAGTAAGTAGAGTAGCATAATGCTTATTGTACTGGTATCCCAAAACAACTGTTGGTCGCCTTCGATAAATTCGCATTCGCATTTACAAAAAGAATGCCCAAGGTGTCAGCTTTTAAAATCCTGAATCGGCTGCGTTACGCGTCCTCGCTGCCTAATCACCTTGACTCTCGCGCAACGTAAAATGTTAACGCGCGGATTGCTCGCGTTTGTATCGCTTCGCGCCCCTTCCCAATTTTTTTTTTGTTTTTACCGACGAAAAGCGATTCGTAACGAATGCAAATTCGCACCCGCGCTCGTAATTGGCCTGTGTAACGGCGTGCATATCGCCCCCTGGGAAAGTTTCATTTTTGCGCGACGCGAAGCCGACTGGAGGCGTAATCGCCGATGGCCGATAGAGCCGATCGCGCGTCACCCGCGTCGGGGATAGATAGATACCTGTGCAGGTCGATCTCGATCTTCGGAGCAGGCGGCGGATGCGGCGGCGGCGGCGGCGGCGGCATCGGCTTCGGCATTAGCATCGGCATCGGATAGTAGTGCATGTGATAATGGTGGACGGGGTTCGGGCCTTTGAAGCCCCCCAGCGTCTCGATCAGGTTCATCAGCACGCCCTTCGGACTGTAAAATTGTGCAAATGGATCTTATGCGGTTCGTTTGTCCGTGGCCAGTATTCGAAAGCGTAAATTGCATATGATTATCGCTCGAGCGTTACGGTTATGCGCGAAAACAAGATCTATCCATAATTTTATACAATAGATTAGGTATACGCATCTTTCTACTTGTTTCATTTTCCATCAAATTCCTTTCGCGCAGCATCTTACAAGTAAACAAATTACTCTTTCGTACTGATATACGAGAATAAAAACGAGGCGTGATTAGCCGATTTTTCTTTTATTAGAGGCTGTATAAAATAATAATCGTAACCGTTCCAGTATCAGTTCGTTAATAATTTAATTAAAACCAGAATCCTGTAGGTAAAATACGCACGTATCCACTTACCTTCTAGAGTTATTAAAATTATTTCGAAAAGTAAAAGTAATTGGTAAAGGGAAATTTTTGAAACTAATAATATAGAATTTCCAATGAAGCAGTTCTATGTGACAAGTAAGGATTATGAAGCTTTTTTTCGCATGATAGTAAGTTTACGTGGCGTTAAAAGTGCAGCTTTGCAGTTCGTTGAAGCTTTTCTGAACGAACATATACGAACAAATATAATATTTAAGGCTAAATTTCAATCCATAAAGTTCGAGCCTGTACTAGGACGTCTTTCGAAATCCATAATTTACGCCTTTCTGTTTCTGTCATAGAACAATTAGCAGCAAGTGATATATTCGTATATGAGTTGCCTTAACGTTAAAGTATAGATTGAGGGAGGGAGAGAGAGAGAGAGAGAGAGAGAGAGAGAGAGAAAGTCAGAGAGTGAGAGTAGGGTTGAACATGATTTAATCTTTCGATAAATGGCGCGGTAAACTGAGGGGGCGGAGTGAACCTGTTCGAAAATTAATTTCCCATTAGCTGCAACAAAATCAACTTCGACGGCCACGTATACTATATAAATAATTCTTAATCCTTGGCATATAATTCCCGGTCAATTATGAAGCGTGTTATGTCGGCGGACGCGGGTCACACGCATGCATTACCAACTTTATCCCCAAATACAAGCAATTTGAAGCTCTTTGATTCGAATATTTTGCCTTTTTTTCCTTTTTTTTTTAATTATAAAAATGCTGGATTCTGTTGCTTTGTACTGAATTTACCTATATCTTCATTAATATATATATATATATATATATATATATATATATATATATATATATATATATATAGTCATTAAATGCCTCGAAATCTAAAAGAAGCTCATTTTTTATGTATTTCATCAACTACAAAAATAACAAATATACTTTTATATTCTTTCAAAGTTTCAGTCTATTAAATATTTATGTCAACATATGAATCATAATAAGCAAGATGTTATGATAAAGTCAAGGATGTAGATTTTATAAACGGTCTGCACAGAAGAGTTTGTTTTTTTCGAGTTGCCAACTAATGGCCAAGTTCACGGATGCGTATCAGCTAGCACGGGCCGCAATCCAACAGTAAATACGATATTACCGGAGTTATAGCCAATATCCGTATGTGGAAATTTAATATGAAATAACTATAGCAAATAATCTGTGGATGATATCGCAGTAGTTTATCTTAAGTTATATACCATTTAAATGTTCGGTGTATTAAATGTACGGACAATGACATTAAATCCATGTAATTAACTATCAAAATTTTGAGCATGAAATTCTCGAGCGGTCGCTTTTCGTAATAATCGTATTTTCTAAAACAACGCTAGCAATTCGTCTATCATAAAAGGAATAAAAGGATAATAATAAATGTCTGATTTTCGTTACAAATTCGGCGAACGTGATTTTGTTTATAAAGCAGAGCCCGCGCAGTCCGCGAGGGAGACGATTTTTCGGCGTAACTTCATTCGAACCTGGTCAAGCATTATCCGCGGCAAATGGCCCGGGGCGATACTTACGAGTGGAAAAATATGCCCTCCGCGGCCGGAACAATAACAAACAGTAACAGGATCCACAGAAACCGGTGGACGAAGTGTAGGGGAAAGGCTGTCATTGTGCTCGATTGACGCACGATTGACAATTATCTGCGGCCAAATCACAGTGACGCGGACCGGAGCTACGAGTACGCGGGCCGGTGGAGGCACGGCTCGACTTTATTTACACTCGCTCGGCGGCCTGTCGACCTGTTCATGTTGACGACGTCGCTGACCAGGCGGCTGATACGGGCGGCGGCGGCGGCGGCGGCAGCAGCAGCGGCGACGACGACGACGACGACGGATTTGCCCCAGTTCTCTGGGCGTGTAACGATCGCGTGAAATGCATAACAAACTGAGGCCCGCGGGAAAGCCGGTTCGCCTTATAACAGTTTGCTTTCTCTCTCTCTCTCTCTCTCTCTCTCTCTCACTCTCTCCCCACGACTTCCATTCCACCACTCGTGCGTTGGCGAATCGCGCGACTACGCGCTCGGGTCTAGTCCTGCGCTTTTACCCATGCCTCGATTCCCGGTACGTCCCGAGCAGTAGGTGGATCAAGCCCACTGTAATGTATGCCCAAGTCATGCGGCGCGCCAAGGCTGTAGCACCGGGACTCCGGTTGTCGGCGACGATTATTTGTTTTGTTCGAACGAAACGCGTCTGCTTTGCCAATAATCAGGGTTTCGAGTCATTTGGATTTGCTGCACAATCGATATTTTTATAGATTTGCGTAATACATAAGTGCAGAAACTGTCGAGTATCTTGACAAGATATTTTCTTTTTAGTTTAGAAAAATTGAAAGTCTAAAAGTAAATAAAAAGGAACTGATTGAAAATGGATTGACGTAGAAAAAAAAATGCTCCGATCAAGTTTCCTTTCGATTAATTTTTTAATTAATGATTTCGATCCAATCGGAATATTTGATGTATTTCCGATTTTCAATGGAGACAGGTAATTTATTAATGTATAAACTACGTAAATTTATCGCGAGAAACTTTCAATTAAAAACCAAATAAAGATAGTAGAATTTAAAAAAAAAAAAACATATCGTATTCAAGAAATAACTGCCCACTTTTATAATCTAAATAATTTTGAAATAATTAAAAATAATTAACGCCTCCATTTCAAGCTATATATTTAGGTGAATACATTACAGATGCTCCATCTCCTAATGTATATTTATGACACTTTGTTTGTCGCGATGCCTGATTGTTTTCGAGTTGATCTACTGTCAAAGTGAAACCTCTTCATTACAATGAAACTGCCGAGGAGTTTCACACTTGAGCAAATTTCTTTTTTACTTGTCTTGAAAAAAATTATTGAGTAAACAATAGGCTCACCGTGATAATAATCAGTTTTACTGATAAAAAAATTCAGAAATAACACGGAATACAATAAAGAAATAATATTAATTAGAACCTATCTTCATATATACTAAATAATTTGTATGAAATGTATCTCTTTATTTATTTTTAAATGAAGCAATTATGAACCTAAAAACTTATAAAGTAATTGTTTCATAATCGTTTTATAATTGTTTTATTACAATCCTTATGCAAACAACATAATTGAGAAAATTTTTATAAAATTTTCCTAGCAAACCGCTTTTACATTAATTATTATTATGTCAAGTCATTATATGGAAAATATTATCATACAAGCATACGTGTACAAAACTGAAAAATTTTAATTAAAACAAAAAGTTCTGTAGTCATTGCTAAATATGTACGAAATCCGAATGACATTTGTAGATTGATTAAACGTAGTTTTACTGAAATCAAAAGTGTCATTTTTCGGAAAGAAAGCGATATCTAAAGACTATGTTGCATATTTGACACAGAATAAAAATGATAAATATGTAAAAAATATTTTTTGTAAAAAGAAAAAAAATCGGTTAAACCAGTCTGGATTATTAGCTCGAAAAGGTAATAGAAATAAAATTTTTAGATGCATACAGTTGAAAGATAAGATTTCCAGTGTGAACAAAGTAAAAAAACAAAAAGTTGCCTTTTTTCTTGTCTCGCACTACGCATAAATTCTAAGTTATTAACCTTTGGATAACATTATTTTCTCACCTATACTCCGAGAAATTCTAGTGAAAGTCGTCATTAATGGTGTGAAAAAATGTCACCTTCTTTATAGTTTCTCGGTTCAAAAAAGGATAAGTGCCTCGCAAGAATGTGTCCTCTACCGGAACCTAAGGCCGATCCGCTGCTTTCCAAAAAACGAACACGCCTGCTAAACACATAAAATAATATTGAATCGTCCTAAAGTATCGCGGAGCACGGCTAAAACTCGTTTTATAACAGGCGGCCGTTCGATCCGACTAAAAAGATAAACTTGCGGCAGAGCAAGATATTTATGTCATATGAACTAAAATTAATTAAACTGTAAAAATGGTCGTAAAATCAGATTGTAATTAATTCGTAAAAAAAAAACGATTATATTATTATAGAAATATATTATAGAAATAAAGGCGCTCCATTGGGTTCGCGACAAATTCGAATATCTGCAAAAAGATCCACAATCGTTTTATTAACATACAGTCGGGCATTTCTATGAAGAGACGCGTACGAGCGATTAGCGTTTGAAAAAAAAAATCGCGTTACTCTGCCAAAGGCAGGACGCACGCATTGTCATACATATATATATATATATATATATATATATATATATATATATATATATATATAAAAGAGAGTCGGGAGACGGAGCCCGACGGCGTAGCCAGATGTCCGCCGGAATTAAGTTAGCTCGCACAATCGCATTATGATTTTGCCTCCTCGCGCGCTCGTCCCCACGGGCATTATTAAATGAACGTCCGGGCGGTCGCGCGTTTCCACGGACATTTGCGGGGCGGCGGCCCTCAGCGCGGCGCGCGGTTATTTATTTTTTGACCGCCCGCGCGCATTCGCGCCCGCGTAACCCCTATGCCGGGACGGATGGGGGGGGCGGGGAGGGGGGCGGGTGAAGGATCCGCCGTCGTCGGCTGCGGCGGGCGGAAGGAGCTTGCGGTCAATTAGCCCGGAGGATTTTAAAATAAACACTCGTTAACAGTACTTAAAACAAAGGCCTGCCGTTTGATTAAATTAGCCCTTGGATGACGCGCGGGGGCGCGACGGCGGCGGCGGCGGCAGCTGGTCATCCTTCGGGAGCCGCGTTAATTTGTCCCCTCGACTCTTCTCCCCTGTCGTCTTCGATCCCTTCCTCCCTCGCGTGCGTGTCAGAGAGAACGAGGAGAGAGAGAGAGAGAGAGAGAGAGAGAGAGAGAGAGAGAGAGAGAGAGAGAGAGAGAGAGAGAGAGAAGGCATGGTTGAAAGAGAATCGACCGTGGAAGGCTTTTTCAGATTTCTCCTCTCCTTCCGCGATGCGATTTGCCTCCTCGTCCTCCCACCTCTGCCCACCTTCCCGTCGTCTTTGCTATTTCGCACGAGTTCTTTCGTACCTCGGCGTAGATGCGCTGCTTTACTCTGTACTTTTTTTCTCTTCATCTTCCCTATCTTCCTCCACTCTCTCTCTCTCTCTCTCTCTCTCTCTCTCTCTCTCTCTCTCTCTCTCTTTCTCTCTCTTCGCTCGAGTCCGAGACGCATTTAAATGCGCGGGCTGAAAAAGATTCCTCTCTCGTGATTGCATTAATTAATAAGGCTTTGTTGCCGTGGGCTTGCCTCGGTTAAACAAGGCCGAATTCATAGTTCAGACTCGGAATCGTTGTAGCATCTCGGGAAAATACACACTATCTCTCTTTCTCTCCGCCTCTCTCTCTCTCTCTCTCTCTCTCTCTCTCTCTCTCTCTCTCTCTCTCTCTCTCGCCCACTGTCTCTCACTCTCCCCGTAAACAATCGGGCAACGATTAACATAAATTTTATACTTCGACGTAGCTCTGCGCCGGGTCCTCTCCTCTGGGATATATATTTATGTATTCTCCGAGCAGCTCCTCTCCTCGGCACCCACCTCCCCCTACCACCGACTCGTGAGCTCGCCCTTACTGGCTGGGTACGAATACGTCCCTTCCCACCCGATATATATATATATATATATATATATATATATATATATATATACAGTTTGCGCGGCAGCGGTGAAAATAAAAAGAATAATTTAAGGCCTAATGCGATTGTCATTGTCAGAAATAATGAAATATCACATTCAGATATACTTCAAAGAGCCGAGCTTAAGGGAATATAGCCGTAATTGTAATTGGGCCGAAACTGCATTATTAGGCTATTTGAAATTTATTCCACGCTCCTTCGAATTAACGAAATTTATTCAGCCAAACTGGTAAATCGCGTATATTTCTTTCTTCTTCTTCCTTTTTCTTCCTTCTCTTTTGGGCATGGCTACAATCGAATCACCCATACACGCGCTTCTTATATAAAATAAACAATAAGTGAAGGAGTACTGGTAAAGTAATCTACATGCATCGCAGCTCTATATAATATATTATGCATATTACTATATGCGCTTTTCCACGAAAGCGGAACACTTGTCGCGCTTATACGCGTGTACGAAAATATACGTATCAGTAATTCTTCTGCCGACAACTTTACGATTACAGATAAAACGCGGCCCGGTAATAATCTGATTTTAGCGCCGCCGTTCGGCGAACTCGAATCAATGCATAATTAAAGTATATATATATCTACAACGCCAAGCACTCATATCTATGCATCTGGCTTTCTTATTGAACCTCAGTATGCCGAGCTTTGGCGCCGCTGATGCGAGAGGGACGGCGAGGTGGGGGAGGGAGGGATGCAATTACGGACACGCGCGCGTCCCGCGACTGAAATCGAGTGGGCACCGCGGGCCCGGTGAAAACGAGCTTGCGCTGCCAAGAGGGTCCTGTTTATGCATGTCATATGGCAATATTTTTTTTTTCGAGCAACTAATTCTCTCTACGCTCGGGCGCATTTTCTTCAACGTGCTGCTTCGGTATATATATATATATATATATATATATATATATATATATAAATTGCAGATTGCCGTCGAAGTGACACGCTGTAAAAGGTGTCGCGTACCGCTCGCGCATTTTTCCGCGCCTTCGTTGATTTTCCAGGTTCGATTTAACGACACCTCAGAAATCCACGGTCGACTTTTACCTATCGGATTGTTATCGCTGCGATCAGTTGTCACAATGAGCGGGATTAATGACGAGGTGAAAAATCGCGCCGCTGCGCCGGGATTTGAATCGAGCAGCTTTCCTTCGACGAAGTGACGCGGTCACGCCTTGGATATCGTCGGAGCGCCGCAAAGCAAAATTTATCGTTGCCATGAGAAAATAGTTTCTGAATTGGCATGTATGGCGCTCTATGGAAGGAGTGTTGGGTTGAGTCGAACGGGATCGCGTTAAATCTGCCGATGATTTTCATAATTTAAGAAAGTATCGATTTGCTTCAGTACAAGAATATACTCCTTATAACAGAAATATTTTTTCTTCGATCGTAAAAGTATCCGCAATTCTTGTTTTACTTTCATCATTCGATCTGAATAAATCTACTTATGACGACTGACTATATTACACTTCACATTTGACGGGTGAGCGTGCGATTATAAACATAAAGCCAGTCGGACTGTCATTATAATAATATTAATTTGTTGACAAAACTGTAAGACGGATAAAAGCGTTTATTTGTTTATTTATTCAGCTTTCCCTATATTGTGGAGAAAACGCATTCATTTTCAAGAATATAAGTAGTCTATTTAATTATATCACTTTCCTTAATTGGCCGTCGGATTCATGCAACAGTAATTATTTTTAAAAATTCTTCAATTACGAATTAGCGCTTAACTCAACTGATGAATATGTAGGCTTGTTTTACTCGAACGGCCTGCTTCGTTTAACGAGTCAAAATTCAACGCGCAGATTGTCCATTCGATAATTCCTTGTCGGATATACCGAATAGAATTACTCACTCGTTAAGCGATGTTGAAATGATGTTTAAACGATCGGCTACAGTTGTAAATTTTTCAAAATCAATTTTACGTTTTCGATTTTCTGAAAGTTAGATAAATATAGACCAATGCTTATCAATTAATATACACCGACTATATAAATCAAATATATATCAACTATATACCAGTAGATAAGCATATAATGCGAAATTTACTTGATATTAAGACTTTAAAAGAAAGAAAAATAACGTTTCCAACATTTGACTTCAAACGTGTAAAATCCAAACATCACCAGTTATTGTAATTTGACTAGTATTCTCAATGGTCGACATAGCCTCCCTGTCTACCTCACTGACATCTCTATACGCCCCTATAAGCTACTAGCCTCTCATCTAGTCAAAGTTTTCTTTCATTCCAAGATATTATTAAAGGGATCGCATTATTGAAGTGTTACATATAAGTATTCATGAAAGTAAGGATTGTGAAACTTGCGACATTCATTAAATTCCTCGATTCTCGTGAAAATGAAGTTTTGATCAGGGCACTGGAACAGGAATCTTGGACTATAGCCATAACTTTTTCAGCACAATTAGCTACTGTCACATCTAGAGTATTTAACAGTGTCTTTAATCATTCGTTTTTTAAATGAAAATATAATTTTTTAAGCAAATTATTTTCTTGATCCTTAACATTTAACAGATACCCAGCCCATAGGAACTGACAATTTTTACTGTGTAAAAATTTCAACGAAATGGAAGCATAACTTTACAGGCATGCGGGATTTAGACTGCAGGCGTTTCCGTTCAGCCAACGGACTTTCGAGCGCTTTTTATGAAAACGACATTTTCCAACGCGATATCTCAAAAACGGTAAAACCGATCGCTATCATATTTTAACTACATGTTTTCAGCAGATTCGGCGTAATCGAACGATAGGCGCTCTAATTTAAATTATTTTTCAAGCCGAAAATGAACTTTCACGAACGTGCGCGACTTTCTCAAAATTTGATATTTTGAAGAAAAAAAAATTCAAACTTCGCGTATACGTAAATTTTATGATTTAACTAAGCCCACCGGAATTTTTTTTTTATCCCAGAAAATTCAGGCTTGCGCTCTGTTGTACACCGTCGGCGAGCTTTCGCTGAAACTCAGAAATAAAAAAAGATGTTACAACTTCGGATGCCGATTATTGAAAAAAAAAAAAAAAAAACAAGAAATTTTTGCCATAGAAATATGAAAACCCGATCTGAAAAGAAAGGATTAGAAAAAAGTCCGTTTATTTTCTCGTCTCGCAAGCATCTCGCGGACGCGTCCCCCGCCTGTCCGGCTGATCGACTGGCCGTCCGGCCGCTTTTCGCCGGCCCAATCGCACACTCTCCACGTCTAATTGCGCGCGAATTATCAATCTACAATGTTTTACGGCGCATTAATTAAAATTTTACGGTCAGTGTCAGTGCGCGCGCGGTTTATATAAACACCCGCTCGCGGCGCGCGCACGGGCCAGCGTGTATACGCGGCGAGCTCGCCCCGCGGTTTTATTGTCCTCAGTCGAGCGCGCGTCACGCAAGTCATAGCTGCGCGCTCGTAAAATGTTCCGGGACGGTAATTCCATGCCGCGGCGGGCGGACGGGGGGCGGGGGGAGGGGGGGAAGGGAGTTTGTTGCATCTTTAAAGAGCCACCGCTGTGCCACTGCCTTGCGTACCGGGGCCATGGGCGCGTGCCCGCCGCCGCGCGCACGTACGCATATCGTTATAACTTTCTCGCGGCGCGCACGCGCACGCGCACTGGAGGCTCGAGCCGCGCTTATTTTTTTCCGGGGAGCCGCCGATCTATCAGTCTCTCATAAATCATTCAGACCGTACGCTAATCAACTTTTCTCCCGGTTTTATTCGCTCGATCTCCCCCCCCCCCCCCACCGCCACCTACCAACCCGGCAATCTCCCCCCGGGAGAAGAGCGCTTTCTAATGGCTGTTATCGGGTTATACGTTCGCGCCAACTACCTCGATAAACGCTCCGCGCGAGCACACAGTCTTCGCATTGCCATTCGGCCGTCGTCGTTTCTCGCGTCCTCCTCCTCCTCCTCCTCCTCCTCCTCCACCGCCGACTCCCTTGCTCCTTCTCTTTCTCATTCTCCTTGCTGCTCGAACATTCGTACGAAATCCGTCTATTCGCTTGTCCGTGCCCCTTTAACAGGCTTTATACGCTCTTTCCTTTCTTCGTATAACTGAATTTTATTTCCACTTTATGAATGCGCTTTTCATCAAAAATTTGACGCTCGATGCGATTGAAAGCCGTGCTTAAAGCGATTTTACCAAGCAAACAAAAAGAAAGACTATTTTAGGCAATATTTTTATTTCAAACACTAATCGATCTTCTGGACTCTTTAATATTTCAATCGATTGCAGACCGAGCTTTGTTTTCTCAGTTCATGGCGCATCTGGATCCGTGTTCTGTGTATCATCGTATCGAATTTTTCAGGAACATTTTCAAGATAATGTCTAATTCCGGGCTTTCAGAGACGGAAAACAGAGACCATCCTATTCATTGCTTTGGTAAAAGTGTTCTCATTTTGGTAAAAGTTCAAATTTTCTTCTTTGATATATCACTTTAACCTATATAATTTACTTGCTATTTAAAATAATTCATTTTCAAGCTCAACAATGGAAATTATCAATTATAACTTTCCAATTAATTGAAATACTTATAGTGACATATTTTACTTAATAGGTAAATAACTTCGTCATAGAATAAATACATAAAATTTAAATTATTAATTAAATAATTGTCTCCATAAATGATATAATATATAAAATAAAAAAATTTTCAATATGTATTTTGAAAGTAAGACAACAAGAAAATTTTTGAAACAATAGTAATGTATATGTCGATATAATTCCTTTGCCGCTCGATAAATCCATCATTAGTTAAGACGCAACTATACAAAAATTTTTTTGTCATTTTATTACCAAAATAGCAAACAAATTTATTGGAAAAATAGAATAGAGGATCCTAAATGAAAAGACAAACAATAATCAAATTAACGTAAATATAGAAATGACTATGGCCTTCATCAAAATCTGGAACAATTTTGTACAAAAATGAAAATGAAATGTATTAAGATTTTATTAAAATTAAATAAAAAGCTCTCGGCGATGGCCATAAATAAATAAATAAATAGTCCGTGTTTACTGCACAGCGGTCAAAAACATGTCTTTGAAATGCAACAGGCGCTTAAAGTATTTTTTTTTCTAAAAATCATCTTCAGTAAAATCTAATGAGCGATGACTTCGCGCATAGAAAATGTCATCTGCTTCTTTGCAAAATATACCGAATAATTTTATCCAATCCGGCTTTCTACCGGATGATTCTTGTTTCCTTAGACTCTCCGGACGAGCGACACTTCGCAACTTTCACGCGCTCATCATTTTAGCCGATAAACTGATTGGTCCAGTTCCATCTCATTCTGATCGTCCATTATTCGGATAATAATTATGACTAAACAGAAGTTCTCAGCGAATAATGAGTGAACAAAAAATACACTTCCACTGTAAGAATGATTATGAAATTTTCAAAGAATATTCAAGAACATACATTTTTTAAGAGTGATCGTGTAAAAGGAGGCCTTCATCATTATCGCAGTTATATCGTGAAAATAAATTGTAATAAACAGATATTATGACCTTATTGCAAATGATAACGCTTGTAGGGCTGTATTTTTTTTTTTCATTTTCTTTTAGACGCTGATTTTTGCGCTCTAAGCACACAATTCGAGAACGAACAAACGAAAGAAAAAGAAAAGATTTAACTCTCTCTCGGAATCAGATGGCGGCGCTACAAAAGCCCCGCAAAATCCATTCAAAGCGATGGACAAAAGAAACGGCAAAAGCCCGTTTGTCAATTGCGCATCCGGTCGCACGCTATCATAAATTATTCCGCGAATATAGCGGCTCTTTTACCTGGTTAAGGCAGTTTAGAAACAATAAACCCGAATTGTTAATGTCTGATGTATGTAAATGTTTACTGTAAATTAGAAGCAAGAAATGAACTGCCTTGAAGTGAAAAAAATTCACCATTAACAATATCGCTGGTGGCAATATTTTAATGCAGCTAGAATTTCACTTGTTCCGTGTTGCCATTAAAAAGCTCCTCGAGTACGCATTACCGTTAAGCTGCCTCGAAATCGTGTGGACTCATTTTTGTATAAAAGCGGCCGCTCGTTAACTATAAATATCCTTTCTATGAAACTGGGTGAGGCAAAAAAAAAATCATTGACCATAATTTAAATTTATTTTATAATTGCGTCATAGAGACTCATCTTAATTGTCAAATAATGCACGAACCAATCCGGATCGAGAAACCGGTATGGAAAATTTATAGCTAGAGAAAGTTCGATGCTTTAAAAGTAGAAAAATTATAAATATTTGAGGGGAATATCAATATTTATAAAATTAAGTCTAAAAATACACGTAGAATTAAAAAAAGAAAATAATTATAAACCTGAATTTTCATTTCTTCTTTATTTTCTTTCTGACCATTAAACGTATTTAATCAAGTTTTCGTTTCCTTTCGATCTTCGATCCAATATTACACGTTATGAAGCTCGTCCAGTTATTTTCCAAACTTATCTCGATTTTATAATATATTTTTATATTTTGAGATGTGAAAGTGAATTCGTAACTGTCCCTCCCCGCTCTTCTTCTGATGATTCAACTTTGTTTATTATTGCTATAATTATGGTTTTAGAAAAAGGGAGGGTCGTGTTAAAAGTT
This sequence comes from Sycobia sp. Sy_11, assembly GCA_018907035.1. NCBI lineage: Eukaryota > Metazoa > Arthropoda > Insecta > Hymenoptera > Epichrysomallidae > Sycobia > Sycobia sp. Sy_11. Next base: position 5,291,692 of record JACCIC010000005.1, read on the forward strand.
AAAACAAGTACAATCGTATAACTTTGTTAATAAAAAATTTATATAAATAACAGTAATGAAAACTTATATGCTTATCGGGTTCTCTGTATAATTGCATTAGAATAGAAGATAAGAGAAAAGATAAGAGCATATTACAAATGCATTTTAATTATAATAGACTGGATCTTATAAATTTTCGCGGCGCGAATTAACCTGCGGGTCCGAGCCTTCTCCGGCAGTCAAGGATTCCTTCTAGTCTCCCCTCGACCGATCCGACGCGAGAGCGACGCGAGAGCGCATCGATAGAAGCTCGCAGCGCGAATAGCGGCGGATCTTTAAAATTTTCTCGCGAATCCGCTCCGGCGCATCTCTCTCTTCCTCTCCTAAGCATCTTACTCTCTCATCTCTCTCTCGCTCTCTATCTATCTCTACGATCTCTCATCTATCTATCTCTCTCTCTATCTCTCTTCCTTTCTTTTCTCTCTATCTCTTCTCTCTCTCTCTCTCTCTCTATCTCTCTCTATCTCTCTCTCTCTCTATCTCTCTCTATCTCTATCTCTCTCCTCTATCTATCTATCTCTCTCTATCTCTCTCTCTATTATCTCTCTCTCTCTCTATTTCTCTCTCTATCTATCTCTCTCTCTATCTCTCTTCCTCTCTCTCTCTCTTTCTCGCTCAGAAAATCGCTATTGTTTTTTTGCGCTCGTTCTTGCGTCTCGATCTGTCTCTCTACGAAATGAAATTTGTCTATTTTCGAAATTGAACGACTGTCTTGAAGAACATTCGGAAATACACCTCGACTAATGATATAAAACGGTAACAAGTGAAATTCTTTCGAGAAATAAATTATCAATTGAATTTTATAATCTATTTGTATATATTTATTCAATAATCGGTACCCCTGTTTGTACCTCTTTCTCGTGATTCGCCCGGCGGCTTTTCCCCTTATCCCTCTTGAAGAAAAAAAGAACTACGTGGAATTTTTTAAACTCTTTGTACGGGCAAAGGTACCTTCCATTTTTGCCACCTAAAGGAGACCCAAGCGTCAGGTTTTCTTCCCCCACGAGTGTCGACAATGAGCGGGCGTTGCTATAGAAAATTCACGCAGCTTAATGTACCGCAAAAGTATCTTGATAAATTGCTAATTAGTCAATTTCAAATAATTTTATGCATATGTTTCATTCGATCTTTACGTTTATTTAATATCGCACGATTACTTAAAACACACGTACTTAACTATTTTTGTTCTCTCTTCTCGACCACTACCAACTCTTTTATCTCTCTGTACATTATTATATCAATCTTCATCTTTCTAATTCATGTTTACATATGTATACATATTAGATTTTATATATCATATTACATTGTAAGGTCTGCATTTTCGCAACTAAAATTTCATGTTTCTCGTAAAAGTAAATTCGCTATATATATATATATATATATATATATATATATATATATATATATATATATATATAATAAAAAAATTAATAATCGCTATATAAAAAAAAATTAATGTTGTTTTGCAGTAGCATAAAATGTATCTGTCGTTGAAAAGCATAATTTTTATAGGTGTAATAGCATATTATATTTGTTGTAATTAAAAAAAAAATATATATATATATATAAATTTTTGTAAAAATTGATCGATCTCGCCGCCCCACTTTGCACAGTGCAAGGTCTCACGAATTTCCGAAGCCGGGCTAATCGTTGAATTTTAACCCAGACCTCCTACTCGGATTTTTATGCTGCGAGGCAGCAGCTGCCGCTGCGTACCCCCGCCGATACGCGTGTATAAACGGGGCAGGCCACGCATTATCGCATTCGGAACCCGGTACCTATTTGCTCGATGCTCGTATCTCGACGCAGCAACTTGTATATAATCTGCATACCGAATGAACAGGTGAGCCCGAAGGAATGTAATGAGGAGCCGCTCGGGATTTTGCCGATTCGACTATATATGTGTAAATGTGTGTCCGCGCGTGCGCGCGCAACACACACACACACACAAGACCAGTTTTGTTAACCGAGATTTCGGGGAGGCGAGCGGAATATAAAGCAAAGCACGCCGGACCGCAAGGCGACAAAAACGCAATTCTCCCAGCGCGGAGATTGGGAAAAATAAACGAGGACCTTGCCGATCTTAATCGCTCGCCGGTAATAGATACATGCACAAATAGACGAGAGGAGAAATTGGAGCATCTCCCCGGCGGAATTGGAAAACGAACGCGCGCGCGCGCGAGCTCGCGAGCTCCGCGGGGGGAAAGAAATGATTAATGATGATTATTAGCGCGTAGGAAAAAGAAACCGACTGTATACGATAGGGATCGCGCCTATAACAGCTGAGATTACAGACGCTACTGATTTATCCGCGGCGACTGGCAATACAGTTTTCAGACATCTAGATTTAATGAATCCGGACTCGAGATAAGGCAACAAAACTTGAAACATATAGGCCTATATAGCTTACAAGTTGGGAAAAGTGTTCCAATATGAGTCAGGATTGAAGTAAAATTTTTTTGTATGAAACCGTATAAATTACATACATAAGATTAATGTATATTATATTATTATTTTATATATTATATTATTATTTTACGTATTAATTTAATGGAAATTTAATTAAAATGTAAAATAAAAATTTATATAATAATTAAAATTTTATAATGAGTATCGATTATGCATTGAAAACACTTGGATAGTTTTACAAAGATGGATTTATTTACTGAAAGCTTTTCACATTACTTGTTTTCGTGTTCAAAATCAAAAAAATTAATGGAGCAATAAAAGTATTTTGAAAAGTACGTATTACGGAAGTTAAAAAAATAGGAGGAAATAATGAGGCTCGGATTTCAATTACGACTACAAATTTGTCGCAACACGCTCGAACGCCGTGTAGTTACAAAACTAGTCGTACCGTAAGAGATGTTTTCTTCTTTACGCAATGCATGTAAAGCGGGTAGAGCTTTATTTATTCTCATGTAATTTTCAATTTCTCGAATATCTTACCACTTTCAATACCATGTATAATCTGAAATTCGAATTATTTAAAATACTTCTTCTGATTATGGATAATATCGAATTTTCTGTTAATCATGTTTAAGTTATATTGTGGCTCAGTGGCTGCAGAACGATTCTCGGCACTGAGAGGGAGGCGGCTCTAGTTTAGAACTAAAAAAAAGAACAAAAACGGAGATAATTAATAATTTCAGTAACCTTAATTATTGCTATGATTATAAAACATAAATGACTACTCTCAAAGCAATAAAATAAACCTCAGAGGGATTAAGGAATCTTAATCTGCGATATGGCGTGAGGCTATAGTACTAAATAGTTACACAAGGGAACAATATAGGCGTTTTCCGATGACAGTATGTTACGTCAAATTACACGAGTCCGAAAACGCCCTCGCTCCCGTGCACCTCGTACTATAGTTTCCCCTTCTTCAATGTGATGCACAAAAAAATTGAAGAACACGGAATGAAAACATGTCAAATTGGTTATCCCTGTCTTAGTTACGCACCGTTAGTCACAACCGTGGAAGTAAGTTGCCCCGTCATAAAATGTAATACGTGAGGCTTGAAAAAAAAAAAAAAAACAAACACAATACTATAGCGCCGATTTTCTCTTACGGTTTTTTTCTGCAGTTTTTTCGTACTTCGTAAACTTGAACTCGACGATTAGCTGGTCAGTGGAAATTGATCGAATATTCGAACTTGTCGTAGGGGCAAAAATAGAATATAAATTTTATTCTGTTTTAAAATATTGAATACCTAATTCGAATTGCAAAAAAAGTTCGAGATCGTGGTCAAGCGACGCATTATAGACGAAAACCCCGTAAGTGCCAGATATTGATGGTGGATGAAAAACCGAGGTTCCTACTAGACTGCACGATATCGTTCATACGATTTCACTCCGGAAAACGAAAAGTAAAATTTTACTCTGTTATTGGTCGAGAGAGGGTCATAAACAATTTTACTCCGTAGGGAGAAATGGTAGTATTTTGCTCCCTCCAGACAGCTGAATAGAATCGTCTTTTGCGCCCTAAGTACGGGGTAGTCTTTTATTAGTATCTAAACATCGAGATCGAATTTTATGATCTAGTAATACCATGAAATGGATAATAGGTTCGTTCTTATTCTCAAATAATTATGTAGTCTTCTCAACATGTTCACAGGACACAATTTTGATATTTGTATTATTCTCTATGTATTCGAAGGTACTAGTTGCTTAATAACTTTGATAAAAAATCTTTTAAAGAATGTTTTGCCATTGAATAAGCAAAAATGATAAAAATTCATTTTTTAATTAAATTTTATTTCAAAAAAATGAACTCATTATTTCCCTTGCACATAATTATTTTATACATCCTAGGTCTATGAATATCGTACAATCTATGTTCAAATTTTACATTATCGCGCAAACTTTTCTCAAAGACAGCATTTTAGTATTTTTCAAGAATTTCTATCTTGGATATTTTAGATTCAAAATAGATCATTTAGAGGATTCCTGGCAAAATCTCATTACCAAAAGTTTTAGATTATATCAGTGTGAGCCCCTGAATTTCAACCACGGGGACTTTAGCCTCTTTGTCTTCGCCCTACCCACGAGCACTGTATTACTTTCTTATTATTTTAATTGACTAAACTACCATATCCTAATTGATGAGTAATTTGAAATAAAACAGAATATAATTTTTATAGATACTTCATATATAGAATTAGAGACGTAATGTTAAAGAGGACGGCCATTCAAAGAAAACAACCAGAATTTTCATGCTTATATATATAGTATATAGCGTATATAAGTCGAAGAACGCTGCTGGCTTGATTTTTTTGACTATTCTCGTCGAGGTGTAGATAGCTATACGAGTACGTCTCGTCTCGTCATTAGACGGGAGTGGCGCTTCTCTTCTTTCTCTCTTTCTCTTTCTCTCTCTCTCTCTCTCTCTCTCTCTCTCTCTCTCTCTCGCTCTCTCTCGCTCTCTCCCTCTCTCACATCCCGGGTTTATTAGTAAAAGAAGCGTTAAAGGAGGGGTCGCGTGCACCGCAAAGCGAAACAAGGACATCTCTCTTTCTCTTCTTTTATTCTTTCATTCTTTCATTCTTTCTCTCTCTCTCTCTCCCTCTCTCCCTCTCTCTCCCTCTCATTAAGACGCTCGTTAGACGGACACTTAAGTGAGAACGAGCGCTCGCGCATACTTTTGTGCGTATGAAATATTCCGCCTTAACAAGTCTCTCGCCCCCTGACGGCGTAGAGGAGAAGTGAGATGAAAGGGGCGGGAAGGAGGGAGGGAGGGGGATGTCAGGGGCGAAGAAGAAAGGACGCGTATTGAAAATTACTAGTGCGCGAAACATTTAAATACTTCGCATATGCACGTGCGCGACGTTTAGGAATGCGCGCGCAGCTCTAATTGTGTAAACGAAGGCCCATGCGTGTATAGTTACATTATGCGCCTCGTCCTATACTTCATGCTTTTAGATTCGTTTCAATGGTGTTTAAAGCACTCCTCAGGATGCTCGAGCGATTTAAAGCTGTCTGAAATTTTATTGAGAACAAAAAAACTGTTGAAAAAAATGCGTAATTTTTCTGCCACGCCTGTACAGTTATAGAGATCGATGTTGTTCAGAAAGTGAACGAAAAATACGAAACGTTGCCTCGAATAAACGAACTAAACCATCTTATAGATATTCGCATCTTTTATTTGTCGAATTTAGACATTATTTTGAAAGATGGCACACTTGGTCTTGATTACATTGAAATTTACCTATTAACGCTGCTGTAAAATGACAATTGCGACGCTTCGCCAGGATTATTAATTATTAGCCCGAAACGGATTCTAAACCATTAGATCGATCGTGGTCGGTCATATTTCATTCTGTAATTGCAATGGATGCTCCACTTTTCAATATATAAAACTTGTTTATGAATTACTGTACAAACCGGTGATTAATATCGAATAAAAGAATGTTTGCCCATTCAATAATTTTTAAATTTTCGCATCCTATTAACATGAACTTTTCTTTGCCTTTCTCCCAGATACGGTAAATAAATAAATCTCTTTTTGCATGGCCTTTGAAAAACTGAAGTTACTGAAATATTTTTGTTAATAAACTTAAATTTATAATTTTGATTGATATACAAAAGAAAATTCGTAGGTTATTCTGAAGAAAAAAATATTCGATTTCTATAAAGAAAAGTTTTTTATAGGTTTACTCAATAGTGTGGAATAAGTCACAGGATTCTTATAAAATTTGACGCCGAATTCAAAAGTGTTACGCGGTATTATCTTATGCAACTGAAAAGGAGAGTAGCTTAACTTTGGAATAAACATTTGCTTGAAACTCGGTTCACTGCTATGATGCAGATTATTAACATAAATGATTTATAGAGTAATTAGCCAAAATTCTCAAAATTCTTTTGTTTCGTAGACGTGTTATTATTGTAGAACAACGTATTTTACCACAGATATGTAACTGTATTAATACATTTTTATAGATTATTAGCTAACTGTTACTCGCATTACGAGCTCGTACCTCAATACATACAAAAATAAATTAATTTGAAAATATTAGGAAACCTTTAATGTTATAACTGTATAATATTATCCTAAAAATATAATGAACGACTACAAGCGTATTGGTAGCATATATCTACATTGAACTATACAGTGCGGTGATTGAAATTACATTATCAGACAAATCGGTTAGTTAAGGCTCTGAAAAGAGAATCTCAAGAAAAATATGTATGTCAATAGTCGAAACACGATTACACACATTATTAATTAAAAATTGTTTTCCTGGATAAAATATTGTATACACATATATGATATTCAGCATTGATTTCAAGAATAATTTTGTAAATTATTTTGTATTTTTCAACTGAAACCAACAAAGAATTCCAAAAGAAAGAAATAATAACAATTATGCAGCGAAAGAAGAATTTTGGTAAAAAAAATGAAATACTGGTCAGATACTCAAGCGTTTCTAAAACATTTGAAGTAAACATTTTCATCCAAAACGGCCAAAATGTTCGGAATAATCGTTATATAAATGTAAAAAGGTACGGATTCAATTAAAAAATCTGCTCCTTGTTCATAGTCGGTAAAAAATTACCTATGCAAATGAAGCGCGTTCTTGACATTGCACCGAATTAGCATAACGGATCAGCTGCATTTAAAAAGTATAAGAATCCAAATAGGGGGAAAAAATCTGCATAATATTCTTGCACTTCTATGTTAACACTAATTCTTTCGAACACAATGTTAATCAATTCCACGTGGATCCATTTTCGTATGGAGCATGCCACTGACTTCTAAAAATCTAGTTTAAAGGGAAAAAACTAAAAAAAAAAAAAAAAAAAAACAAAAAAAAAACAAACAAACCCTCGCGCAAACAGATTCGTGTATAGTAAGGCATCGGGTACGGGAGGAAAATCTCGCACATGGTAAATCTCACGTCCGTGAACGCGGCGCGCAATGATCCACCAGTCCGTCGATGGGGTACCGGGGCGGGGAGGAGGGGAAATTTCTCAACGACGACAACGGCGCCCCTCGTCGCGGATTCACGCGAGGCGCCGACGTATATCGTTAGGGCGCCAGGCCGTGGGTGTTCCTTTATTGAACCAATTTTACAGCGGCATATCTTTGCCGCACCACCCGAGCTCCCTCCCCCCTCCTCGCTCACCCTCACACAACCGCTCTCTCTCTCCCTCTCTCTCTCTCTCTCTCTCTCTCTCTCTCTCCCTCTTCCTCCCTCTCACTCTCTTTCTCTCCCCCTTTTGATACATCCCGAGCCGTAGTCCAACTTGCCTCATTACGTCTACGCAAATATAACCAGTTAGCGTAGATATGCAGTCACACACGTGTGCGCGCGTGCGCGCACGAGTACCCTCGTATACGTATATAAGTGTACATGTATACATGTGCGCGCGAACGGGCGTCGCCCCTGGGAAGGAGATAACGAAGCGGGATCGACGCGGCCGGATCCGCTGGAGGAGTTACCTGCTATATATACACATATATACATATATACATATATATATATATATATACATATATATATATATGTATATATACATACACGCATCCTGCAGGTACATGCGACGCACGGCATCGCCCCTGCCACTTCTTTTAAGGACTCGGCTGGGGCTGCGGTTTTCCGGGCCGTACAGGCGAGGACCTTTTTTAACGGGACCGCCTCTGTATACTTACATGTATATACATGAGCGAAGGCGCCAACTTTTCGCCCTTAAGACGTTCCTTCGTTTTCAATCTTATTCTTTTTTTTTTTCAACAAATGCGGCTCATTAGCGACTGGGACGTAGCTTTGAATTTGAATAAGTTTTCTACATATGTGTCATAGATGAAGTTATAAGTTATATAAGTCAAATTTACTTAAGCGGGTATGGAGTGGAACTAATTTTTCATTATGTCTCGGATAATAAACTAAGCAATAATAGTACGTGAATGTAGCCACTCTTATTAAGGAAGTAACGTTTAGTTTAACAATATTCCTCCAGAATAATGAAAAAGAAAACGTAGATATTAAATAAAGAACAATATATGATGAAGTTTCGCATGTTTTTTATGATCATTAAATACAGCAATTCCTTCAGTTATGCCGTTTCCTCCCAAAACTTGTTCACCCACCGTCCGGCAGTCAAGATATTTTCCACAACACAAATTGGACGTCCCTGGCACAACTTCGTAATCAAACGCCCCCGGACGATCTTCTTGCATCTCGGAAGCATAAAGGCGATTGCGAGGGCTGCCGGGATTAAATAAATCTTATCGCGCGTGGCATTTTTTCCGAAAGCCTCGAGTACTCTGATCAGTAGGAATCGTGCGAAAGTCCCTCGGCGGAAAGGACAAGCGGATTCCGCCCAGGTGGCACGGCAGCGCTTCGCGACTCGTCGCCGCGCCGGGTGCAATGATCAAATATAGGCAAAGAAATCCGGCACGAGTGAAGAGAAAGCGGGACGGTAATATATCAAAGGCGGGACTCGATCTCCAATATTTACCCGTAATTTTCTTCGAAGCCCGAGGTCCTTCTTGGAACGCGTAGAAATAGCAGGGCCGCGGCGTACGTACATATACGTATATATGTATATATGTGTATATATATATATATATATATATATATATATATATATATATATATATATATAACTGGATAGGTTTGGAAAGGTTGGTCGATCTATAGGGGTGAGGGCCGGCGAAGCGACGCTAATACTAGTAAAATATTTGCGCGGTCGAAAAGCGATGTGTGTATGCGAGAGAGAGAGAGAGAGAGAGAGAGAGAGAGGGAGCGGAAGACACGTGGGATTCGGGGCTAAACGCTCCTACGGGCGCCTCCTGCAGCTCCGTGGCCGCGACGCTGCGTCGCGCGCCGGTTTAGCCCGAAGGGCGACGGCTGCAACCAGGAAAGGGAGCATGAGAGAGAGAGAGTGATAGCGTGTGAGTGAGCGGGGGCGCGGGGGCGTCGAGCGCTGGTCCCGCTGAGGCCTGTTATACGGTCAGCTAACAACCCCTTAGCTGCTTCCCCGGGGGGAACCGCGCCGCGAACGACCGGTGGGACCGGGTGAGCGGGTGGGTTGGGGGAGAGGGAGGGGGGCGGTGAGCCGGACGGGCTAAGCGGCCGCCAGAGCTGTCCCGGTAACGATTGTTTGATCGCCCCGACTTTTATCGTACGCGGAGCCCACGTACGCCGCCCGAATTGTGAGCTCACCGCCGTCCTTCTCCTCTCGCTGCGCATACCCGCGCTACGTAACGTCGGGCTATCCTTTCTACTCTTTTTATCGGCTACTCCTCCATGGATCGCCGAGCTATTATCCGCCTAATCGTACTCGTGCACATTCTGCGCTTAATTGGCCACTACAAGTACAAATGTACCGTTTGAAATATTTCTGGTAAAATCAGGGGCTATCTTATATTACTTTTATCCCATAACTGAATACTTAAACTCATTCGGCGCGATACCTATAGCACAACCACGTAACGTACTAGCATTGCTTAGACGATTCAGTCGAATAAATTTATGTGAAAAGTATGCTAGTCCATGGTATAATTATTCTTAAATATTCAATTTCTAACAATTTCTTATGGATATTCGAAAAAGAATGTGAAGTGAAGAATGGTATGTAAGTTATAAATTTACAAAATTAATTTAAAATTGTCAATATCTGAATTAAACGTTAGTTAAAAGAATCTGTTTCTTAATTTATCAGCTTTAAATTCTATGATTTCGACAATTCCGTGATGCGCATGAAATTTGCTCACCGATTATCTTCATCAAAACAGTACCGCAAATATTGTAAATTACCAGTAACATTGGATCGAATCAGCCAAGAAATAGAGAAAAGAAAATATCCTAAAATGGAATAATTCAATATTTTGTTATGCAGAGTTAATGCCCAGTTGAAGAACTTCGTGAAAAGGATGATCAAATTCAATAAATTCCGCTACCAATTGTTCAGTCGCTATCCGTAATTTCGAGATTTGACGTGCAGTGAGGGCATAAGAGAATGCTTCGTGGAAAGAGGTTTTGTCAAAAATAAGAAGCAATTGTCGAAGACGAGGCTATTGAAAGAGAGAAAAGAATTTTGATCAAAAAATAGAAAAAAACATTTAGCAGCACCGGACTGCACAATCAGTTGAAGAAATATAACATATCACGATGAATAAAATTAAATTTCGACGAACAGCTTTTGTTTTATTTATTGGGCCGGGGGGCCTTTTCAGCTACGAGCTACAATTCAGTTAAATATATAGCCAATGCTCAAAAGCGATTTAATTAGTAAAAAGAAAAAGGACTATAAAAGAAAAGCAGAATATATCCGATGAAGAAAATTAGGGAGTCAGTGATGGAGTCCAAGGGAATGCCGAGAAGGTATAGAATTAAAAGACGATTTAAGGGGGCGAGAATCGACAGAGGTTCGGAGTCTGCGGCACGATGTATTTGGCGCTGCACGCGTGTGTAATTTGGCTATTCTACGTCCAAACCCAACCTCAGAGGCACGAGAGAGAGAGAAAAGGGGGTGGAAAGATTCTCCCCCTCACGACCTATCATTACCTTCAGCCGCGAGCAAGATGCGCAAACGCACACACGCACATGCATACACGTATAATACAGTCCAGTTTTGCGGACGATTGCACGCGCATAGCGTCTCGTTCTCACGCTCCGCCGTTCGGGCCACCAATATAACACCCGTCTAATGTGCACCCGCGGAGCATCAACCGATCGCCATTTTGCTTCGAATCCCGGCTACTGCCTCGTCTACCTCGGTCGAATTTCTCGGCTCTCCCGCGCATCGAGGCCGATCCCCGGATTTTCATTACGGACCGCTTCCCGACGCATTTCTTCGTTTTGACGATTTTCCAGCCCTTTAATAAATTAGGATGGAAAATAAATTTTAATTTTAATCACCGGACCGCATTCAGCTTTAATCAAGAGCGGAACGAGCGATTATTATACTGCGCGGTACGCTGAAAATTTGCCGGGTTAATCGGTAAGCCGGCCGAATAATTAGTTAATAAATGTAACGATCAAAATTTATTTTAATACGAGGCAGAGGACCAGCCGTTGGGCCGGGCCGCCGAGTGTTTAACTTGAAAATAATTGATTTAGAGCTATAACGGGTTTTACGGCCCGGCCTACGGAATTATTCATCGGGCTAGTCAATATTTCATTTTACGCCGCGTTACACTAGCAAAAAGTACTAAAACGCGCGATAAAAATGTAATTTCGCCCGCCGCCGCGCCCCGGCCAGCGAGTGCGTGAAATAAATATTATCTCAAATTGTCCATCACGCGCACCGCCAGCACCGCGTATTCTGCCCGCACTCGGCCCGACTACCTCCCCCCCCTGCCCCGCCCGGGCAAACCTCCAATATATATATATATATATATATATATATATATATATACGCACACACATTTATATATACAGGAATAATACGCAAATCATCCATTCACTCGGCGCGAGCGGCTGTCGCGCCGGCCGACGCAAACTGCAAAGCAAACGCCGAACGGCTCACCAGACGCGCCTTATCAATAATTCAAGACTGCAATTACATCGCATGACAAGGATAATTACGCCTCTCTCCCCTGCGCCGCCGCCTACCCCCCCCCCCCCCAGCCTAGCGAGCAGCGTGCGGTCGTCAATTCGCCGCCGTAAGACGAGAGCATAGGGCCGGAAGGGGGGGAGGGGCAGTTCGTACACTGAGAGCCAGCAACAAAATACGCGCGACCTCGAAAAAGAGCCCAAAAATTCACGCAGGGGCGGGCCCATTATCTTTCTCGTTTTTTCTTCCCCCCTATCTCTCTCTCTCTCTCTCTGTCACTTTTTTTTTGTTTTAACTTCGGTCAAGTGCCGATCGTCGAATTTTTTCACCAAATCGAATAAACGCCCGTTTTCTCTCTCGCTTCCTCGGCGAGGATAAATTTAGCCCCCGGGCCACCGGCTCTTAATGATTTTCGCATTGCCGAGTAGCGTGCGGCTAATGGCCGGCTAGTCGTGCCGGGCGAGCCGCATATGCGGTTTCGTGTCCACCTACCATTTCGCGACCCCCGGAAAAGACTGACTCTTTTCTGTCTCTCTCCCTCTCTCTCCCTCTCCCTCTCTCTCTCTCTCTCTCTCTCTCTCTCTCTCTCTCTTCCCTCTATTTCTATTCAAAAACTGCTTTCTCGGCATCGTGTTGTTTATTAACGTTCAAAGTGCCACTTATTATATTTTAACACAATAATGTCTCAGCCTTTGTCGTATCGAAAAAGACTCGCTGGAATAGCGTGGGCATCTTTCAATTGAAGTATGCTAATTTATAGTCGCGATATTATCATGTATATTATTATTCTTGAAAGCATAATTAAATGTAGAAATTTTAGATTTTCAGTAAATATTCATTCGTTTTGATAAATAAATTTTCTTCCTTCGTGTAACGTAAATCTTCATAAATACACAAAAAAAAAATCGATTCAATTTGTAATATAAAATAATCTAATAAATTGTATATATTTTTTTCAAATATTGTATGAGCGACATTTTAACTAGTACTTGCTAATACTTTAATCACGATGAAGAAAATTAAAAATTAACTAGCTTCTTCACAAATCATAAGATTTATTAATAATACATAAAAGTGTTTTAAAAACTTCTTGAAATTGAATTTTAAATTGACGATAAAATGGAGAAAGTAGAAGAAGTAAATCTCCTGCAAGATTTATACTGAAAGTCTATTGCAAATTTAATAAAATCTATTATAAATTACATACTCAATGAAAAATCTTTAAATTGCTGTCTATATGAATTTTATATAAAATAAAATAAAACAAAACAGAAAATATATGATTTAATGCAAAAATTAATTAAAATATACAAAAATTGAAATTGTTAGTTTTACTAAAATTATGAATGTATTGAATTTCTATAACGTAATATATTGGTTATTCATTAATCATTTAAATCAATGACAATTTCCATAAACTTAACCACGTGTCACGTTGCGAAAATTAATTTTTTACCCTCTTCCGACATTATCGATAGGTTTGTCATTAGCGATTCGTAGTAAAACTAGTCAGTAAAAATTTCCGATTATTTGTTATTACATTCTTTAAAATAACAATGTATCGCGCAAAAAAATTACATTTCGTCCTTTTAATGTAATAAAAAAGAATTAATTAAAAATTTTTTATTGAAAACATATGAAATGGTAAAGTGCAAGAAATGAAATTATTCGATTGTTTTAAATATTATTTGTAATTTCGTACTATCATATTTATTTTTTAATTACCAATAATGTAAATTTATTCTTTATTATTTCGATAAATAAAGGAAATTTCTTATAATTAATTTTTCCGGATAATATTATTTTAAAAAATTCCAAAATAACATTACTTAAAACGACAGACCAATAACGAAAATTTTTAATTATTGGAATTTGACCGTTGCTTGGATTTATTAAATTTAATAAAAGCACGCTTCCCGTTAAAAGAGAAAATATTGCAAATAACGTTAAAAGCAGGGAGACCTATAATTTTACATTTAAATAATGAACATCCCGAGCTTAAAACCGTCCTAAGAACGGGTATTCGCATACATTGAATGGACTCGTGTTCCCAAGCAGCGAAGTTTCACTATTAAAAATATCCCCGTCTGTTTCCTCGAATTACGTCGCGACGAGCTCCCGGGCGGGGGGCTCGAGTAGACGCGGGGCAGCGGCGAGGCCGGAAAAGTGGACCCTACAGGCGGGTGGGGAGGGACGCCGGCCGGACGCGCATATGGAGAGAGAGAGAGAGAGAGAGAGAGAGAGAGACAGCCAGCGGGCACGGGCGGGAGGCCGCGCATTTAACAAAAATACTCCTTGATATTCCTTGGGAGCGGGTCCGCGCGCCTCGACGGAAATCGCAGGGAGGAAGGCAGGATCTGGAAAACGAACGCAGGGAGCCACGACCGACGCGTCCAACCCACCCACTCCCTTACCCCGCGAGCCCGTTAGGACGAGCTTTATATTCGTCCGGTATTTTCTTACTGACCCGCTCCTCCCGCGCCAGCCGAGGAGGACTTCGACCACTTGCGCCTTTATACACATATATACATATATATATATAATAGCATGCATGCGTATGTATATGTATATGTATATATATATATACATATATCGGTTATGCGAAGCAGCCATCCAGGCAAATTATAACGGTGGACATTGTTTGAAAAATACCCCGGCGCTTCCTCCTCCGTCCACGGGAATAACAAGGGGGGGGGGGTCAAGGGAGGACGAGTGGGTGGGCCGCAGGGGGAGATGGACATCGTTATCCTGGCCGGGACACGCTGCACCGAGAGGGCGAAAAAGGCAAGGGAGAGGCGGCTTTACATGGGGACAGAAACGGCGCCTTTGCTACGGCCTTACTATATATCTATAGTATGTATATATATATATATATATAGTGTACAGCGACTACTAAAGGTGCAGCGGCCGCCTGCCCGCCACGCGTTTTCAACATAATATATATATATATATATATATATATATATATATATATATATATATATATATTTATATATCTAGGTTGCTCGGATACGCCGCGTGGAAATTCCTTTACTCTCTCCGTCCTCTCGTCCCTGTTTTCACTATATACGTCTGTCCTCCCTTCGAGTGTACACATGACCAGCTCATTAGAAAAATGATTTGTCTACTCCAGAAAGTTTCGGCTTCTCGTCTTTCTGCTGTTAATACGTGGACGCGATGAAATAAAATCAATAAGCATCGAAGTTACAATAATTCATGCGATTCATTGCAGGATCCGTGATTAGTATACAGTATAGTTATGTTACATCGAGAGAAATGTTATACAGAACTGTATATCTTCTGATTTCAGATATATCTTTAACAAGCTTCAAATCACGATGAAAATTATCGTAAATAAGCGATTATATGAAATATCTTATACAAAACTCATTAAACCGTATTAAATTGTTATTTTAGATTTCTTTCGCTTGAAATTAAATTATAGTTTTATAAATTTTTTATGTTAATATAGTAATTGAAGAAATGCAAATAATAGTCGATTATTATAAAGATACATATAGTTATATGCTTTCTAAATATAAACCAGTCGGAATTTCATCGATGTAAGTAGTAATTATGGTTTTGATCCAGGTAGATATATATATATATGCACGCGCGGCCGTGCGGGCGTGCGTGCGTGCGTACATGCATGCATGCATGCACGAATTTGTGATGTGTTGTGTGTATGGTGTAGTGTGTAGGATATGTATCTATATTACAGATAATTTATAATATTCATGAAATGAATATTTATTTTAAAACTAACTTTTGAAGTGCAGTATCTGTAGAAAAATAAGTAATTAATAACAAATGAGCAAAACAATATTTCAAAATCATAAAATACAATATGGAAAAAGGTTAAGTATTTTTATTAAGTATATTAATATCAAGTAATAAAAAATGAATATCTGAATCTTATTTTTATTGAAACGGATCTTCGTGTTCGTTATTTTTACCTACATATGCTGCATAAAATAGCAATTTTCAATTTCATCATTATATATATATGCGTTTATTCGTAGGTTGAAAATTTTCATGTTCCTCCATTACATTGAAAAATCCATTTCTACTCGTTAAATATAATATTACAAATTCACTCTTTATTAAAACATATGTAATAAAAATTGTATTAACCTACTCATTCACATACTGATTCGGTTGCACCTAGAAACACTCAATAATAGGTGGATATACGGTTCTGATATTTCTGGTTTAATTAACCACTTAGATGTTTTGCTTTTGTCAGATTCAAGAATGCCAGCGCGAGTTGTGCGACCGACAAAATCGCCGAGCTTACGAGATGCGATGCTCGGTATCGAATTCTCATTTCTGATGCACCGAGCACTCCGGAGCGTGTTCCCCTAATCAGCATTTCTCCCACTGTGTTTTGCCATAGGTTGTCCTCGCTACACTAGCAGGAGCCTGGGCAAACGCGGAGCGACTGGGGTAGCTTTAAATTTAAATCAAGTTAGTTTGTAGGAGGGATGAAGGCTCGAGGTAATATCGGACAGGTAATGACAAATGTAAAAGCAGTGCAAAAAGTATATGCTATATAAATACAAAAAAATATTCAAAAATTCTCATAAATCGAAAAATTTGCTATAATTACCTAAAATTTTTAACAGTTTTATCAAGGATTCATTTCTACTGGAACGGTTAACGATCGGTTAAAGATTAACTAAACTAATCAGAAGTCCGAGCTCCGATAGCTCCGAACGCAAAAACGAGATCTGTAAATAATATTCAACTAAGCGAGTCATGATAAAATATTGCCAATCAGTGTACATGGGAAAACGAGCAGAAACGAAGGATTCAAGTGAAATACGGAAGGTGCGAATTGTCCTGGACAGACGCAATCGAGCAACTACTGACCATAATGGCACCGTTCGAAGGCAAACATTAATGTATTTCACCCGTGGGTCGACGGCTTCTAGCTTAACTAGCTTTTGTTACGTTATTAGGCAAGATTTGAAAGTAAGCCAACGTAAAACCATAAATAAATAGATAATTCTATTGATTCGGAAAATTGACAGTAGAACAGCGTAAAATATATAAAGTCAAGACTTTTTTATTTAATGTCTAATTAATTATAATAACGTTTTTCAGAAAGTCAAATAGTCGCAGAGAAAGTGTATTTGGAAAATTTCCGACGTTTGATTTCTTATAAAAATAACTTTCGAATTCATGACAAGACGGTCGAAGTCTCGCTTATTTCCAACTTTTCATCGCTCTGATTTCAGAAATAAATTTGTAAGAATTATTATTGGTTTGAATAATTTTTTATTATACACAGTGAGTTCCGTACTTCGAACATAATAATTACATTAAACTTTCCTGTTTGGCCTAACGCCGAGCCGTACAAAATCTAGACAACGAAATCCTCGTCAATACCGTACAATGTCTCAGTACGGAAAAGACATTAAAATCACACGTAATGATTTTTCTGATCATAAGTACTGCTTGTCTCGCAATATCGCGCTCTTCTGGAGCTCGTCTCGATTAAAAATGCAGTCGAATTCACATGCAAACTGCACTTGGGCCAAGCTAATTCTTCCACAGGTTGTCATCGTCCTGTAAAGTCATCGTTTTAGATACGTAGATTCAAAAACAATATTTTATTTTTGTTTTAAATCGATCGACTACAGCGCGCGGGAGAAACCTCTATTGTCGAAGATCCTCCATAGAGATCTGTGCTTTCAATAGTGTCAATGATCGCGTATTCGTATATTTACGCAGAACCAGTTTGGGCAACGCATCATTTCGAATTTCGACAATACAATTGTATTAAGTACAGCTGTACTTGACCGAGGAGAACCACCTAACAATTATATACAGACGTCGAAATTTCTAATCGAGTTTTACACCCACTAAAGAGCGGGCGTTACGTATAAGTCAGTTGAAAAGAGGCGCGCGCGCGCGCGCGCGAGAAAGTGAGAGACGCCGAGGTGGAGGCGTCGAGATAAAGGAGCTAGAGGGCGTGTAAGAAGAAGCGCGGCCCCGCGCCCATTGGCATAATTACTGCCCGACTAACGAGCCGACATAACATAATAATATATGTCTCTTTGAGCGGTCGCGCCCCCGCGGCCCCGTCTTCTTTTCCACACGCAGCACCCCCCCCCCCCGCCACCAACGCCGTTCCACCCCGCTCCTTTGCCGTTCGGCAGCGCATATAAGTCAGCGCCCGGCTCGCGACCCGGGAGCGCGGAAGTGAGACGGGGCTACCGGGAGACTCTCGCGCCGGGCAGCCCCGCAATTTAATGAACATTATACGCTTGTTAGCCCGCTGCATTACCGGCCGAGCCGCGTCGGCTCGCGCCCGCGGATGCGAGGTGGGTTGGGGGGGGGCCGGGATGAAAGCGCCTTTGTGCCCCGGCGAGAATGCTTTTAATTTGCTCGCCGTTAGCGAGGATTAGAGGGTGGCAACCTGGCGAGCTCTCGCTCGCGTCTGCGCCGGTGGACGGACGTTCGCGCCGCCGCCCCCCCCCCCGCCCACCAGCAGAAACGCTTCTTTTCGACTTAGGAGTAATAATTGCGCGGCCGGGCTCCGATCTGCCTTTCGTTAGCCGGCCGAGCGACGGCGTAAGCTGCTGCGAGGTTTTCACGCGAGATTCGACCGATCGCGCGATTTCGCCCCCCCCACCGCGCTCCGGCCTGTATTCTCTTTTTTACGATAGCCTCGAAGGCCAGCTCGGCCTTCGGAGCACATATACACCGGCTGAAAATGCGTTAACGAGCTCAACTGTGCGGATTCTACACGCGATTCGGAGGTGTAGCAATGATCTCGCTTCGTTCGCCAATCAGAATTCCTCACGTATCTTGATCGGTATTAAAATACTCTTTGTTATTGTAACGATTAAATTGAATTGGCCAAAATGCGATGTTTTTAAAAAATACCAGACGTAATCGTTAGAGGTAGATACTGGTAATGCCGTAAATTAATGTATAAATCATTCAAACCGACCGATGAATGACAATGCCGGCAAATAAATACTTAGCACAATTACTGGCAGGCTTTACGATAGAAGAGTAGCGCTGCCACGATCATTCTGCTAGTAGATTTTTAGCTTCGGTCTTTAGCCGAAAAAAGTGTTTATGTTAATACTATATATTTTACAAGTAAATAATTAACAAAACAATGGATTATAAACGAACATCTATTGGACAAAACATTAAAAGTCATGATTTCTTTAAAACTTCTTTCATATAACGCACGGAAAATACAAATACTGTAGATAAAAATATAGATAAATACAGAAAATATACAACGTAGAGAATACGCTTCATTATTATATATAAATACCAACGCTGAATTTGGAAAAACCGAGTATTTCCAAAAGACGGAACTTCTCTGTCCAGATAATAATTGAATAAGAAAAAACGTCCATGCAACTTTTACGAATTCTAGTTAATGTGCTTGTATAAAAATCAGTAGGTACTGTTTGCCAATGGGTAAGATCTAAATATTATAATCGCCAAAAGTATTAATTCACAGGCGTCTATCTTATAAGGATTTTAAATAATCTAGATAGAAGCATTTCATCTGCACGGATTGTTTAAGCGGAACCGACAGTTCGAAAAGCCGGTCCTGTAGTATAAGGACAGATCGCGACATCGTAATTATTAGAAACAAATAAAACTTTCACACCGAAAAAGAATTGAATTTTATTGGAAAGCATAGCATAGAGGGATATTTGAAAACGAGACCGTAGGTAAACTGGCTAAGGGCATCATAAAAAATACATTCACCAATATAATAATAATTTATCATACAGACTGTTATGGGCACTCAGAAATTATTACTATAAAATGTGAAATCAAAATCCTGTCTCGGTAGAAAATCTCCCCCAACGTGTGAAGGGGGGGGGGCACTACCACCTTTCCTCTTCTTTGTAGAAAATTGGTAGCAGTAATTGACTCAATTCTTCAATAGCAAAGAATACGTTTGGAGATATCTAATGCGCATTACGGCAATGCTAGGTGTACGATCAAGGAAGATAAAAAATCATAGCAAAGCTTCAGACCGTAAACTGTCAATTATACCTTTGTGTGTTTGATTCTGAAAACTTACAACGAACGTACATCATATAATGCGATAGTAATCAAGAACATTTTTTCAGAGAGAAATGCCATAAAAAATGTATGTTAAAACTGAACAAGCGTATTTTTTGTAGTCGCGCGATCAATCGAAATATAAAAAAAAAACGTACAATATTTATTGTAAACCGTAATGCTATACGGACAAACTTTGCTTTGTGATAGAATAATTACGTTCGAGACTCTCATTTCATCACTAAAAACAAGATAGTACTGATCGCCCAATTTCGGCCCAAGTCAAAACTCTCGCAGCAGTACTCCTCGAAACGTCCTCGGGATTTACAATGCCATTATATAATTCATTATCTACTTATAGCAACCATTGAGATTCAGCTAATATTCGCCGCTCGTACACGGCTCTGATGCTCGGAAAACCACCCCTACGTTACGCAAAGTCCCGCTGATAAGAACCTTTTCGAAAAATAAGAGGAGGAAAAAATTAAACAAAAAAAAAAAATAAAAAAAAAAAAACGAGACACAGAAAAGCTCGAAGAGATGGAAAGAGTTTGTTGAAAGAGAACGGAGAGGGAATCTGTGGGGAGTGAAGGGAACCGTGGTCCGAGAAAAGATACACGCGTGCGTGCCCCGTCAATCATTCCCATTATCCACGTCTTTAGGCTCCAGAGGCATATGAGAGAGTGCGCGGGGAATCGGCAAAGAAGCAACGGCCACGGCGGCAGCAGCAGCAGCAGCAGCAGCAGCAGCAAACAAACAGACGGCCGAGCGCGTGTTGCGCGGAACTTCTAATTGGAGGCGAAGAGCGATACACGTATACGTGCGTCTGCATGTACATACGTCCGCACGAACCCTGCACTTGTATATATATATACGTATATGTACGTGCGGGTAAGATCGAAAGACGCGGGCTTTCCTGCCCTCGCCGGCAGCGCGCAACGAAGAAGGAAGGGAGGCGGTGGGGCGCGGAGCCGACGGAGCGGCAGGGGATTGGGGAAGGGGAGGGGGAGACCTGAAAGGGGGTGATTATACGGCCCTCTGGCTACGACCCTCCTCCCGTTCCGCACGAATCCTCCCGCGCGGCGGGAAAGTATATACATATACTTTCCCTTTTCTCCGCCTCTCCCTCTCCCCCCGAATACCCGGGGCTTCGCTCTTCGTGCGCGCGCGATCTTTCCTCCCTTCTCGTTTCTCCCTTTGCGCCTTAGCCGGCGGGGGAGGACCCGCGCTCCTTGTTATCCACATGCTAATTCCTCGAGGACGCGGGCACGAGGGCCACTCGAGGTCCTCGCGGCGCGGGCGTCGCCGTCCTCCACGTCGACGCGGTGCTCGCCGCCGAGCCCCGGGCCAATCCAGCGGATCGAGCCGCGTCGCGTCGGCCGGCGCGACGACGAGGGCAAGCAAAAGCCCGGAATTTCGGGGCGTCTACGCGTCGTTTTTCGATTGAAGAATCGATTCTTTAAGGATGCACTGTTGTCGCGCGTATATTATACACTCGTTCCTCGCGATCGTTTTAGAAATTTTACGTCTGTTCTTCGTACCGAAAGTTCAACCACTGCTTTGCTCGGTAGATCGCGGTACTCTTTTAAATGTAAAAGTGTGCGACGAAGAAATCAAAGTAATCATCAAGCAGAAAAGGAATGGTATTACTTTATCAAATCGAATTTGAGAAAAATTACATTTTATTTTTTGATTAATGGCCACAATTTTTGACACAATCTTACATTGAAGCCCAAAAAAATAGATACTCTAATAAGACAGTTAACGTGTAGATATATTAGCTATCTTTAATTGGATAAAACAATAAAAAAATTAGACATATTTTATTTCACCAAGAATTTTCATATCACGTCACAATTTACACATTTTATTACACTGAGAATAAGCAGACGACAGCCGTTCCCAGAATATAATGGCAGTGATAGTTACAACGTATGAAACGTGTATATATATATATATATATATATATATATATATATATATATATCCACTGTATATTCTGTCCATTCCTATATATCTCCCCAATATAGCCATTCGCCTTGGCATGCACGTATGTCGTATGTGTGCCATTTTATTACGCCTCACGTTTGTGCGTGTAAGTGCGCACGTGTACGTGCACATGTATACTGAGCGAGCTTCGTGGAAGGATGGTCGATAGTAATAATTTGTGTGTGATTGGTGAGAGAGATAGAAAGTGGGAGCCAAAGAGGTGAGAGCCACCAGGAGAGAATGAGAGAGATAAAAGGGTGGGGGTTCGTTATCGGTAGCCCCCCAGGGGAGAGTGAGTTCTCCTCATTAAGGTTTGTGTGAGCAAAGCCCCGGCTCCCCATCCCTCTGTCTTTCCCTTCGTACTCCCCCGCTACACTCCCTTTCTATCCATCTCTCGCCCTCTCTCTCTCTCTCTCTCTCTCTCTCTCCCTCCCCTTCCCTTTACCTCGCTCTTATGCTACCAACCTACCAGTCTCAGTTCGCAGCCATTGTCGCTGCATCTCAATTTGTCAGCCTATCTTATTTGCCCTTGTGTGCAGGGTATCGAAAATAGAAGTTGCCTAACGAGTCTGATAATTTATTTGTCTCGTTTCTTATATATTTCCTATTGTAGAATACTTTTCAGTTTTATGATAATATAATTAAATATACTGTGAAATGTCTGACTATATCAACGTTTATAATAGAAACAGACACTACACTACTTTCAAAATTTTAAGAAAAATAATTTTAAAAATTATTTAACAAAATAAAGTTTTCAGGAAAATCCAATATTTTTCGAACGATGGATAGAGTAATGATGGTGTAAATTTATGTTATTCATAAATCAAATAAATCATTGCACCTTTTTACTTCACAATTCATTTAACCAATCCATTTTAATCTTTATTCTTCAAATACAGTTCTCCTGAGAAAAGGAAGAAACAGTCGTAATCGATTTATAATGAGCAATTCATTGCAGAACCATACAATAGAAAATTATTTGAAAACTTTGCAATTAAAACCACTCTTCATCAAATCATTCAGAAAAGATGAATTTTTTAAACTAGTATAATTTACGTTCAGTGTATTGAGTATCCACATAATTTTTATAAATATTTAATAAATATAGTAATAGTAAAACTTGGTTATATCATTGTCTCTCATTCATTACGTCAAAATTCTCAGATAATGGGAATGATAACCATATAGGAAATGAAGATTTTTATTTAAAAATTTTGTCACTCCGATGATTTATTTCATTTCAAATACACTATATATGAAATCTTTTTAATCATATTCGTTAAATCAAACTCATTTCAACTGAAAGATAAGTCGAAATTTCCACGATTGCCGCATCGTTATCCCGATGTCGGAAAAAAAGAGTTATCCTACGATGGAGCGGGCATGTAATTGACGTCGGGAGGTTAAGCGCTCGCCGAATAACATCTCCGGCGCTGTTCGCCCAAAAGAAAATTTAACGCTGCCCGGATACCCGACTTCAACGTCATGTACGCCTCCCGCCTAACCGCTGTACGCGCGGGATTCGATATCTCGATCGGGGGCGCCCCGGACTCACGTCCGCCGCCGCTCTCGGGGGATAGGAGCCAGAACAAGCCTCCCGCCTCCTCCCTCTTGCTCTCGCTTCGTACGCCCCCCCCCCAATCACCCCCTCCTGACTATCGATCCTCACCAATTATTAGTTACCTAACAGTTCCCGATTGGAAGAATAGGTTTGATAGAATTGCGGCTCCGCGCGGGAAATTAACCCCCGAGCGGTCGGGGGTCGCGAAAGGTTGCTTCATCCTGCCTTCCTCCCCCTCTTTCTCTCCCTCTCTCTCTCTCTCTCTCTCTCTCTCTCTCTCTCTCTCTCGCTAGCATCGAATTCATCCACAGAATTCGCGTTTTCTGCTGTCGAGGCATTTTTGTTCTCTGACCTGCGCCCCCCCCCCCCGCTCCATGCGCCATCCGCCTCTCTCTCGCTCCAATCTACGTTCATTTTTCGACGTGGTCAGAGTTCACGATGAAACAATCATCACACCCTACACTTCTGCAGACACACCTGCACAGCGCCGCGAAGCCCTTCAATGAAAAGCCGGATTCATTGTTTCCTTTCTCCAAAAAAAAAAAAAATACAAAAAAAAAACAGAAAAAAAGAAATGAAAAATTCCACCAGTGAATTTCGACAATTTCTACTTTGCGCATGCAGCTGTATGCATGAGTATGCACGTGGAATGGCGTATTGTTTCCTCCTGGGACCATTCACTATTGAATTATCTAGTTTTTTGTTTATTTGATTAAGCAAAGACTTAGCAGCAATAGAATCAGATAGATCGTTAATATTTACGTCGTCTTAAAACTATATATTAAAAATCAAATATTAAAAATGCAGTTGAGATTTTTTTGTATCTGAGAAGAAAAATTTTTAATTATCAAATATAAGTAAGCTTATTTTATTACTTCTTAATAAATATACAATGTTATAGTCTGACACTTTTCTACAAAGACCAAAAATATCTAGCTTTACTGGCTAGTTTAGCAAAGCTAAACTTTAAATATCCTTATATTATCAATCGAGATGAAAGAATCTGTCGATTACTGAACTGTTCCCAATAGAAGAATTTCTTTGTCTTTTTTTTATCATAGATTACTTCTTTATCTCTTCCTGCCTCGAGACGATTGAAGGAGAACGTGCCGGCACCGATATCGAGATCATTGGACTCGAACCAATCGATGGCGCGAGAAGACGTTACGCAAGTAGCTAATGAGTCGCTCGTCCGATGGGGGCAGCAGCGCCACAAAGAGACCCAAAGGGGACACCCGCACCGTCGACAAAGGCCGCCTGAATCGTGCACGTCGACTCGCCGCCCATACGCGCGAATAAAGCAGGCGCACCCGTGCCAATTCCAGGACGGTATGCAGGCCCGGCGACTTTCAATCATACTCTCCCGCGCTTCCCCGTGCGTAACGGATCCGAGTCGCCTTGTGCGTAAAATCAAATCCGACTCGCCCAGACGAGCGCCCGCGTCGCGGACGGACCGCTCGGAAAATCCCGGGACGACACCTGCGCGGGCGGGTCGTTGCGCGTCGCGGCCGCATTATGACGCTGCCGAATCTCGGGCCAATCCAATCTGGGCTGTGCGCCGCGAGGGTCCGCTGAGCGATCGAGGGTGGCCGCTTCGAGGGTGTTTTCGAGGGCTCCTCGGCACGGTCTAATTGGCCGCCCGGCAGCCAGCGTCGGGGCTCCCGGTCTCCTTAGCCTTACCCTGCCCACCCCAATCGCGATTACGCGTCGTTCCGACGTCGCTCCGAGCCCCCCGTACGAACCCTCGCGACTTCGCAGGCCTTAACGAGAGCCAGGGACGGGGTGGGAGCTCGCTCGAGCAGAGCCGCGCCGACGTGTAAGGAGTATATATGGAAAGTTTCAATTTGATTGCAATAAAACTTATTCTTACTTTGTTATTTATAAAAAAAAAATTGATAGAGAGAAGGCGTGGAGATAATTTGGATTCATTTATAAATACCTCCTTCTATGTACGAATAGTTATTACGGATTATTTCATCGACATTTATTATCACTGTTTCATTGAATATCTCACAGTGATATATGTTAATCATCACGTATGTTTGAAAAGCCATATTCTTATGGTAACTTGAAATTTGTACATGTTTATAATGACAAATATACTCCTTTTGTAAATGTACTGTAATTACTCTGTAATCTCCAGGAGAGGTGGAAAAAAAATTATTCTGTTAATTCGTGATTCGTTTCAACAGAAACACATATGAAAATGATCGCACAAGTCTTGTTGATTTCGAATTCTACGTACATATGCATCTCTGGATCCTTCTTTGATTTCTAGCCATGCATTGATTTCTAGCCTAAATCAACGTTATAAGATTATGTATGCATCATAATTTGGTTACTATAGATTAGGTATAGAGAGTATTGTGACTATCTCTCTTTAATTTAAGGGTTTCGATTTCAGAGCTAAAGATGCATCTAAAAACTAAAATAATTCATGATACAATATATATTATGTCATAAATTAAGATTTTACTCTTGCTTTCCTTCAAAATTTGTTGAGGGATCATATAAATGTGAGTATAGCTGCCATAGTCAACTACCCATGGGAATATGTACAATTAAAGTAGAGTGTGAATAGCAAGTGTTTTCTCAGCGATGGTTTCCAAACATTTATCGTCAAAAAGCGATCATTATTTGCGATATAAATGAATTAAAGTACAAAGTAGTATTATTATCTTACTAGTATTTTTTCACCAAATTTTATATTTTTTTGCAGGAAAACTGGTTTGTGAGTTACGCGTATGATATCGAATACAAGTTCTTTATACGATGTGTATACAATAAATAAATAGAAAAATATGGATAATGGCACATGAATAAAAACATTCGCATGAAGCATTTATAGGCCGAGTGTCGTATACTATTTTCTAGCACGAATAACATAAATTCACTACTTTATGGTAAATGTGTAAGGGAGTAAAAGTTTTAAAAGGGGCTAAAGAATATTTCAATTTGAAATTTATCATTGGGTATAGAGAGTTACGATTTATTTATTTAAGTAAATAATATAACAATAATAATATCTATTATATTTCTTAGTGTAATAATAAAACAGTTGACTTTCCAATATAAGGGATAGCTAAAGCTAATTAAAGCTAATTACAGTTGCCCCGAAAAATAACATCCGATATCAATGTAAGCCATCTCATATAAATACAACTATTATTATTATTTTTAAAAATTCTACTTCCTATTATCCATGTATTAACGAATAAAAAATAATATTAGTAAATAATCCGTCCAATATTAAAAAATTAATCAACCATAATTAAGATTTTGTATAATATGAGTAAATCGATTAAATGCGAAAAAAATTCTAGTAATAGATTTAATAAACACAGCCCTAGTGAGGGCTGTAATTCCAAATTTCAACATGTGAAGACGTTTCAAAGAGTAGATAATATTACTAAAGAAGGTTAATGATATTGAGTAGTTTATGAGATTTGATTAAAGATATTTTCATTCAATTAATTTTTAGTGAAGATATTTTTTATTAATAATTATTTTTCTAGAATTTTACTAATAATTATTTTTTATTAATAATTATTTTTCTATTAATTTTATTTTATTTTATTTTTAATTTGTAATATAATTTTAACTAATATATTATATTATAAAGATTCTAAGACCGATAAAAATATTGATCAATTTAATTATTTTTCTAGTTAAAGTTATTATGATTTATATAAAAATTATAGAAATGAAAGTTAGTAAATTTTTATCGTAATTATATGAATGAAAGATAACTTTCAATGATAATAAATTATTAATAATTTAGAGTCTTTTCAATATTGGAAATTCTAAAAGTCTAAAAACGCAATTTTTAATATTAGAGTTTAATAATAATATAATATAATTATTAAAGTTTTAATTGAACAATTTATGAAAAAATTTAATTTATTTATATCAATTATATTATCTCTATTCTCCCTAATTTGGTAGAGTATATGAATAAACTTATTGAAGCTCGAATTATCATTAAAAAACTAATATATGACAGGAATCTTTTAAAATAAAGTTTTCTAATATTTATTAAAGCTAAAATAATAATAATGTTAGTCAAGTTCTTATAATTAATGAATGTAAACATTTTCTATTTATAGATGTAAGTATAATAAATAAAAGAGTTATTCAAAATAAAATTAGCAAGATTAAAAAATTATACTATTCATATTAAAAATATTAGAGTTTTATGATTTAAAATAGGTTTGTTCATTAATTCAGTAATTATTTCTTTGTGAAGAAGATTTTTTTCAGCTTGTATAGCGATATCGTCTATTCGATATATATATATATATATCATTAGAAAATTCTGGCTCTTCTTCATGGAATTATGAAGATTGGAATAGCTTCAGTCTTTCATATTTTCATTGTAACAATCATCAGTTTTCTAGTATTTTTGTATTTTAGTAATATGCTTGACATATGAATATTGATTACCATTATTTATATGCACATTGAAAATTACCTTATGATAATAGCAATAGTTTTATGACAGCGGCGATAAAAGATCACACCTAATTAATATGAAAGAATGAAGATGACTTCAGAAATTGAAATGTTTAATACAATTACTATGATTAAACAAGAGAAAGAATGCTTAACTGCGAGAAAGTAGAGCGCGAATGGTGCTTTGCGAGTTATAGCTCCATACGTGACAAAATGAAGAAATATAAAAATGTCCTTGTTAAAAGTAGGCCTGAAAAATAATTAAGACTCCCAGGGCCTACGAATCCATATTCTTGCTTATTGATACGCGTCGCTCTGCACCTGGTCCTTACACGTGGCCCCTTCGATTCTGGTGCAAAATAAGAAGGATCCTCGCTGCCAACTTAACTGCAAACCGGCGCATTCCCATTGCTCGTGGGCGCGGATACTTTTTTGGCTCGGGACTCCACCACCCGCCCTTCGCTCGCCCGCCGCGCGCGACGGTATTTTCATTAAATTCTTTTTGAGGTCGCCCTCGCGAAAGCGGCTAAGCCGGTTACAAAAAAAAAAAAAAAGCCTGGGGAGCTCGAGGAGGAGCTCGCGCTGATATAAATCTAATAACAGCGCGTACTCCTTGACCCCCTCCCACTCCCTATCCCCCAGGGCACCCTTGAACATGCCGCCGAGCTTATACATTGTATACTAACGTCCGAAATTCATTTGGCTTAAAAAGTATACGAAATTAAAAGTGCGAAGGCTCCTGCGGTCCAATGTATTATTGCTCGAGCGCCCCTGGTAATTTCTGCGCCGGACCGCTTAGCGGGCTTTCGCCGCCTCGGAGAAAACAACAATAATGATTGGAACGGAGGCTAAAAATTCAGGACCTTAATCTCTTTAATCCGGCACAAATATCTTTGGTACAGTTTGGATTTCCACTTTTCTATTTTAGCCCCAGATACGTAATCGTTACGCACGCAGTCGAAATATATTGGTGGTTTCTTAGTGGAAAAAAAAATATCCTGTATTCATACGAGGCTAACGAGGAAACGGAATATATATGCTTGATCCCAGGAATTGGTGTAAAATAAACAAATGAATTTCTTGATAAACATATTTTCAAACCATCGCTTACCCAACATCAAAATACGTAAATTCGTCATTTTGTGATGAAAATTCGATGAATAGTATTATTTTTCAAAGGCCACAGTCTCATCCACTTTTTTATTATATAACTCAATAGTTGAAATTCGTTTGCGTAAAGTCCTTCATAAATAATTATTTTCTTGCGATCTCTTAATCATATTGAAGGAGACTTCGACAAGTATTTTGCTTCGATAAATACAGATGCGTGTTTTCACAATCAAAAGATTTGAAAGAAATTATAATCCTCGGCTTCTCTCCTTCATTGTTCAAATCAATATCCTTGATAGAGATAGCTGACCGACGATCGCACCGGTGAAATAAAAAAAAACAGTTTCTAACGTAATTAAAATCCAACGAGCCTGCGAGACTTTGATGCTTACGCGTGATTTGCGGATAGTCAACTGTTACTCTGTGCCATATGAAGTAGTAGGCTTGCGAGCTTTCTAAATAAGCCGGCTTATCGGGGCCAAAAATCCAAATTTCCAGCATCGGTGGGTTCGCCGATAAATAATTGAGCGCCGGTAAGTATAGGTGGAGTGCCGGCACCCCGCCGGCACTTGTCTATACCAGCGATTACGAGCACGCGAACTTACGGGCCTCCTACCCTCTCCCCCTCCCCCCATCCATCCGGTGGGGCAGAGGGGGATGGTAACAGGGAACGACCCCGCTGCTCAGTGCCGCGTTTCTTTCCACGTTCCCGGTATAGGCGAGGGCGCGCTCTCCTTTCACCTCCTCCTCCTCCTCCTCGTCCCCCGCTCCCTACCGCCGTCGATAATAATCGCCCGCTCCATTGAGCGAATCTTTTAGCGGCGTTTGCGACGAAAGCAACAGTCGCGCATGGCTCCTATATATTACACCCCCGGCGCGTACTTGTTGCGTACTTATAACGGCACCGATCGTTATTTATTTGCTTTGTATTATCGGGCTTCCACGCCGGCCATCCCACTTATTATTAAGCGATAAGCTACCCGCAGTATCATTGAACTTATACAGAATCTTTAAAATGTTAAATGGCAGAGTGAGGGTAACTCTAACGCGAGACAATTTTCATATAATTATCCTGATAAAGTGAAATAGACTCGTACGTACGCTTTGCGTCTAGATCATCTGCTGGGCCCGTTTGTGTGGTGACAGGTGAGGCATGATAAAGCGTACCTGAGAATATTTAACTTTTTCAAATTTATCAGTTTTGGAACTTTTACACGGTTGGTACTATACTCCACTCTCGTTATATACATTTTAATCAGAATCAACGTTATTTCACATTTCTACTTGCACTGCGCATTATATAAATTCTACTAAAAGGTTCCTGTTCAGTCTCTAGATTAAGAAGAAATTCGACATAATTGTCTCAGTCTATATAATTAAAGAATATCAATGAGTATTATTGAAATATGAAATAATTCTATTGACTTTCACGAATTAAAAATATATAGTTACGCAAATAATTATAAGATAAGTAAAATAAGGTAAATTATGCGAAAGAAATATTTAATAAAACAGGTATTGTATATATATTTTTATCGTCGTTGATAAGTAGTTTCATGACTAGCAATAGCGCCAGAAATAAATGCTTCATACAAATAATTCTGATAATTTTATAATTAATAATTAGCAATAATCAGCGAAAAACTATATTTCTATTCCGAATCCTAATTTGGGATCCCACTTAAATGAATAATTAAATCTGTGTTTCTTCTTATAAATAAAAATAATTATATTTAAATAGCCTGAAATAGAATAGTCTGAATAGAATAGAAATAAATAACAGTCGAAAAGTCTTTGATTTTGCCACGAGTAATAGAGCGAATTCGTAATGGGAGAATCTTGGGCCCTGGAACGATGCGAGAGAGCGGGAACACGTAAGAGGGAGAATTTGGTAGGTTAAGGTGAAACATCAAGTTCCGAACACGGTAATGCACTCGACGTTGTCAGGGTAAGAGGGATGAGGTCCTGCAGAGTCATAGAACGCGACATCGGGAGAGCGATAGAGAGAGGGACAGAGAGGGAGAGTGGAATAGGGAGGGAGAGAGTGATATGTTTTATTTGTGTACAGTATGTTACGCAAAGACTAATGATGCACTAATAATGCAAATTGATTTAATACGTAATTCAAAGAGTAACATGAAATAAAATGTAAATATCTCGTTACAGGCTAAGTAGTAATATTTAAATAGAATCGCAAAACCGAAGTTAAGGGTTAAATAAGATGACTTGTTTACTAATCGAAATACTCAGTGTACTTTTTTACAAATAGGTAACTGAATAATATAGTTTTAAATAGAGCGAAAGTAGGTAAAATATGGATTTAGTAAGAGGGCGAGTTTGAAAAGGTATCCAGCAATTATATTGAAAAATTTAACTTAAAATTGTACAGAGTGGTGAAAAATAATCAAAGAAACCGACTAATCTCTAAACACACGAGGCAAGATATATGACATTACATATATTTATCACGAGATCAGATATATGACAACAAAATTATCTTCAAAGTATATTCAGAATCTCAAACTACAATTGACTGCGATCAATTCTAAACCAGTCCAACTCATTCGATTAGGATACGATATAGAAACTTCTGTTAAGTGAATATATCACGTTATTGTCTTATTAGCTTCTCAAGTTTAAAATTAGGTTCTTCAGAAAGATTTTCGAGGACGATACAGCAATAATTCATAATAGTATAAATAAAATATCGAGTAAGCTAGATTTACAAAGTCAAAAAATAGTTTTTATGAATAAATGTAACTAAAACACAATAGAATTAATTGCACTGCATAAGGTCAAAATATAATTCTTTCAGGAATGCTTGGAATCTATCTCAATGCCCAGGCTTTAGCAAACGGCAATCCTCACCCGTTTTCTTAATATTAATGTTTAGAACAATTTTCAGTACTACATAATTGGATAATAAACAGCAGTTCTTCGTTAAGATGAATATATTTTGTGAAACACGCTTCATTGTGTGCGAATATGCATAACGTCTGTAAAATATAGTGTCAATAAATTTTCAAAATAGTTATTTATGACATGAATGCATTTCTTGCTACTATTAATCCGCTATAAATTTTTAGCCGTCAAGGTGTTGTTTGAGATTAATAAATAAGAAGTAATTATTGAATGCTAAGCCGAACAAATAAGGTATAGCAAGTCAAATTGGAGCTCGTAGATTTTTGTCATCGCAATCATTGAGGAATGACCCAAATAATTTGCTGAGATGCAGTGTAATGGAGATAACTATATTTGCATACTAAAAATGTGGGAATGCAAATGAAATGTAAGCAATGTATAATGTCACCATAGAACCGTATATTATTGCTAACATAAACTAATATATTTTAATCGAAAAATTTTTCTAAAAAATGTAAAGTTCGACGTTCCTTCGTGCAAAAGAAGAGAGAATTTTCAATTTTACGATTGTGTGAATCACCTTTGAACAATATAATAATACATGAAAGTAATCATATAACACAGGGTATTATTGAAATTATAATTCTTACTGATAATAAACACTGAAAATAATAATCCTATTTTGTTTATAAATATCGTATATTAAGCGGATTAAGCCAATAGAGACATTACAATAACCTTTCGAAGTAGGATTAAAACGGTAATAAAAAAACTCTACAATTAGTTTTCAAAACAAATTTAATTATTAAAAGAATATACATTGGCTGCTGTGACACTGAGAAAGGAGAAGATTTAATTTGTGTTCAATTTTACTCTACGAATGATTTTCATTAGTCAGTAAAAAAATGTCTAAACATTTCTTTCGCTGATCGATAGGTTTTTAAATCCTTGAAAATTACAGGATCTGAATTGATTTTTTTATTCGATAGTACCTTCATCTGTAATCGGAATGATATTCTTAAAACTTTTGTGAAATCCATATTGTTCTTTTCTTTTAAATTTTTTAAATATTTCAGAAGACGTTTCTTTGTTTTTTTTTCACATAACCATTTCTACCAACATTTACCATACATAATTTTTTGAGTTTACTTTTTCTATACCTCGTATTATGAGGGAAGAAAGTCTTGAGAACTCTACCCAAGTACATGAAAATATAATTATTTGCAATAAAAGTTAATCATATTAATTTTTGTACACATTCTATGTAAGTCGTGCAATATACAAAACTTCTGCAACTGTATGTAAGTGTCAAAATTCATGACACCACCTTTGCTTCATCGTACAAGATGGTCTTTGTGCTAACGTGGCCACTAAACTCCGAGCTGCACCACCTACCAATCGGCGAAACAAGTCTTCTTCGCAAGAGTCGGTCAAGCAAAATACGTGCTATCTTTAGCGAGTACACGTTTTGCTGCACCGTAGAATTCTACAGCTTGATAAAATCGAGTACGATTTATCAGATTCTTCGACGGAATATGTTAAGACTATCGAATTGATATGATTTGATATTCATATCTTGAATTTCTACATTCTCTCGATATATGAACAATCTATACTAACATCAAAGAATTCAATTTATGATGTTATTTTTTTCCACCATTTCAGAAGATCTTAGTTTCATGGGGTGTCCCAATCAATACATATCGTTAATAATTCCCTATTTAATAAATCCATTACTTTTGCATCAATTATGTTACTGGATCAAGTAAAAATTTTTTACATTTTAATAGATGATATTTTAAAATGTTATTTTTACCTGTTCATCAACGATCCAAGGTTTATTATTTCTAAGTATTGATAAGAAACAATCATTAAAGCCGGGTGATTAGATGCAGATTAATTGTTCTCTATAATATAGACTGATTTGATTGAATTCCTTTAGATAATTATGAAGAATCAGCTATCCTAAAACGTACAATGCTAATCAGTATTGGAAAACGACAAAAAAGGTCAGCATTTGTCAATAATAAGTTTGATGCAAATGGACCAAGATAAATCTTATTACCTCTAAAATAGTCCTGCAAAGTTTGTTATAGTATTTTGTTATTTACCGCTTTTCACCTCTTATATAAGAATACGATGTTAAGCACCAAAGTTCTAATGAACTGTCTTTTTAAAAATTTATTGTTATGTAATGAAATTGTTTACAATTATGACTATTTAAACTAAAAATTTATCAGAATCAACTATTACTACAAATATCTTGCCTTAAAATCCTTACTTGTATTACGATATAGTGCCACAAGTTCGTAGTTGTAATGTATCAATCTAATACCTATTGATTTTCCCTTACTCCTCTGCCTCCTTCCTCTCTCATCCCTTTTCTAGAGCTCGTTTTTCATACAGTAACACTTTTCAAGCGTAAAGACGATTCAAGCTCGATCGAACATGAAGCTTTCAGCTTTGCGGAAAGTTACACGGAGGATAATATTATATGTAAAAGAGGATTCGGCAAGTTCGCAGAGCCTTTCGACAAGAGTGATTTCAGAACTTACGTAGGTGTTGGAAAGAATCAGAGTAGTCAATATTCCACGAGAATCCTATTCTTACCTTATTCTCAATAAGTATGTGACTGCATAATATCGTAAGTACATTATGTAGTTAATCCTTTTCATTGTTTAAATAATATTTAATTCAGAAAGCCGACGCGCAATTGAGAAAAGGTGGATATGAAAATTCTTCACGCGTTTTTTATTGAAGATGATTAAAACTGAATTTTTGTAAAACTCAAGTATATTAGATAATTTGAAGGAAAAAGTTTCAATTTACGGCTTAAACTTTTAATTTGGAAAAAAAGCCATTTTCTCTGACAAGCCAACTTTAATACTGTGCCTGGGAAAAACAGTTTTAATTACCGAGCGCGAACTATAAAAATTGAAAATTTAACATAAACTACTTTATTGCGCGCTGCAAACGTCGAAATCCAAACGCCCGGGAGAAAAAAATAATAAAATCGCCGAAATCTCCCAAAATTTCGGCTGAGCAATATTCGTAAAAAAGTTCGCGTGCCGCAGCGCGTTAGGGCAGCGAGGGGCGATAAATCAGGGGCGCGGGTTAAAAAATATCCTCATACAATCCGGGAAAAACTTGGGATCTCGCCTCCTTCGCTGCCACGGCTGAATAACAACAGCAAACAACAACGAAAAACAAAACAGAACAGAACAAAACGAAAAAAGAAAAAAGAAAAAAAAGAAAAAAACAGAAAAAAAAGTGAATCCGTCGATCGGGCGCAAGAGAGCCTGCCGCGAGCACAGGTGAGCTCCGCGCCCCTGCTATCCTCCTCCCACGCTCTCTCGGAGCTTTTTTTCGCCTCCCTCGCCCCTCCCCCTCTCCGGCCACGTCACGAGCCCGAGTCTTTCCTGCTATAAAT
Source organism: Sycobia sp. Sy_11 (assembly GCA_018907035.1). NCBI lineage: Eukaryota > Metazoa > Arthropoda > Insecta > Hymenoptera > Epichrysomallidae > Sycobia > Sycobia sp. Sy_11. Next base: position 5,327,190 of record JACCIC010000005.1, read on the forward strand.
CTATTTATTGTTTATCATGATTAGCGCCCGGCGATGCATCAATTAAGGTCGGCCGGCGCGCTGATGCACGCGCGCGTATCAGCCTCAAAGTCGAGGCGGCCGCGGCGAGGGCAGTGCTCTCACGCCGGCCGTCCCTCCCGCTCGTCCGCGTTATGTATATCCCTACCGGCGGATATCAGACGCTCGGCTAAAAGCTAAAAGCTTTCCCATATTTCATTAGTTCCTCGCCGGACTGCCCCGGCGCGTACGAGCGAGCGGGGGGGGGGCCGAGCCGGGGACCCGCGTCCCCGCAGCTGCAGCTCGGGCCACGGCGGCTTCATTCGATCCGCCGTAGCGACGACGCGCGCGCACGCGTCGCGCCGCCCCCATGCCCCGATCCGCGCCCCGCAAGGCCTATCGGCCGACCGCTAATTACGCCGGATTCTAGGCTGCCGCCCGCGCGCGCGCGCGCTCGACAGACCTCCCTCGTCGCCGACTTTTTTCCGCTCCTCGCATCCCTCCTCCTCCCCCCCCAACCCTCCGCCCCTTCCCCATTTCTCCCGCACGTACAAGTGCGTGCAATTAAATCGTAATAAGGGCGCGCGTGTCTCCGGTGCCCCCAACCCGCTCGCTACTCAGTTTTTGCGTAGAGGAGAGAGAGGGGGAGAGAGAGAGAGAGAGAGAGAGAGCGCGCGCGCGCTCGCTCGCTCGCTGGAAGCGTGGAGGGTAATTAATGAAGACGGCGAAAATAAGCGAGCCGGGGGAATGCCCTTATTCGGCTGGAAAACACGGGGCGCGGGTGAAGTGGTCGATGGGCAAGGGGTCGGGGAGGGAGGAGGGGGGGAGGCGAACGTCACAGCTCGCGCACGCGGGGGACGCGCGGTATAATGGGCTCCGCCGGATAAAAAGATGGCTCGCTCAGATTAGAATGTAATTCAATTTAGATTCAATTATTGATACGCATTTTAATTAATATCATTAAACTCCCGGGGACTTTACGTTCACGAATCTTTTTGGCCTTATAAATATCGGTGTGTGTATATACACGCGCAGCTCTCGATGTTCACCTACTGCAATACCTTTTGCCCCGTATGGGTGTAATCGTTGACTCTTGTTTTCTCCCTCTCTCCCTCTCTCTCTCTCTCTCTCTCTCTCTGACTCACTCAGCGTTAAAAGTCACTCTCGGTCAGATTTCTCTTTATCATCGCAGCGATCGATATAACGTACTATTTTTTACATTTAATATTGATAATGGAAGAAGGACGAGTTAATTTATTCTTTTTAATCAAATCGCGAGAGTTTCTGGTGAGCGAGGGAGGGCTTCCATTTCGGTGCTCGTTTAATGAAAGAGCATTTTCGACGATGCCCAAATTTGCTTAGCGGTAACAGATGTCAAGCAGAATGAAAGCATGCTCTCGTCATTTAAGTATATATTTCTCACCGGATGCACGTCTTCTAAGTACAGCCAATAAGCGTATATTTTAATTTAAGCACGACCAAGATATTGTCATATTCCCAATGTAAAAATATACTGATAATGAGGCATTTACATAACAGAAGGTTTAAATAAAAAATCAGATATTCTTAAATGTATGTGGACGCAAAGTAGTTAGCTCAAATACAAAAAATCATATTACAGAATAATTTCAAAATTTCTACAACTGTTTTATTTTTCTTAACAATAGTTATACTCATATTAAAAGTAACGTCTGCTTCTTAAACAATTTCTGAAATTACAAAATGATGAAGTAATTGCTGTCCTATCGTTGTATTATTATCTCCGATATATTTACACATTATTTGCTAATATTAGATTATTTCTAATATTAGAAATTAGAGTAAATGATATAAGCGATCAACGATGATAAAATTGCAAGAATAAAAAATAAATGAAATGCGAAGGTTGCGGCAATTGCCATTTGAAATGTAAATGTCTCTCCTCCATCAATAACACATGAATTTAAAGGCAAACGAGATCAAACAAAAAATTCGATTCCTTTCCCTCATCATCGTTCCCAAAGAGGAGCTGCAGTAGCACGAAAAGAAAAAAGGAGTCAGGGAAGGAGGGAGAGAGAGAGAGAGAGAGAGAGAGAGAGAGAGAGAGAATCGGCCATCAGTCCCTCTCCGTGTAAGCACGATAATATTTTTCCGATTCCAGCTGATTAAAGCGTGTAGCTGGGACTGGCTAGCCCCTAATGAAAACGATCCCCGAGGTCCGAATCGAAGCTCGACCAACGTCGCAGCGCCGGTCGAAAAGGTCGACCATTCCCCCGCCCCCACCCCTTCCGCCCCCAACGCCCCGGAAAAGCGAGACCCCTCCCCCTCGTCGCTGCAGACTGCGCGCAAGGGGATGGGAAACGAAACGGACGCCGCCGGCGTCGGGCCGGCCCCAATTGTGTCGACATCGAGGCGATCGGTTTCGGACTCGTTCCGTCCATGCGCGTGTACGCGTGTGCGCGCGCGCGTAGCTGTCCGCGTATGCGCGGTCATCGGGCACGGACGCGCCGCCGAGCGGGCGAGCCCGAGTGAGAAAGAGACGGACGAGAGTCCGCGGGTCCCTGAGCGCGGCTCAAAGACTCGCGCCAGAGGGAACGCAAACACGCCCGAGCGCGGGATTAAAGGGACCGGCCTTAATTATGCATTGTCAAGTCTCCGGCTACGCTCAGCGATCGGCTGCGCGCGGGCGCGCGCGCGCGCACGTAGACGGAAAGTATATACGTGGCGGGATGATACCCGTTCCTGCGCGGCCGTGGGGCTGCGGGAGGGGGGGGGGAGGGGAGAGGGAGCGAGTGCATACTCAAGAGGAATTAATCCGATCGATCGCTGCTTCGAGGGCACTTCGAAAAATTCCCTCGGGCTGCGCGCTTTGTGCCCGCGCGCGTGAGTCCATGGATGTATAGACGAGTGTTATACTCGATTTTTCGCCGTACGGGCGATCGATCCAGCGGAGCTTCGCGACGCAGTCGACGAGCGCCTGCGTATAAATTTGAAAAAAAAAAATGCGCGAGCCAGGCACGTTCGAAATCAACCAATCAACCCCGCCCCCTCCCCGTGTTTCTTCGCCTCGTTTCCAATTTACAGCCTCGGTCAATTTGTGCTGGAGCCCCAAGCCTCGAGCGATGATCAGCGGCAGTCGCGATCGAGTCTCATTAGGTGTAAAAGTCGCTCTGCACGAGATTGCAGATTAGAGTGGACTTGGACTACAAGTTAATTTTTTTTTCCTAAATAAGCGCAGTTATCCTGAATTTCAGAAAAACCTACTGAGAAATCCTATATTTCTGTGGCATTTCGATCGTGCTTGATTCTCCGACAGAAATTCGTGCAAAAATCCCTCTAATCTATTATATTTTTATAACGCTTCGATCGTATCAATTTTATGGGTAGGAATTCAGATAAAATTCTCTAGTCAATATCGTAGATATCGTAAGTATCGACTAGTTTAAGTATTAAAGGCTTTTTTAGCCATTGAAATACATGGTGATCCTTAATTCTAGTCCTTACGTCTAATCAAATTCTCACTTTTTTATATTTCACTTTTAATTTAATTTGTAATTTTATTAAAAAAATTTCTCTCACATTCTTTATATCTATATATATACATATATATATATATATATATATATATATATATATATATATATATGTATATAGACAGATAAATAAATAGAAAATGGAACTGCCTATAGCTATTCTATTTTTTTTAATTATAGTAATATGCGTAAAAGCACCTACTAGCGTAGGTCTACATGATTAAAAACTTATAATACACTGATTGATTTCTAAATAAATATGTAAATAGTATTACAACTATTTTAGACACGAATATAAGAATACAGTAGTTCCTTGATTTATTATCTTATCAAAGTATTATTATTATAATGATCGAAATATAAAGCATAAATATAATTACAATGCCTTAATAAAATTTAAAGAAAAATGAAACACTACATTGAAAATAAACTTTACATTAAAACGAACTTAAGACGAAGTCTTTTTAATCATTTTATGTTTTTTACCAATTTCGTTAACTCTTCAAAAATCTTTCTCTTTGGAGAAAAGTAAATATTTGTAAAAATATTAGCGTGGATAAATAAAAATAAAGATTTAGATTTATATATACATATACATATATATATATATATATATATATATATATATATAGTAGGTGGCGTGTAAAAATCAAAGAATATTTTTTTTTGAGAACAAAAACAAACAGCCCGAATTTTCTCACTAGAATTCTGTTAATCATGGGACATATATATGAGAGATCCATGGAAAACACCAGGATTCCTCGTCAGTACCCGACAATGTTTACTTAAAAATTTCTACATGCAGAATTATTCAATGAATCTGAAAATACAGCCTGAGTTTACGCCCTTAATTTAAGTGATATACGTGACAATTGAAAATACTAACCTTTCTTCCCTCGAGTCTCCTATATGCGCGGAATAAAAAAAGAACGTCGAAAGGATCGCCAAAAGAATTTCATTAGACTTTTATAATAAAGGAATATTCTTTTACCGCAGGCCCGCTATATAGTGAGCATAAAAGTAAAAAAAAAAAAAAAAAGAAGAAGAAGAATAAAAAAAATGAAAAAGAAAAGCAAGAGTCGGGGAGAAAAAATCCAGCGCGTTAAATATATCAAGTAACTGCGGGGCTTCCAGAAACTTTGTCCGCTAAGATATTTTATAATGAATTTTTCTCGCGCCCCTGCGGAGGAGGAGGATGAGGTGGTGGAGGAAGTGGTCGAGGAAGAGGAGGAGGAGGAGGAGGAGGAGGAGCAGCAGCAGCAGGAGAGGCCGTGCGGGCCGCGGCGGGAGGGCGAGGGCCGAGGCGGAGAGGCGAGGCGCCCCGGCAAAAGAACGCGGGGCGCGTCGGCCGAGAGGTCAGTTTCGAAAATTAATTAATGCGCCGGAACACGTGCATTCTCCGGGCGCGGGCCGCCGGGGCGCTAGCGGGGCTAATTAGATCGACCAAGGTATTGAAACATTGCCGAGCTTGCGGCGGGCCGGAGTGCACTCGGTGCCGGTGCGGCCCGATCGCCGTCGGAAAATTCCCTGGATTTTGGAGGGGTGGTGGGGACGCGAGGGCCGGCGCCCTTATTAGCGCGCGTTCGACATACTGAATTCGGCGCCGTCCTTGTTTACAGGGCCGCCCGCGCCGGATCGCCGAGCCTGCGAACGCGCGACTGCGTGTCATCCCCGCCGCCGACCCCGCTGCAGCGTGACGGCCGATCCGATTAAGCCCCGCGATACGGCAGAAAAATAACACGGTTGTCTTTTTTGTGAACATTGAAACGTCATTCGGCTCGCCTGTCCATCTCATTTTTATCCAGACTCGGGATTTGCCCGGTAATCTGACAATGCGCTTTTATATATGAGCGGGACCGTGCGCGGATTCGTCCTGACAATTACTTTATTACGAAATCCGTTGAATTTTTTTTTTTCGCGCCGCCGTTAACGCCGCGAGTAACGCTGTTAAAGTTGCCTTTGGATTTTACGTAATCCTTTTTTGGATAACGCCATGTACTGCAAGTTCATTATTTATATATCACAACGTATATTAGTTCCGGGGATTATTGGCTGAAGTCCTCGATCAAACTTGATTACAAGAATTGGTTCTTTTCGATGACATATATATGGATTCTTTTTTATATATATATTGATAATTTTGATGTAATTTCAGGAAATAGTGTAAAATTTTCTGAGGAGTCAGTTACAGTCGATCTGCTTAAAATTGAGTCACTAGAAATCAGTTCATTGATATAAAATAGTGAAATTTGCACTGTGAAATTAATGAATATTTTACTTTTTACCCAGTGTGATTTTCATTTGCATTGGTTACACAGTGGAATATTTATTATTAATTTATTTAATTAATTTAATTAATTATTAATTTATCAGTGATAATTTCACTGTATTAAAATATTGGGCAATCTCCACTGATTCAGTTTTAGAGAGAATATGTTAGTCTATTGACGTATTTTTATATTATGATAAGTAAGATTTACAAAATATATTATTTTGAATAAAGAATTATTTACCGATTTAAAGATTGTATTGAAATATGATGGCTTAACGCAAAATACATAACTTAGATGGAAAAATACAGTTGAACTGATTGTAATTATGCATTTTTTTGAACAATAGAATTATTTGTAATTATATAATCATAGAGAACTGACATCTTCCTCACTCATATTAATAAATAAAAAATTTCAGATTTATACTGATTTAATGTTAAAATATGCGTATATAATATATATATGACCAAAGGAACAAAAACTGCTTAATGTGTCTTCTGATTTCTCACCAATTACTCAATACTCCAATCATTTATAGCAATCTTGCAATTTTTTCAAAGTCATTATTCGATCCAATTATCGTTCATATTTTTCCATTCATGTAAACAAAACGCAAAACTATACATTTTCGTATCGATTACTATTTTCATCAACTATTATTGAATTGCTCTTTCTGCTGCTGCTGTGAAAGAAACTTTTTTGAAAAAAAATATTAAGTTCATTTTATGCCATTTTCTTAGAAGTTTTCTTCTCAAAACAATCTATGACAATTTTTATACACATACATAATAATAAAACAATAACAATACGAAGAACGAAATACAATTAATAAACTGTTTTGAAGAGTGAACGCAATATTTTTCATCAAGTAAGCACTGTACCCCCCCCCTCCAGTAGTAACAGACGGGCTTGTCCGGCAATTTGTAAGGATAAAAACCGTAAAAATCATCTCACAATCTTTCATTAATGCATAAAATATCAATAATTAATGCGATTTCTTTTTTTTCTTAAAGAAACGTTAATCCCCGTCACAAATTCAAGAACATCTTGTTAAAAATATTATTTTGTTCTAATTTTCTTAGTTAATGTTATTTTAATAGTATTTCATCCAATAATGAAAATCTTTATTGAACAATTATCGTATCGGTGACTTTCATACAATCGATTTATACCGAGGGAAGTTTTAATGGCCAGAAACGGACCGGCTACCTTTACTATCTGTGATTAACTTTTATTTTGATCGACTTTTCCAAGTCGTACTACTACTCGATACTAATCCTGCACGGACACAATAAAAGTCGGTAAAACGATTCTTCAGTAGAAAACGATTTCAACTGAACTTGCCTGCAATTCCGATTCAGAACACATGATTAAGCGATTCTTTACGATATTCGATTCATGAAATAAAGATTATTCAATCTATTAATCTAGCCAATTTATTTGTAATCGACTTTATTATAATTATATAGATTATAAATGATTTCTGGATACTGGTTTATAAGGACGATGAAGACAGATAGTTCCCCACGTCATCTAGATCTATACTTTCGACACATGGAATAATAATATTTGCAGAGTGTCGCGTATCCAGAAAATTAAAAGGAGTAGTTTGCCGCCAATAGCCAGTGATTTTTTACAAGAAAATCACGGGAGGACGAACAAAGAGCCGAAACTACTTACGTTTCAGAGCCGTTCGTAATAATGGATCCGCGAGGGCGTCAACAGTGGTTGACTTTTTTCCTCGCTCAAGCGCAACGCGAGAACGCGCCTCCTAGAAGCGCAAACGACGCGCACTTTTTCGCGATTATAATTTTCTCTGCCAGGCCTGAAAAGGCTCAAAATTAATGATGCCCCCCGCGCCAACGGCAAAGGAAAGGGAGAAGAGGGGAGAGGGAGTGGGAGAGGGGCTCGGAAACTCACCGCAAGAGTTCCTCTTAGAATTCGTGGACGGCCGCGTGAAAAAAAAAAAAAAAAGAAAGAAAGAAAAATAAAAGAAAGAGACCCGGCGAGAGGGAGGAGGTGGGACGAAAGGGAGCCGAGGGAGCGCTCGGTCATTTGTCCGACGCGGGGCCCTCGTTACTCCTACTGTTTCTATTTAATGATGTCTAAATTGTCATGCGCGAAAGGTATGCTGGAAATTAAAAGCGCGAAACTGGGAAGAAAGCGGGCGCGAGGCGCCGGGCGCTTTGCCGTATATTCCTTGTTTCGCTCCGGCTTCATTTCGAGCGCCGCCGCTTTGTTTCCTCTTCACTTAACGTCGCGTTTATATCTGTTTTACCCCGTGTAAACTTTTTTTCCCGCTCATTTCGCTAAAAAATTTATTTTAATTTTTGTTTTTTTTTTCTCTGGTAATTAAAATAAAAATTGGAGGAGGTGGCGAAAAAAATAAATTATCCAGGTAAACAATTAATAACCGATACGATTCTTGATTAAGGGAAATTTATCGAAGTACCTTATAGTTTTATTTTTCTCGTAATGGTTAACTCGGAGCGACTGGATTTTTTACTGGATATTCTGTTTTAATCTGGCTATGATTTCTGAAAATTCTATAATGTCGAAAAAACTGCAAGTACAATATTACTATTTACGTTAACATAACATGCACTTAGGAATCAAACTTAGTAAGAAATCATTGACTAGCCATTAAATACGGTTTATCCGATATACAAATAACATGTTTGACAGGAATAAAAAGAAAAATTATAATAATAAAAAAAAAGCATTCAATCAATTCTGAACTTCAGAAAAATAATTTATAGCTATATGAATAAGTTGATTCGTGAATCAAACAGTTCTTTGTAAATTAAAAATTTCAGAACTTGACGTCATTTATAATTCGATAATTACTCAATTTAAGATTTATTCAACACGATTGAGATTTCAAACTACTTAGAACATTAGGACATTATAAACATAGATCTACTGGCAAAACAAGCATCAATTTTTATTTATTATCTGAATAAAAAATTCGAGGTGCCATTACAAATATAAAATATCATAGTTAGAATCTTTAAGAATTTATATTAAAAGTAATCGATAAAATTCGAGGATTGTGACTAGCCTCTACGGCTAATCAACGTAAGCAAATGTAAAAAATAGATAGCTAAATTTATTGCTAAATAACAGTTAAAATTGGGCTTTTCAATAAGACACATAGTGATACGCGATTTTTTACATGCAAGCAGAAAAAACAAAGTAACCTTTGTAAATAATCCGGTCATTTGTAAATAGTCCCAGTTTCACGAATTATCGTCAGAAATGATTGAGAACAAATTATCTGGAACACGATTTCTTTAAACCTTCAGGTACATAACATTTTACACCAATGTAGAATGTCGCGTGTGATGGATACCTTATCGAAAACTAATCGAAGCAGCAGACACGCAATTGGTCTAATTTCTTAAGTATTTCTCAATGTATTGATGCATCATTAAAGTTAACTAATTTCATTTATTAACACTGTTTTGTCAACAACAAAAAAATTAATCTATAAAAAGAAAGATGTATTGTGAAAAATTGAAAACGCTGATAAATGTGGTTTCCTCGCCCATTAATAATTTGCAAAAGCATTGCAATATGATTGAAAATAAGTGACATTGAAATTTTTCATCTCTCTTTACCCTTACATCGTTCCACGTAATTTCCAAAACAAGCCGAATCCGTGCCCGCGGGAGCATCCGATTTATAACGAAGGAGTAATGGGGAGTCGCGGGGCGACGGGAATGGACGAGGTGGTATCGGCAGATGCGGTCCGGCGGTCACGTTTAATCCTAATTGCCGACGGTTTGCAGAAAGAGAACGGCCGACTAACCGAGCGCGCCTCGTTCTCGGCGCGACCCGCCGAACTGGCGTTCCCGATCCCGTAACGGCAAAGTTAGACGACGGAAATGAGACGGTAGTTCGCACTAGCGAGTGCTTCGCGAAAGGGGACGAGCGCCGAGGTGATGCCGCGCGAATGTGAGAGAGGGAAGTGGGGGGGGGCAGGGGCGGGGAGGGGAGCGAGGAGCGCTGGCAGAGGAGATGTCATAACGTTTACAACTTTAATGACGTCATTATTGCGTATACACCGCGCGCGAGCGGGACGTGCGTACGGGGCAACTTTGCTGTAGCTCAGCCTTTACTTTCGTAATTAGGTATTATGCGGATTCATCAGGCGCGAATTGCGAGTCGATTGTTCCGTGGAAACCGTATAGTCCGTGAACTATTCACATTCGAGCAAATTCAGACAGGGGATGAAATGGTTTAAATTTCAAGTTCGAAGATTTTTCGTTGTTTAAGTTTAAGCTGCATATATCTACATATAAATATATTGCAATGGGAAAAAGTGATTAATTTATTTATGATACTTAGTAATCAAATATTTGTTACAGTAAATTTTTATAAATATTGCACAAAGATTTAATATTCCATTTATTTAATTAAGCTCACAACGGTAAGACATTGAAATAAAACGGCTTGTAATGCACTTGGTATTAAAATAAAAGAGTATCAATGATTTCAAATCATTATTTTCACGTTACTTTTTAGTATTTTATTGCGGAGTAAATTCTGAGTGGAGTATCTGTCCGAACGATTGGGTTCAAAATTCTATACATATACCGAACGAAAAAATTATTCAGTAATAAAAATCTAAATATTATCTGAGTGTATGTTAATTAAATTTAGTACTTTTCGACAGAGCAGCGTAAAATTTTCACTTATACCAGCATGTCGAACATTATTTTTCGATAAAACGGAAGTATCATTCACTAATCCACAGTTTCTATTTTATCGAATGAAATAAATTTAAGGCGATGATCGTAATCAACAAAATGCTCATAATTAATATCTATAAAACATTTGAAGCTTTGTGTAAATGACCTAAAGGTAAATATAATAAATACCTAATGCCGAAGGTAGCCGATCCCCGGAACAATGGGGAAAATAGCCGAGGATGATGGAAAAACAAGCGGAAAAGGGAAGGTTGTTAGAATTGGGGCTGTTATCCGCTCCGTCCCTTCGGTTATTAGCCATAAAGCCATAAAGCTGCGCGCGGCGATCGCGGCGGTTATTCGGCGAACCTCGATAAATTATGGGCAACAGATAGAATCTTTATAATGGGAAAATGGGCCGGGGCACGAGCGCGGAGCACCGCTACGGAATAGTTGGTCGAATACCGTGAGCCCCCGACCTTTCCTGGCCGCCGGCTGCTTCCTCGTTATTTTTTCGACTGCTTATACAGACCTGCCACCCCCCTGTCTCAGGTCCCCGTGCCCCTCCCGTTCGCCAAATAGTTTCGAATATAGCTCCCGACGTATACATACATATATAAGTATATATATATATATATATATATATATATATATATATACATATCCAGCTTTCGAGATTGCGTCCAACGGGAGAGATTATACCCGCGGCCGAGGAATTCGCACTTTGGGCCAGGGCGCGCCGCCTCGATTTAGCGGCGTTTATACAATGGATAGGAAAGAGAGGGGACGGGGGACTGAGCGGTGCGAATTGCTCGCCCACCCCCCCCCCTTCCCTCTCCTCCGACGGTGGATCCGCCAGTTCGTGCAAGGGCTCGTGATCGGAGAAAACGAGCTTCGGTTCAGTTGGGATGCCGGACATTCAGGACCATGGCCGGGCGCGCACGCGCGCCTGTAATAAACCTATTATACGCTGCCTGATATATATAGGTATATATATATATATATATATATATATATATATATATATATAGCATAGCGCACATACAAGAATTGGTTGCCTAGCAGCTATCACGATTTTTATACCTTTTTTATCAGATTAATTATTTTTTTAGATTTCCTTGCGCTCTTTTCCTGATTCTAAGTGCAGTAAGTAGGTCAGAAGGAAATAAAGAAGAATTTTACTCAATTCCATATCATTAGTGATTTCAATACCGCTGTACAATGAATAATATATATCTCTTGGCATCCTCGTCCGCGCTTCGTCCGTGCTATAACAGAACATGTGAAACGTAAAATTAAAGGGCATCTGTTTATTTAATTGTAGTTTCTTTTTCCGTAGCTTGGCCCGCGTTAATTTTTGTTTTATTCAGTCAAACTGTAAATTTTTTCTGTGTCATACGAAAATAATACGCCTAGAATATCTCCAACAACTTCAGTATTAGCGGATTCGGGTGATTGGCTATTTCTGATATGTATTTTATTGACTCCCCTTTGCTCTTCCATTGATTCAACTAGAAAAAAATTCTGCGAATAACTCGTCAGTTTAGGCAAGCTATGGATAAAAAGACTATGCTATCATCTGTAAACATTAGTTTACTTTCCATCTAACGTCATTTTCTTTAAATGATTTCTACGAATTACGGACACTTATGAACATTATAATAATAAGTAGATATAAATGTAGCTAATTAATTGAGAAAATCGTTTTTTTACGAAATTGTTTGAAAATTTTTGATTCAATGACAACTTTAAAAACTAAAAAAAGTTATTGTATTTACCACTTAGAATTGAGATTTCCGAAAAATTGAGAAACTGTTTATTACATATTCGAATTTCATAATTAATTATATAACATTTTATAGTCATTATTTTCTAAATGAATACTTTATATCTTTCATTTGAAAATTCATTTTTATTAAATAAAATATTTAAATTCAGACTTTAGATTAAATTTGTAAAATTAGAGATTCAGATATTTTATTTAAATGTTGGAAAATAAATGCGGGGAAGCCCATGACCGTAAAAATGAGTGTGCGAGGCTAGAGGTCCAAACGTAGGAGTCACGGTTTAACGAAGGCAAACGTCGACTTTTGTCTTGCCTCACTCTGGCTTCCTAGGTATAACAGTTGAAGCACAGTTCATAGGCTCCAATTGTTCGACCCTGAAAATACGCACGGCAGTACAGGTGTTCGATCAAATTGAATTCCCGTTGTAAATATTTTCGTCTAATTTCCATCCTCCTCGTGCGTGGAACGAGCTCGAATCATCGTGTCTCTCTTTTCTCGCCCAAGGGCGTCCACTACGGGTGACTAGCGATCGCCCGATTACGTACGCGGGGCCAGGGCTGAACGCATTTTACTGTAGGTCCATGTGCATGTTAATACGATTTATTTTTGTTTATCATAAAGCTATATTGTATACGCATTTGTTGAGATTTATCTGAATTTTGGTTTGATAAACTACGCATGCTCCGGCTTTTCCCCTTGTACCGTAAGGTTTTTTTACTCCGAAGAAAGTTGACAAATGTATATCACGAATTCATTGAGATTTACTTAACCTTCTCCTCTATGCCGAACTCTATATGATTGTTCGTATGAAAGAATTCAACTTGTAAACAATCAGCTATGCGAACTTCTTACATTATACTGAATAATAAATTCAGAAAATTAAATCCAATTATTTTTAATTAGATGCTTTTAGAGAAAATCTTGACATTGTTCGCATTGTAAGTTTGATGTTCAAAAGCTACCAGCTGCTAAATATTGAAAAATTTTCAAATTTCTCACTAACTCAACTGTTTACGCGTCTATAGCTGCTACAACAAGGATTATGCCTGCCTATATGTGAGAACAGGTAGAATAAGTCTTACAGATTGTAACAAGAAAGGTCGTATACTAATTTGAACCGTTGTGTCATTTGGCATTCGGACTTTCCCGTAATTAAGTTCTAATGTGGCGTACTGTAATGTAGAATTGTACCTTTACCTGTTCCTACACCCTCTACGCTCCATGTATCCCCCGCTACAATAACCAATCATAATTTGTCCTCATCCCTTCCAAACCAAAATAATATTTGCTATATTGTATGAAAGTTAATGCGTCAAATGTATGTAGAAATAAAAACCAGATCAGATCGAGACACGCTGGAGCAAGGAGCTTTCACTTATATATTTCATTTCCGCATTTATTGTAATTCTCTTGTTACATTCGTCCTTAAATGCACGGGTGGAGTGAGCAATCTACTGAACTTGTGTTCAATAATTAAATGAATTTTTGCTCATCGTCAAAACATCAACAAATAGCCAGTTTGTTTACTTTAACAGTATATTAGGACACCAACCCGATAAGTGATTCATGATCGGATGGTATGATGCTAAAGTCATCCAATGAAGCTCTTATATAAACCGCGTGTCGTATACTATTTTATAATGCGAGTAACATAAATTCGCCACTCTATGGTAAATTAGTAACTGAGTAAAAAATTCATAAAAGGTGAAAAATGTTTCAATGTTAAATTTATCGTTAAGTATACAAAGCTAGGATATTTTTATTTAAGTGAATAATAAGAACTATTTGTATAAAATTATAATATTATAAGTATTATAATTCTTAGTATAACAAAATGCCATCTGACATCAAGATAAAACATATCCTATAAATCCAGCTATTATTTTTATTAATAAAATTATACATCCTATTAACCATGCTTTAACGAAGATAAAAAAATATTGATAAATAATCCGTCCAATATTAAAAAATATCAACCATAATTAAGATCTTGTATAATATGAGTAAATCGATTAAATGCATAATCAATATTAGTAAAATAATGGAACAATAAGGAAATTCCTGTAATTGATTTAATAACCACAGTAAGGATCCCAAATTTCAACACACTGAGACGTTTAAAGGAGTAGATAATTTTACTAAAGAAGAATAGATGATATTGAATAGTTTATTAGATTTTATTAAAGATATTTTTTATTCATTCAATTAATTTTTTGTACTTTATTGAAAAAAATAATATAGGATAGAAATCTTATAGAATAAAATATTCTATGTTTAATAAAGCTAAAATTTCTTATCATTAATGTTCTTATGATTAAATGACCTAATATTTTTCTATTTATAGGTGTAACTGTAATAAATAAAATATTAATTACCAACAAGATTAGTAAGATTAAAAATATTTTATTCATATTTCAAATAGTTTATTTGAAAATATGAACATTTTTAAGAGTTGTAATAGGTTAGCTTATTAATTCAATAGTTCTCGAATGTATGGCTATATCGTCTAGTCGGTGTGACATGTGTGATCTGAAATTAGCGGTGCATTGACGGCTCATAATAGATTAATTATCGAGCGCTGAAGCGATCGTAAAGTGTTGTTTACCGTCTCGCGTCGTATTTTGCGACTTTCGCCACGGATTTCTATTTTACATAAATTGTAATGGAAACAGTCTATCACGACAGTTTGGCTCTGCATATATTTGTAACGTTCGTTTTATTTCTAATTATTTATCTAAACTATCTAGTCCATTTTATCACTGAAACAAAAAATCCTAATGAATTTTTCTATCTTCGACCCTCAATAAGCAAGAATCCGGCTCTTTATTATTTTATATAATGGTATCATTTTTATTTACCGCAGCTGCCTCGCTTAATAATATGCTGGCATTCACAATGCTTCCCAATTTGTTTAATCGAAAAAATTAGACATCGATAATTTTTACTCCGGCATTCTATTAATGTTGCTTCTTAGTTTGACCATGACCTCAAATTCATTGGAAAAATATGGATTTGACTTAACATTAGAGCCAAGAAATTAGCAACGTAATATATTTAACAGTATCTCAAACACGTTTAGTTAATAAATATTTAACTCAGATTATTTAGCTGAAATGAGACAGCTCTCAACAAATATTCAAAATGATGTCGTTCCGTTTTTTCAAAATAAGTAGACTTGCTATAAGAATTTTCAATTAGAGTTAGGTATGGCTTTATTGCTTTCATTATTTTTACATGTATTGTAATCCATTTATTATATTTTTACACGTGCAAGTCATCTAAATTCTGCATTTGGCACGTCTGTTTTTTTTTCTATTTATCATTTTCCGGTTACAAGCGCGATGATTCTTCTCCAGATTCGGATATCGAATAGAAATGAGTGAAGGGAGAGATCGAGATCAGATGAACTTTTTTCGTATAATGACGAGTCAATTATGCCTCTACGAAAGGTTATGTGAGAGAAAGGGAATAAAATCGCGGTAAAAATTAAAAGAAAGAGAAGGAGGCACAAAAGGTGAGAGGAAGGGTAGGGTGGAAGCTGCCTCACTACTCTGGTAATTAGCACTAATTACGTCCTCTAATTATTGTACTCTGCCTGAAAACTGCATGACTTTTTCCCCTTTTTTCTTCTTCTATTTAAGCTACTTTTAAAAGAGAGAAAATTGACGAATAAAAGGTTTAAGAACACAAAAGTCGGAAAAGAACTGTAGAATAATCAAAATATTAATATATATATATATATATATATATATATATATATATATATATACAAATAATCATTCACAACATGTATATAAAAACAGGTTCCGATGACTAAACGTAAATTTCCAAAAATATATATATTACAGATAATAATAGCACGGTACAGTACACACACCATAGGGAACAGTACAGTGTATTCTTATATAAGTATTTAAGAATTTTCATTTCCAAAATTTTCCATGTAACTTATCATATTACTGCAAATCATCGATTAAAAAAACGTTTCATCCACAACAATATCCAAAATAATTTAATCCACTATTATAAGAATGAATAAAATTTTAAGATTTCTGAGTACATATATCAAAATATGAATACGATTAAATTTTTTCCTAAACTCTTGATGCTTATAAATCGATAGATTTTTACAAGTTTTATTCGTATATAATAATTATTAATTATAATTTTATTATGTTGTTGAAAAATTGCTAAATTTGTATCTATTCTACATGCCCTGGTGTCGTCATTGCACCAGGTAAAAGTTGGTCTATTTCAATATACTTAGGTGTAATGAACATTATGTCCATAAAAAAAATCATTGTCCAACAAAACATCTATTGAAAGACAATACAGTGCGTGTTACAGAAGCATCTACTTCTGACTCTATTCTTGATATAATGAATGTAGGTGTATTTACTTTTTAACAAGTACTTTGTCACACAATGATATTTTATTGTTCATAATGTTCATATTACTTACATTCAAATCAACCAGCTTTTTATGCAGTCGTGTCATCATGGCGTATACAAAATATTTAAATTTTTGTTTTACATTATAAATATAATTATTTATAAAGCTGTATCTGTTATCCAGATCTTATTTTCTTCAATTTCAAAAAAAAGAAGCAATTATAAACAAGTAATATTTAACAGAAATTTTATGCATGTTTTAATTAGCCAAGCAAAATTCGTATTTTTTTGTTTTGACTCTTTTTTTCTCTACGAATTGCAGAAGTTGCATTGAGATTATTTAAGTATTTCGTCTACCTTTTGCTTTGATGTTTTCTTAGTGGCTCTTCAGCGGCCCCTTGCATCTCGACTCATGCATTAATTAATAGCCAACCGGATTCGGTAACTTCGAGAACATTTTTGACATTTAACGAACTGCGAGAAGCGCAAGTGAGCCACCAAGATGGGAAAAGCTGCGCGCAACTGGATGCGTAAAGGGACGCACAATGTTGAGACGATAAAATGCGACAGGACTAACGAGAGAATTTGCAAATATAACTCCCGTTACTTAGCAGTCTCTTTGAAAATTCACTAATTTCTTTTGATTTTAATTTTATCCACCTCCCCCCGTTTTTTTTCGTAATATTAACAGTAGTTTCTTGTATATTCGATCAAATATATGAAGAGAAACAATTTAAATATTTTTAAGGAATGTATGAAAATTATCTTGCCAATATTATTGTAAAACACGTGTAAAGTTATCCGTTTATACTGTCGACTTCACTGAAACGTCTATTTAGGGAAACTAAAAGAAAAACTTTTTTGCACATTATATAAATCAAAAATAACAATATCTCAAAAAAAAATACGAAACAGCTATTTCTTCAATACGAAAACAATTGAAGAAATAGCCTTCATCAAAACAACTTCATATGATAATAGATAAAAAAAATCTATTCGACTCCTTGTGAAGTGAAATCAAGAACTCTTACTCAAAACGCAATATAATAAAATTATAAACACTTAGTCACAGTAGAAACATACTGTTTTTCAGATAAACTATTTTTATTGTATTGATAATGTAACTAAAATAAATAAGAGAGGGCTAAACCAGTAACATTATATAGCAAAAGAGATTGATAAATTGTTTTAACAGTTTGATTATGAACGATATATCTACGATTCAATTCATATTTTCATCCCTTAATTCAAAATGAACATAAGAGTTCTGAGAAGAGCTCAGTTTATCTATACGACAACCAAATTTTCGCCCTATCTAGCTATCCTAATAAAATTGTTCTTCAAATGTGTCCGAAAATATGGGTTTCAAAATTAAATAGATTAGGCAAACATTTCATAAATTAAAAATAATTTATACATTTTTATCAAATCTTATTTTCTATCTCCCTGTAATATTGCCACTTCAATAATTCGCGTTAAAAAAGTATGCGAATATTTTTACATAGCTTGAGGAGTAGAAAAAAAAATTTCAAAACTGGAAACACAAAGAGTAAAATGAAGCTTTTTATAAAATTTCAACTTGAAACAGAGAAAAAAAATATTTCGCTCCACTAGAACAAATCTGGGAAGCCAGTGTTATGCGCACGGTAAATCTCCTCAATAGGCGAACAAAAAAAAAAAGATAGAAAGAAAAGGATGCATAAGGAAAAGAGAGAAAGATACGCGCGAGTCTCGAACGACTGGTAGTTCCTGCAGTTCCCGGGCTCTATTACCTCCCCCCCCCTCCCCGGCCATCTCCAGTTAAAAGAGCGCAAGCGAGGAGCACAGGTTAGCCGTGTCTAAATACCAAAAATACGCGCGTAATGGACTCCGGCGCAGGAGGAGAGCGTCAGTGCTGCTCTCGACCCCCATCCTCGCATACCCTACCCACCTCCCCGTGCCGAGGCAGAAAGAGTCGAGCATTTGTACGCAAATCCTCCACCACCCCCCCCCCGCTCCCGTTGGTTTAACGTGAGGACGATTGAACCCTGGACTGGAGCGAAAGCTCTGTAGCCGCGCGCGCGCGCGCGCATCTCTTATATATACCGAGAGGAAGTTGCTGCTTACGCCGCGCCGGCCAGCGCAAGGCAGTCCGCGCGCGTATAAATTTAAGCCCTCTCTTTTTTTTCTATAGAACTCCGCCGCGCGTCCGGCGATCCTCGACGATCGTGCATACTCCCCGTTATACCTCGAGCTCGACTCGGTCTGGCTTCTCTCTCTCTCTCTCTCTCTCTCTCTCTATGTCTATATATGTATGCATGTATGCTTGTTTACATGTATGTATGTATGTATGTATGTATGTATGTATGTATGTATGTATACGGACCAAGTCGCAGATTCGTTTGCGAAATAAAACTTGCGGATGGGCGGCGCGCGGGGGTATAGCACAGCGGTTCTGGCTATATATATATATATATATAAGAGCTCGAGAAAAGCCAACGATTTTGCCGCAGTTTGGAAGCCTGTACCCTCGCCGAGCTTCTATGTACGATCCTGCTGTAGTGCGATAGCGAGAGAGCAAACGAGGAAAAGAGCGATTTTACTATTTTTTTTCTCTCTCCTTCGTTTCGTCGAGTATACCTTTGGCATTGTTCATTATTCGCTTTTTTGCCTTGAAAGTATATAACCCTGTTCATAGAACTACGTATACGTGCTCATTTATTTCTCGATAACGTTTTGACTTTTATATATTATATGGGAAAATTGACCTCTAGAGAGGGATATCGCAGGATGCGTGTCAAAAGTTTTACCGTCTTAAATCTTAGGTGTTTTTTACGCAAACTCTTTCAACAATTATTTTCTTAAAACTATATTATATACCTATATTATAACTCATATATAATACAAAATATTTTTCTAAAATAGTCCATAAAATATTATGAAAACGAAATATCCTACACAACTAAATATACCTAAAGAATTCTGTTAAATAAACGGATCATAAATGGTGAATATATATTAAACTAGTACCTCATGATTCGGCTTCACCGGCGATAATAATGTAATCAATTTATTTATTTATTTATTTATATTTTTATAATTAATTTTACAGAAAGTAATCGTAGTGGTAACTAATGTTATTACAAGCAAACTTTTAATTGGCCAGACATTGAAGGAGCCAATGATCCTAAGGCCTAAGACTTAACTCACTTAGAAATATATTAATCCAGCAAACAAAAAAAGGATATAATAATCTTTCCGGTTTAAAGAAGCACCCTACTGAACAATATAGCGAGCGAAGTATACCAATCCGATGCTACTAGCGAAAACAACTTAACGCACTTTACCAACGAATACATAATAGACCGTTCAATTCACTCGACTTGGCATGAAATATGGAATAAATTCATCATCTTAGGTAGAACAAAAATGAACTATACAGAACTAGACAAAACAAATCTGAAGAACATTAGAGAATTAACAAGAACAAAAATCAAAACCGAATCCAAACATGGCTCAAAAGTAGTGGAAGACAAGGAGTAGAGAGGAAAAGAGAAAAAGAGGGAAAAAAACAAATATCAGTCGACCATTCTTTCGAATTGAAAATAGTTCTTCGTTATTTTTATAAATATATTTAAATGGAATGTTTTAAATCAAATTATTTGACCCCCATCTCAATAAACGGACTTATTCCTTTTCATTATTTCAATTTTCTGGTCATCATTTATATCAAAAATATCTTATTTGTTATATTCTCTTGACTCCCTCAATTGAAAAGAATTTTGGATCCTGACTCAAATCCAGGTCTTGTGTCTTCGATTCTTCCCAGTCCTCGAAGAGAATTTGGGGGTTTGTAGAGCTCGTCGATCTTTTCCTCATTCCTTTCTGCCCAGAATTACGCTCAGTAGGAACTGCCTTGCTCTTCGGGGAAATCCGAGTCAGAAAGAGATCCATTAAAAAACGTAAGTCTATTCCGTTCGTAACATTATTGACGCAATAAATATTTGAAAAATATTACCAGCCAATATCCAAAAATAAGTAGCACGATCATCCGCAGAATTCACTGCTTATACTTACCTTCGAAGCACGAGCGCCATACATAATATACACAATGCAATTAATTTATATGAAAACACATATCTTTATTTGCTTTAAATAACATGGTTTTCTACAAGAATGAAATATCAAGAGTGCCAAAGTAAAAAAAATAAGTAATTTGCCCACTGCATACGATGCTTATAATTGTAACATCTAGAGGTATGGGATAAATTACTCGAATTTTTAAATTTAATAAACTCTCTTCAAAGGAATTATGCAAATACGTTTTGTATTACAAATAGGCCGAAAAGACAAATAAAGTAAGACTCGACTAACCTAGAAAATTCTAATGCAAAACGAGTAAATCCACATCATTCTTATTTGAATGAAAATCTTGGGAAGAGAAGGGGGGATATGTAAATCGATAACACAATTGTTCTAGTGAAACCAGATAATGCTATTATAAATGAAAGAATAAAAATTCCGACTAAATTACAACTGATTTTCCCTTTGGTATTTTTTTTAGAATCTTACCAATTTTCTTTGGTCAAAATTTACCCCCCCCCCCCTCGCCCACGACTAATTTAATTTAATTGATCAAGAAATGCTTAAAACGATAACGATCACGTGAACTTATCGTACGATGGCCCGATCGCTAGAGCGAAGGACTAGTAACTTGGCGATCCGAGTTCAAATCCCGGTCTCGGCCGATTGACACAAGCACCGCTGTAATATAATAAATGCATATATAAATAGAGCGACGTTAAATAAAATGAAAAAATAAAAAAAAAAAAGAAAAAAAAAGTGAGCTTAAAAAAGATGTCTATCTATTAGGAGCACATTTATACAGAACAAGCCTCCGTAAAAGAGGATGTCCGTAAAGCTTATAACTTTTGTACGAATCAACCTTCCGTTTTTACACTGGCACACGTGTAAATTATATATATACCAAAAGCATCGAGTACATACAAGAGCGTGTATATATATATATATATATATATATATATATATATATATATATATATATATATGTACGTGCAAAAGACGAGGCTGCCGCTGTGCTCAAAAGCCATTGCTGCGAGACTAGCGGGTTAATTTAGTATGTCGTTAAATGGGCTTTAAATTTAGTTTGTGCGCGCGGCGCGGTAAAGGAGCGGAGAAACACGATGGAGCGCTTCCAGAGCGAGAGAGATCAGGTTAGAGGCATTAGAGCGTCGTTAGGTAACAACGCCCGTCGGGCGCTCTATATACGCGAAATCCGAAAATCAGAGTGGCCATTACGTCCTCTATATTCATCTCTTCGCTTTTCCTCCTCTCTCCGATCCCCCTGCCCCCCCCCCCACCCATCCGTTCTCTCCTTTCTCATCCGAGTCGAGCCGCCCGCCGTCAAATTTTCCCATCTAATAAGCGAATCCCTTTCAGATACATTTTACCCCTTCCTATCCTACAAGTTCTCGTGCACGGTCTCGCGCACTCCGTTCGACAAGACGCCCCCCACCCCAGAGACCGTGAATTGTATTCGAATTTATTTTGTTTGCAAACATAGAATGTATAACTGTCGAGCTTAAAACATTTTATAGCAGGATTATGTTGTAATATAGTTATACAGTTATATATATAGAACTAGTATATCCAATTGAACCGATCATTACGGATAAAACGGAATTAAAATTATTTGTTTCTTTTTTTATGATAACTTTAGATTATCGAAAATTAAAAATTCAAACTAATACATATTTTTATGGATACCATGATCTTCTTTCTCTTAAAATGAAACAATAATAAATATTATTATAAGATAATAAAGACAATTGTAAGCCCGACAAAGATATTTATTAGTTTGTTTTGTATCCGTCCATGTTTGTAGAATTTTCATTTTTAAGGATTCAATTGGTATTTACAAAAATTGCCTATATAAAATAAGCCAAATATTAGTTTAATCTAGCTCTCAAGGGAAGAAAGTAATATTCAATTGAATGTTTTGGAAACTATTTGAAAGAGTAATAATAGTAGTTGATAATATTAGTAATTTAGAAATATCAGTTCAAGTATATGTAATACATTGAAAAAAGTTAGCAAACAAATATTGAGTTTTTAAATTTAAGGAACTGGTATTAAAGCTCATAACGCAACGCAAAAATGATTTTATATCGAAGGTCTCGAAACTAAATCGAATAACAAATATCTCGAAGTTATTTATATTCAAAATACTTGTGAAAAATTGTGAAAAATACTGCAATCCAAAGGAATTTAAATTTTTCACACAGCTAATAAATCAAAATCTAAGCCTTCCTCTAGGAATTCTCAATTTATATGAAAGTATATAAATTTTAGCTCACTATCAGCATCTCGTAAAAATTAATTGGATTACTGTGGCATATTGAATATTTTTCACTACAATATTGTTCAGAACGTAATGGAAATACAGATGCACTATATTTCACACAAAACAATAGATCTGTATAAAACAATTTTCCAAATGAACTGACAAATTATATCTACATATACATATATATATATATATATATATATATATATATATATATATATATATATAATTACAAAATTGGCAGAGCTTGTACATAGTATACATAAATACAAAAAAGACACTTCTAGCATTGGTTTGACCAATGAACTAACCGAATATAATATATATGACTCGAGTGGACAAAAGTACTTTGAAGAAGAAAATTTGATAGTAGAATAATTTTGAAATTAAAACTCTTATTCAGAAAAGCATTCTCTCTAATTAACAGTCAGTTATCGTATATATTCCGAAAATACCTTAGTACGTTCAATTTGCTAATTCACTTTTAATTTCGACGACTGTTTTATGAATTTTTTTCAATGATTTCACGACTAGTGAACTCAACGGAATAACCGAAACGTAGCTCATCAGAAGCCGTTCGTTCAATCTTTTTTCATTTCAGAAACTCGCTGTTTTGAATATAATAGAGGCCTTCCTATGCGGAATTCAATTCTTTTTTTTAATTTAAATCGCTGTTATTTATTTTAAATAGAAGTATTTGATATCTTAATAATATAGAGTACGCTTGTCCAATTTTTTTATGCTTAAGTAAGGAATGGACACCTCTCAAAGTTAGTTTTGGTTAGTTTTAGTTAGTATTACTGTTGTTCTCCAATTCTCTCAAATCTATATTAGCAGAAACATAAACTAAAACATTTATTTCCACGCTAAGTATTTACAATTTACAGGCTACTAAGAGATAATATTATAGAATACAAACCAAAAATCAGACCTGCTAATATTTCTGCTGTATTATATAAACAATTATTAATTTTAAGAGAATTCAAATTATGCTTTAGAATAAAATAATACCCGCAATTCTTAATTTGTAAGACTAAGAAATTTTTTTAACTAACCTTAAGCAGTTGCATTAATCTATATATAACATACGGATAGGTTGGAAAAGTGTAGGGTGAGAATCTTCATCACCTACCATATCGTATAATTATACCTATGCTGATTATGTATAAAAATATTGAACAAAATTTAGTATTACATTTGGTATTAATTTAGCAGTACATTTAATGCGGACAATTCGGCAGCTCACTTTTGGGGCATGTGAGCAGTCTCGAACCTGCGCAATCGATGCATTACAAAGAGCTTGAATTCAACTGCGCGTGTCGCAACCCTGCTTTTTAGCATATTATTTATACGTATTACGTGAGATCTGGGAATAATATTATGAATAATATTATCTTGTTCGTATGTATAGGTCGTTTTACATATGAAAAAGTTGGTTTTTTTTTCTTTTTCGATTCCGACGTAAACATTATAGTGATACGCGTCTGTAGGTGCCTAGTTTTTACTTCGGTTTTTTTAATTTTCTTCTCCTTCCCTCATCAGGGCCAAGTCGACAAAGAGTGCAAAAAGGCCTGCGACGTAGCAGCTCGTATCAACGACATAGCTAAAAACGGAGAGTTTAATTAAAAAAGTCTCAGGGCATAGACTTGCAGAGTACGCGCGAAAGCGCTTAAAGTAGGTCCGACGGGTCCCTGTGTACGTTCGCCGCGGCCTCTGCCCTCTTGCTCCCCGGCTCTTGTCTCGATGCAAGCGGTCAAAGAACGTCGATATATAGTCGAAAGGGAACGAGAGCGAGTGAGAGAGGGAGAGAGAGAGAGAGAGAGAGAGAGAGAGAGAGAGAGAGAGAGAGAGAGAGAGACAGCAATAAACTGACGAGGAGAGGGAAGGACGGAATAGAAACAGGAAGGAGAGTAAAAGTCCGGAGACCAGCAGCCGCGTGATTTTTTAATTACAGAGTGTCCGTACTTAATTAATCGGATTCCATTTCTTTTTGTTCCACGCTTTTTTCGAGCGCTCCTTTTTTACTGAAATATTTCCATAACGTGCAAAGAAAACTTGTCAGGCAGAGTAATCGAAAGTCCAATAACTGTTCTGCATTTTTTTATTTTTTTTTTTTTTCGCTTTATTATTATATTATATTGTTCACTTTAGTCGAAGTGAAGAATTTCCGTCATACGGCCTTCCCTGTGTCGGAGTTTTGTTTCAATTTGACGGGTGTACGCCTCATCCCTTAATTAAACTTTTCGCGTTTTTGATACTTCGTGAATTGACGGGACGACGATGTAGGGCAACTTATATAATTTCAAATTTTTTTTCGACTGAATATGGGAAACCGCGAGAAAGTCAATAGAGTTTTAGTCCGAAAACATAACCGGCTGGCGATGTGCGCACGCCAACTTGACTATCAATCTCGAGTTTTCGATCGGCACACGTAGAAACGATTTCAATTTGGCTCCCGTTCTTTTTTTTCCCCTGCCGCTGTACGCCGCTCGCGTGTAACAAAAGTCAATATGGGACTTAGATGGACTGTAACAATTATTTATATGACAATGCGATCACACAAGTTCCGCGTTAGCATTCAATCTTTATCGAAGAACAGGCTTGGAACATACGAACAATGAATGAAATACTCGTTCAAAAAATCGAATTTTTAGACACAAATCTAATTATGTCATTGATTATCTATTTCATGTGTTCGTAATGAAGAAAACATATATAAATTATTATTAACATACATGTTCATTAGTTTTATACTTGCCATCTTCAGTTGTATTTACAATTGAAATACATAATTTGTCATAATAATATAATTTATTTACTATATTGTTATACCACGAATTTTTAGAGTACCTTTCTTGCAAACTTAAATTGCAAACATGATATCAGTTTATAATTAATCAGAAATTTTACAAAATAAACTTTCTATATTTAAAAAATATCTGCATTAAATTTGAAATTTATAAAAAATTGAATTGAAAAAATAAATTGAAAAAATAATACTCCATTATATTTCTTCAAAAATATATAACGACAAATGTCTCTTTAAAATTATTTTATAGAAAAATTCAAAATATCTTGGACCTATTAACTTATTAAATACTTCTATGTTTTGAATAAACATTAAAAAAGCAGTATTTAATAAGAAAAATCAATTGTTTTGAAGATTAAAACTTAAAGGTTTATTGCATATTATTTTACTATTTAAAATTTAAAAATATTACTGCACGAATATTCATTCTTACATAATCCAATCTATACACCAACCTAAAAAGAAATAAGAAATTTTAAATGATTGACAGTAATCGAGCAACAAGGCATGATTTATTATCAAGTAAGTGCAAATTTAAACGAAGACAGTTTTAAAAAAAGCGAAAGTGAGAGAAAGAAAGAAAGGAAGAGAAGAGAGAATGACTGGTTCTGCCGACTTCGATCATGCAGTTCATACTTCTTTCTTCGATTTTTATTCGTCTGTTTCTTCTTTCCTTTCTCTCTCGCCTCACTTGCAGTCAAGGACTACACAGACGCTATTCCAACCGAAACTACTACTGCCGCGCTATTCTTATATTAATTTTCATTGATAGTACTGGTGAAACAATGTTAAGTGTGTTCGCTTAATTAATCCCATAGCTTATTGACTAGAGAGAAGTTAAGAAAAAGTTAAAAGTTGTAACAAAGCAGAAAGTTCATCGAAGCTTGGCGAATGCTTTGTTCATACGACCTAAGCTCTTACTCTCCGAAACCATCAATTCTTATAAATTTCCTTCTACACCTTTCAACTGCTTATTACCTTATCATTTACTATAGCTACACCAAACAGCAACGTATGATTTTTTGTTTACTTATAAAGTATGCGAGCTATTTTTACATACAAACTTCTGCATCTATTTTTATGATTACCAAAATCAATTCCAATAAGATCGAGACCTACCTGTACAACAAAAAAACCGTACAGCTATACGAAGATTATTCTTTATGTCTAAAAAATACTCATCTTATTTACCGGCTTGAAAAATATGGACTCAATTTAACGAATACTTATACATTAAATTTAACGTAAGTAGAAAACTTATTTCACTTCATTATATGCAAATCTATGAAAATTAATCCTAATAGATACGTATTATAAATTTTATGAACGTTTTTTTAACACTGAACTTTTATTTCTATGAAATATCAATTATTCTTTTCCCCACCCTTGAAAATATTCGTTTACGAATAATCTTTTATATAGCCAGTGATTACACATTTTTTGCTAAGTCTTGCATCGCAAATACCTTTAATCTAAAGACACAGTCAAGCGAATGAAACATTCGTCCACTTGATTCGCCAAGCTTGCGTAAGATTATAGACGCGAAAGATGAATTTCATTACATTGCACTCGGGCTGTAATCTTCCGCAAGCTCGCAAGGTCAAGTGGGCGTACAATTTATTCGCTCAAGATATTCCAGGATGGAGCAGCCTATCCATCCATGGCTAATTTCTGGGGTGCATTCCTCTTATCTTCAATTTTGCACGATTAATCCGGGCGCAAAGAGGAGGTTCAATATGCAATTTTAGGCCCTCATAGTATGCTAGAGTTACATTATGTTTTTCGCTGCGCTGAATTGATTTTTCAAGATTGTCAGGCTCAACAGTCACCCATTTCAGAGATAACAACGATTGTAGGACAAAATATGCAAGATATTACATTGTGGTGCAACTCAGCAAAATAAGCGTTTTCCAACGATGGTCCATGTTTAACGCTTGAGTCCAGTAACAAGTATCTTTGCAGACGTCAATTTATCCGAATTTGAAAACGACTTTGCTTTCAAGTGTTGCATACTATTTTCTTAAACTAAAAGAGCTGCGGAATGTGGTTAAAACGTTAATCTATTGTTTTTGCATGTATTTTTGTTAAGTACATATTGGATCCTGCAGTGTTATCACCAATTGCTATCCCTTTTTGTCGCTCACTCTTCAAAAAAAAAAAAAAAACTAAACTTGTCTAACAACAGCTATTGGCCGAAGACAAAATTGTTTTAACTAAATTTTAATGCATAAACAATATAAATCCTGACCTATTTGCATACTATTTTTATATAAACATAATTTTATTATTAACGAAGAAATTAACGAGAGCAAGTAAAATTAAATTAATACAGAAATGCTGCTTTAACACATAGATTCAAAAGTTCCAGTTATAACACATAGATTGCGCTAGTTCTCTTCACCTCACAATCAATTAGTCTCTTAGAATTAACCTGCAAAAGGTGGCTATTAAAATTTAACAACATTCTATTCATTAATTTGTGAATTATTTTGCTAAGAGTGAAACTCCTTTCCTTTTGTTCAACACAATGGATTAAAAACCATTTTGTGCTTTAATATTACACTGCTTATTAATGGGGAAAAACCTAGTTCAAGCCTTATCGGATAAGTAAGGTCGTAATAGTATTATGGGAACTCCGCTTCATCAGCTACATGAATAGAACGTTGGTTTGCTAACTTCAAACATTGTTGTAGAGATATGGATGATGTGGAATACAGTAAACGTACAAATGAGGCGATATCACCAAAACAACCTACCAAAGTGCATACCGCGTTGGCTCACTGTTGTATTACATAATATTAATGGAATTTTTGAAGATCCAAATTGCAAAAAAAAACGATCTCATAATTAGGCTTCGAATTGCTCTAGCATCCACTGTATTCTCCTGAGTTGGTTCCCATGGACAAGTGTCTGTTCACAGACCTCAAAAACAATTCGCGCCGGTTAAAACTTTTGCTCAATTGAATAGTTGATTGCTGAAACTCTATGTTAAGTCAAAAGATAAATCATTTTACAAAAGTTGTAGTAAAAACGTAGAATTTTTTCCACTCAAAAATTAATTTATATCAGAAGAAGGAAAAAATACTAAATTTTTATTCTATTTTTTTGTATTTGAGTAATAGATAAATGATTTAATATTTATTGCATAGGGTTGGGGAAATCTCAACAAGATCGAGCTATATCATCTCATTATTTAATAATGAAAATCTATGTAACATAATTCATATTTTTTATATAAATATTCTATTTTATTTAAAGATTTATATATTTTATAATTCAAATATTCTTAAATTGACATATATTTAAGAATTTTTGGTTTTTGTTCAATTAATTTTCTAATTTCTTAAAATTTAATATAATTTTTATTTGAAATTTTCATATTTTTAGTATATTAAGTTATACTCATAGATCAGCACCATTAGAACCTGTATATAATATAGAATACATTAAAAAACGAATGAAATTTTTACACAAAGCTAAACGCCCTACCATTCATTAGAGATTACTTTATGTAAGGAGTACGCCACAATTTTTTTTCAGAAGAACAATAACCTTAAAAATCCTACTTACGTCGACTAGAAATTGGGCTAGATAGTAGCATTTATTTATTTTCATAGCAAATGACCAATTTTCACCAAAAATCCTTAAACCTTCTAAAAATAAGCCATAATATCTCCACCCCCTGTGTAGCCAAACTATGTTATTAAAAGGCGTTTTTCATACATACAATCGGTGATAATTCAAGTATACATGTAATACATATAAAATCAATTTTGTGATACTGTAAGTTTTGAGTAAACAACTAGATAATGTACGCGTTCGACTCGGTCCTTTCAATTTGAAATTCCATTCTAGATTACGTTACTCATACAAAAACACACAAGAGTTTCGTATATAATACGCTTTTTAATTATATTTGTTGTATTAAAAAAGTTAAATTACTGTTCAAGTACAGAATTAGTTCTTAACAAAATAAAATCAAAATTATTTATTATATGCATTTATGGAAACATTATCAAGAAAATATTTTTTTCACTCAAGTGGCACCAAATGATAAGTATTAAATTCTTCTTATTATTATTTTTAATACAACAATAATTAGACGTTATATATGTCTGTAAATTTCTAGTCGACATTCGAATCAATGATATCTGTCCAACTATAATTCTACATATCCATCAAAGAACAATATTCCTAAACTTAGACTTCTGTAACTCACACTTGATCGTACATTGTTCACAACTGCTTATTCAATCATTGCTTTTTCTGTCTCTGTTTCTCAATCGATTTGCCCCCTCCCCCATTCTACATACCATAACATCATGCATTTCTCTAACTTCAAGGGAAGGAAGTTGATCGTTTGAATCTGTTCATCTCTCTCACTCTTTACGTGACCCAGCATAACTTCATAGTTGATATAGTTTTCCCGGTGCAAGTGTTCATCGGCTCTCTTCTTCTATACAGATCTCCCAGCTTTCCACTACATTCGCATCCCATTTCGAATCCCGCAATCAGTTCCCGTAATTCTACGATTCAAGGTTCATCAACGCAGCCATTTTCCTGACACCTCTTATTACCGCCATTTTGTCGATATCATCAACGCCCACTATCTACACAGACTGATGAGAAAGCAGAATGAAAGAGAAAAACAGAGACCGAAAAAAATACATATACACATGCAGCAATTGTGCAAAGTGAATGACTGGCAAGATTTTTATTGGACCATATTATAGTGAAATTACGATTTAAAAAAATAAAACCAACAAATATACATATTAATGTTAGTCAATGATAATCTCACATACATAGACTCGGTAAATGTAATTGTGTAGGTAATCAGAGTATAATTGATTAACAATAATATATTTATTAGTTTTATTTTTATTATTGTTTAGTAGCAGTATTTATATTTCAATTTCTCCGCGGTGATAATAAACAATAACTTTATGATTCTCAGTAAAATTATATTATTTTATAAAGACTGTAAGACCGATAAAAGTAGCTGTTACTATACCTAGGCTATATAATATGTATTTCACTATTTTTTATGATTAGTTCTTCATTCATCAAATTTTTTTAGCTTTAAAACCTCACGACTGATTAGATATATGAAAAAGATCATGTGTCAATTGGAATAAAAGTGTAAAATAATCAGATGACGAAATCTGATCGAAAGAGTTAGAAAAAATCAAAGAACCTAGTAGGGCTAAGAACGGATTACCTTTATCTATATTTCGGCCAGATATAAAAGAAATAAATTCGCAATGGATACACGAAGGAAAAAACTACATAAAAGAGATAGAGAAGGCTATACATTTAGTACAGTACGTCGAAGTAGAAATTTGATTGCAAATACGCAAGAGAAGTACACGGTTTAATCCAAGTCCTGAATAGCATTAGAGAGAAAGCCAATGTCATCGCCATTCTCTATCTCGCTCTTGACTATGTATGGCCAGGAGTAACTCGTATATGCATAGCAGTTTCGTATACGCTCTATAACAGTACAGGGGTTGGAGCGGGATGCAAACAATTCGCCGAGTATACAGAAGGCGGAGGAGTGGTTGATAGGAGCAGCCCTTATTTAGTGGAAAATGTAGACCCAATAATAAATTACCCGAGTTTTCTGAATCTCCGCTATTTATGCCGGAGCAATAGTCTATATCTATCTACACATATCTCTTCTTCTACGCTCTATCCCCCTTCGGCTGACTTAATACTCGCGAAATAGCCTCCTCGATATCAATACAGTGAATAGCGATTTCACTTCTATCGTAAATTAGCACTGAATGTGCAATTTGACATTAACTGGCTTGATGTTCAAACCAAAATATATCTTGGGAAATATCCAAAATTCCACCGAATACGATTTCTTCTTTTTTACTACTATAAAAATATACTGTTATTATATTGCATTATGTGAATATATGATATCCACTGTAAGCTCACAAAATTATTCTCTCATATATATTAAAAAAAGAAAAAAATACTCATTTAAAAATTTGTAAAAATTATATTGGCTAAAAAATATTTATAAGATGTACAAAAACAAACTTAATTTTTATTCGAAAACGCATTGAATGAAATTATATAATTACTTATATATAAATCGAATAAGTATCCAGTTGAACGAACAATATGCACACAGCAAAAAAATAATAGTGTCAAATATAAGAAGATAATAATAGCCAAATAGATCAGCATTATCGAGCAATATCGACTTCGGTCGATATGTACCGTAAGCTCGCTTCTTTTCGCTTCTTATCAAGATGGAGCCGAGGTTCGACACACACGCGCGCGCGCGCGCGCGCAGAATCAAGTTTGAAAACTCTCGAGCGAATAGAGTGGAGCCGAAAGTTCCGACAAAGCTTCGTTTTCTGGTCAGCTTCTCGAACGAGAGGATTTAGAAAGCCATTTGCCAAAGCACATGATCATGAGGGAAAGCTTCCGGAGCTCATCGACATCTCGTCGGCGAATCTTAACGTATTCCTGGCGAGCTGGAGCACCGAGAGGCGAATGATAATGGCGACTGTTAGGCCCAAGCGAATAATGGCTCCGGAGTCAGCAGGTCGTTGGCGCTGTCAGTGGACTTACTATCAGCTATTTCAGAACGCAATATGTCGTCCTTATCAGTCATCGTAAAATTGAGGATTTTTTGCCCATTCACATCGGTTCATTTTCATTTCTCTATCTATTTCGTTTTTATAAAAAAAAAAAAAAAAGATTAATCAATACTTTAAAGTAATTCCAGTGTATTATGCATACATATATACCTTTGTTGACAGACTCAGATTCTTACGAACTGTATAAAATGATAAATAAACATTGAAACGATAAAATATTTTACAAAATTTGTTCTGATATTAGCATCAAATTGAAAATATAAATGCATTTTTTTTCTGAACATATCATTTAAAATTAATTATGATTTAAGTACAAATTTATTATAACTGTAACTTTCTCTTTAAGCATTTTTTGCTTAATTATTTAAAGTTTTGTAATTTGAATTCTAAAAAATTTAATTAATATAATTTTATGCTTTTTATGCCATAATAAATACACATATATAAATTAAGTAAAATTTTGATTAATGGATTTTAAAAAGTATAATTAAACATACTGATAAAAGTTATCTTTGATTATTGGCCATTGTAAATTCGTATTTCTTAAGATTTTTTCATTCTCTCTAGTTATTCAATTAATGGTAAGATAATATTATTAAAATTTTTGTTAATTTTGATTTCAGAAACTCATATTCTTGATAGGTCTTATGTTCAGCAAAGATAAATTAACTAAGCATATAATTTTTTCGCAAATGACTGCACAGCTTGAAACGAATTTTTCTGAATAAGTTAAATTTATTCGAATCGTAAAAGAACTAATAAAAAAAGGCAAATAAAGAAATAAAAGACAGGGCGAGACATTAATCTTTTCTAACTTTGTATATAGAGAAGAAAAAGATATAACTATCTTCCAGCACAGGGTCGAGTCATGAGATAAAAAAAATCACCCCAAAACAGTCTCCCTTCGCCTAATCCAATCGAGAAAAAAAGGGAAAAAAGCTAAAGACTTCACGACTGCTCGTCAATTATTATGAGTATAGAGGAAATACGTTCCCGCTCCAGTGGATATATACCTCTCTCCGGTGCCGAATGTCACAGTGTCGCGGTCCTGCCGAGCTGCACTTTTTTCTATTGGTTTTTTTCTAGTTTCCTTTTTTTTTTTTTTTTTTTTTTTGTTTTCATCGACTATAGATGCGCCAAGGGTCCGGGTTCGCCCGCGCTCTCTTTTTCTCTCCCTCGCCCCACCTCCCCCCGCGCGCGGCGAACAACTCGCGGGAGTTGCCGCGCGCGCCTCGCGCCACGCCTGTCCCGTGTTCTCCGCGCCGCCGATAGATCGTCTACTCTTTCCTATATACCGCGCGCGGCAGCGCTGCAGCCCGAGCTCCATGCGACGCGCGACGTGCTAAATCGCCTAGATATCTCTCTACGCGCGGGTATACGGAGTCGCTGGCTCTCGAAAAGTGTGTCCCTCCCCACTCACCCCACGCCTCCCCCCCCCGCCGCCCCGGACTCGACTCGCAGGCTCGGCGGGGGCTATCCACGCCGGGATCGTTCTCCGAAGCTTTTTAGCTCTTTAGCCCTTCCCACATCTGCAAGTGTAGAGTCGCAGCAGAGAGTCCCCTTTCTCCGCGCAGTCAGGCCACACCGTAAAATAGTTCGGAAATTGGCTCCGCGAGATTTTATCGTCCCGATATACGCTTTTTTTTCCTTCCTCCCTCCTCCCCTCCCGCCGACGTCCTCTCCTCGGTTCACTTACACAGCGCGCCCGCCATTCTGCGATCCAGCACACCGGGGCTAGAGGTTCTGCGCGCGTACACGTATACAATAGAGCCACCCATACGGCCGCGACTCGATTATACGAGTCCGCTAGTGAACTTTAGTGCCAATGGTAATCCGCGGGACTTCCTAGAATACCCTGCCCTCGACGCGGGACGGCGAGTACAAAAAGGTGTAGTTCCGCTCAGCATGAGCCGCAAGAGGTTTTCGACTTATTTAATCTGACCGAGCCAATGCGAGGAGGACAGGAGACTCATTTTATTTTTAAATGCTTTGCAAATTCTCAGTCTAAAAATCGTATCGCATAATCCAGAAGCTGGATCTATCTAGAAATTTCTGTAAACTTTTTTAGACATATAATTGTCATAGGAAATTACTTTTTCGGAAAATATGTCTAAATAACCGATCAAACACTTTGGTAATTATATAGAGCTATCAAATTTAATAGGAAAAAACATAATCTAAAATAATATTTTCTTTTTATTTCAGTACTGATGCTTCTTTCTTACATCAGTTACATCTTCCTATGTTTTTCTCTTCTGTTATATTGGCCAAACTTTTGTTTCAATATAAACATATAGTAAGTGTGTAGATACCGCAAGAAGAAAATGGTGAGGGATATAGATTTTGAAAACTAGTCTAAAAAGAGATGCTAGAAAATAAATTTTAGACAACTGCTTCTCTGATACATATGTAGAAGCGAGGATGCGAAACACAGAAGTCAAATATGAAACATGGAAAACGTAATACCACAAGTTTCTATCTATGAAAAGAGATGTACAGTTACACCGAGACCTAACGTCTTTCACTTTCTAGACCAACATATTTTGAAAATTAATATCCAATTAATCGGATACACTAAAAGTCTAGTGAAAATAATATTGTTATCTTTGTTATCGTTTTAAAAAAATTTCTTGCTTAAGTTTATTCTTAAGCTCTTCATTTTTAAAAACGCTTCTTAAGTTTTTTCAGATCATCTTTACAGTGTTTTGAGAAATTGTTCATACATTATTTGTCTGTATCTCAACTCAGCACTATTTGTTTGAATTTAGTCTCGAAAGAAAATCACTGCCAATTTCTTTCCCAATCATAACAGTATATATATACATATACATACATATATATATATATATATATATATATATATATATATATATATATATATGTATATATAGTATTGTGTACGCATATGAGTAAGACTTTTTTTATAAGTTTTGAAATCGTTATTCTTCTAAACCTAATACATCTCCCTCAAAATAATTCCTCCGGATGCAATGCAACTATACCAACGCTTTTTCCAATTTTCAATACATTTTATATACTCGTATTCCGAAATGGCCATCAGTTCTTTCTTCAATTTGGCTTTTATTTCTTCAGTCGAATCAAAACCGTGTCCCTGAAGTAGGTCTTTTGAGTTTGCTGAACTGCCAGAAGTTAGACGGTCCTAAATCAGGCGAGTATGATGGTTGCGGAATGATATTGTTTGAATTTTCCATGGAATCAATGTCGTCCGGGCTGATCCATTATCGTGATGCAACAACCAAGAGTTCTCTTTCCACTGTTATAACTAATTATTTTATTAAATATTCAATATTTGGAAATATTCAATATTTAAATTAGCGCACTGCTAATGCACGCGTTGCGTTACTTCAAGGATCTTTGATGGTAAAAGCATACGCTTCTGATACATAAGGCTTACATCCGCTTAAGTAGTCAAACGTCGTATGTGGACAGATGCTACAAAATTGCCTTACTTGCCCAAATATGGTGATAATATAGCTGACAAACTTTCGTTCTTTTGGGCTAAAGTTATAGTTCAATGTATTTTATATAAATATATTTTGGTAGATATATATATGATTATTATTACTTGTAAAAGTTATGATTATACATTAATATATA
The DNA here is from genome assembly GCA_018907035.1 of Sycobia sp. Sy_11. Classification (NCBI taxonomy): domain Eukaryota; kingdom Metazoa; phylum Arthropoda; class Insecta; order Hymenoptera; family Epichrysomallidae; genus Sycobia; species Sycobia sp. Sy_11. The sequence continues at coordinate 5,363,234 of JACCIC010000005.1, forward strand.
TTTCAAATTATCTATACTATTACATATTTTCAATTTTATATATTATTATATATCCCAAATTATATATTATTATATATTTTATTTATAAAATATGTATTTTATTATATACTTAAAGATTAATTAATACTATATTGTTATAACTTATTTGAGTTATTTGGCTCTGATGTTACATCATAAATCTGGCTTTTTGAGACGAATAGCTTCACGCAAACGACGCATAATACTCTAATAATATTCTTTGTTAACCGTTTAGCCGGTGGGATGGAATTCATAATGCACTACACCACGATAATCGAAGAAAACAGTAGGCATAACCTTGATTTTTGAGCGACTTTGGCGTGAATTTTTCGGTCTCCACTCTCCTTTGGCATGATTGATCTCCTTCGGCTCGATTGATCGGTTGTTTCTCGATCGTAAGCGTAGACCCAAGTCTCATCTTCAGTTATTATGCATCCCATCTTGTCCTGATCGTCCGAAAGCATCGTTTCACAGACCTCCATGCGACGCTATTTTTTCAAAAAATTGAATATTTTTAGCACCCATAGAGATTTCACTCTGTTTGTAATAATAAGAAAGTTTAGATGTAAATTAAGTGAACAATATAAAGTGACAAAATAAAATTAAATTAAATATTACATTTCTTATATATATTTAAATATATATATATATATATATATATATATATATATATATATATATATATGTGTGTGTGTGTGTGTGTGTGTGTGTGTGTGCTATCTCTACAGGCATAAAAAACCTGCACTCACTGAGTGGAGGAAAAATCAATAAACAGCAAATTAAGGACGCCAGAAAGATGTACAAATATAAAAACACGTTACGCAACGGGCGCTATAATATAGACACTATAGTACCAACATACAAGCATACTCACACTATACACTATATGCTCGGAATACTCCTGACATAGAATTTCTGCCGTAAGTCGAACTATTACAACAGGTGAGGCCGAATAGGAAATGGGCGTTCCGCAGTTGCCTCCTACTCTACGTTGCGGTCCCACACCTAGGGCATGGAAACAACCCTACCGCAGCGGCAGCCACTAGGCATTAGTACCGCCGGGAAGCTCCTCGGAGATCAGCAAGGCCAAATCTCCACAAGGCCAACTTACGCCATGTTCCGTTAATGCACGAAATCATGCACGAACACTTATAAAAAAATATATATAGATTTGTGTGTGTATGTGCGCGTGCATGTATACATGTTTGTACATATATACTCGAACTTGTCTAGTATAGACAGCGAACCAAGAACAAGTAAAATGCTCGCGCGATCAAACACTTAATGCTCTTATTCGCGAAAAAAGATTGAAACAAATGAATGAAACGCTCTGCTCGACGATCAAACCCAAACTCCTCTCTGACATATTTTCGTATTTCTATGACCCGACTCCGTCGAGGGGAACCAGCTGTTATTGTCTGAAGCTGTAATTTCGCGCCTTCTAAATAATAATCGCAGAGAAAGCGCAAGTGCCCGCCATCTTCGCTAAAGTTTTTCTGCTCGCGGTGCGCATTCCGCATTCGGGAATTGTAATCATAAATAATTTTGTACTATCACTCCACTATTTTTCCTCCATACCGTCATCGATGACGAAGTGAAATTGATGCTTATCCCGAACACACTTTTTTCAGGCTCAAAATGGTTTCCAAAATGGTGTTGACTGACCCATTTGAAATTCCAAGTATATCAGCAAGTACTCTAGTAGTCAATCGACGATTTTACAGAACCAATTCTTTGATTTTTTTCAACACGTTCTCGACCTTCTTTGAACAATTTGGGCCAATCAAAAACACTTGCTCTTAACATTGACTTCTCACCAAAGGCCTTTTGCAACATTTTGTACGTTTCGGTGACCGATATTTCATTCCGCACACAAAATTTAATGCTACTTCTTTGTTGAATAATTTCAGACATTATAAAAACCAAAAAAACAACTTTTCTTAACAAAAAAACAATTTTTTTTAACAATCATTTTTATTCATCAATATAATCTCCTTTTAGAGTGATACAATCATTCCAACGCCTTTCCAACTTTTCTATACCATGCTTATAAAGGATTTATCCTTTGCTTTAAAATAGTCTTCAATTTCGGTAATTACCTCCTCATTCGAGCCAAATTTTCTTCCGTGAAGCATTATTCTGAGATCAGCAAAGAGCCAGTAATCGCTGGGGGCTAAATCTGGCGAATACAGGGGGTGGGAAACAAATCAAAGCAACACTTGTTCAATTTTACCATTGTTTTCATAGACGTGTGGCATCGTGCATTGTCTTAGTGAAAAAGAATTTTTTTCTTTTTCATGCACAGTCGTTTTGCTACGATCTCGTCCTTCAAACGTACCAACAAGTCAATATAATAATTACTGTTGATCGATTTACCTTTTACCAGGTAGTCAATGAAAATGACGTCATGTGTATCTCCAAAAAACAGACGTCATGACTTTGCCAGCAGATTGCTGCGTTTTTGGACACTTTGGGCGACTTTCACCAACTATCTGCCACTCAGATGATTGCAGATTCGCCTCCAGACGGATATGATGTATCCATGTTTCATCCATTGTGATGTATCGACGCAAGAAATACTTTTTATTGCGAGTAAATAGCGATAAACAGCTCTCTGAATTGTCGATTCGTTGCTGTTTTTGTTCCACTGAAAGCCATCACGGCACCCACTTGGAAGAAACCTTTTTCATGCTCAATTTTTAATAAAGGATTGCAAATACGCTTCCAAATGATATCTGTGTTGTTTCCGCAATCTCACGAACCTTCACTTTGCGATATTTCATTACGATTTTTAACACTTCACTCACATTTCCCAGCGTAACGGCTTCCAATGACCTACCCGAACGTTCTACATCATTTGTGTCCGTACTACTACGTTTAAACTCAGCATACCACCGACAAATCATTGGTTTGGATAGAGAAGAGTCCGAGTAATATGTTTCAAGCGATTGCTGGGCTTTTACGGTGTTTTTACCCATTAAAAAACAATGTTCTTTCGACACACGAAACTCGCTTTTTTCCATTTTCCAAACAAATTACAAAGTGTCTTTACTCTAACTTCGATAACTCTGCTGTTTGTGGTCCGATCGACGTGAAATTTTTACACCTTTCATGTAAAGATTCACAAATATTCAGAAATCTATGGGAATATAAGAATACTTACCAAATTCATAAATATTTATATCGGTCTTACAGTCTTTATACTATAATATATTATACTAAAATAATGACAGTCAGACTGTCCTTGTTTATTATCACCCCCGAAGATTCTGCAATAAAAATTACTACTATAATAAACTTAAACTAAATTAAAAATTAAAAATAGTAAAAATAAGATATATTCTATGTTAGCAAAGAACAACCTGACTGCCCCCGCCACCTTAAATTTAAAAGTTTCTTTGACACCTAACGTTTCGAAGCGCTATGGTTAATCTTCAAGGACTGAACAATAAAAATATTTATTAATTTAATTCAAAGCAGTCGACATAAGTACAATTTTTAATTTTTAGAATACTTACCAAATTTAAAATTATAAAAAAACACTAATAACAAGTTTATGAATACATACTAATTGAACAAATGATAACTAGGGCCCTTGGTGATGGCTGTCTCAATACACAGACTGATTCAGTAAAAAACTGTTTCGATTTCACTCGGTCTGGAACACTCTGTCCTTTGGTTTGCGAGATGTTACACCCGGATCAAAAGTAGGCTGTAGAGCACATTCTGTAAACTTGTATTTAGATCTTATAATTTTGGTAACGTACACCAACTTAATATAAAGCTGAAATCATAAATACATCACCTGATATATGGCAGTATGAGTTGATCTTTAAGATACCGGAAAAAGACTTAATTAACCTAAATTAGAGATTATGTACCTAACAGCAGAGCCATTACCAATCAAACGAGTTAAAGTCGCAAGTGATGATAACTTGATTATAAGATCGTAATAGTTCAGCCAAATTGTCAAGAAAACTCAATAGGACTACTGCAATAGTACAGCTATAAATTACTGCAAAAAGAAATTCAGATATATTCAATTTAATTTAAGAATGAGATATTCTAGAGAATTAGTATACTCTTGAACAGAGAGCTTAAAAATATTGATAATATAGTGATTACGTACATAAAACCTTAAGCCGCCACTTTCTTTTTCTAATCTGTCTAGTTTGTAAAAAGTATAGTGCAGTAAGGTAAATATTTAACTTATCATTAGGTTCTAAAAATGTCTCAGTAATTGCTTTTAAATCAAAATTTTTATCTATATAATAAAATTCAAAATGTAGGGATTTGTGCATAATCTATTAATGTTAACCTAAAAAATGTTTAAAAGATAATCTACTGTAAATTGAACTGAGTCTGGCTGATCTGAATGGAGTCATTGTTGTAAAGCAATAAGAAACTTTAAAATTTCTAAATCTTCCATAGAATGTATTATTAGTATAGGTCGCGTATGAACACCACGCAAATAAACAATTAAATGTCATACTTATGGACGAGGCAGTTTGCACCTACGATTCTAAGCAAGTGCAGTATACCATAAATAATAAGTAGCCTGAGACCAGAAAACACGTAAGAAAATCTGCGAATATCCATGCTCTCCAAGAATATCAGATATCTTTTCTTTTCGAACTCCTTAGCATTGTCCATGACTTCACAAGTACGCGAGCTAACAAGATTGATCACAATACCATAATAAATTTTAGATAATTAGTGTACCATAAATAAAAATTAATGAGTGATATAAGAGCAATTAAGTTTACAACACTTTAGATATTAGCAACAATTTTACGAAGATCCGATATACACAAGAAGAAATACCTGAAATTAGATTTTCGCGAGTATCATATTCTGTAATAACACACTTACACGTTTGTAAACCATTGCTTAAGAGAAAGAAAAGGAGTGACAGAGAAAGAGAACAGATAATTTGTGCTTAGACACCAAAATATACATACAATGCTATTTCTACAATATTTCCATACATATACATATTGTATTATGAATAAGAAATATGCGCTCATTTATTTCGGTTTATTCTCTTTTTATCTGTCGAACGTATCTCTTGCAGAAGAATGACAATATTTTACGTTTACCTATTCTGTATACAATATATCTATTTTATGCAAGTACTTGAATGAGAGAGAATATTGAAAATGAGAACTACCTTATTAATATAACTTATATAACAATAAATTAAGGTAAGGTACAATTTCTCCTTTTCTTTATGGCTTGAGTCTTCGCTTTGTTCAAGTAAGTGACATAAAGAAATTAATATGCACATTATTTTTTAGCATCTATGTATTTTCATAATCTGATTTTTACTCTTGATTTATGAATATCTATTCTGTATAATTATAAATTACTATCGATTCATGTTATCGTTAAATCTTACAACTTATTTTTATCTAATAATATTTCAACAAAATAGAATTAAGAGTCTTCCTTGAGCCTTCAAAGAGAGAAGACGTGTTTGTAAATACTCTAATCAATATACAATTCGTATAAGTTGCGCGTGTTACTATACGTCGGGGCTTTGCCCCTACGCTCCCTGTTCTACCGAACAGATTCGCTCTTTTCACAATGGCTTTTTCTCTTAAAAGTCAATCTCAAGTTAATAGTGCCAAAGATACTAACTCTATAAAAAAGGACAACAATATGACTTACGCATCAGCTACGCAGATAAGCCAGTTCCCAAGAAGAGCACAGGCATTAGTAATTGACTGTGTTGAAAACTTAACTCTTACTGAGTATACGTGCGCCATTGGCGATATTGTACAACCGATAAACATCCTTTACTCCACAAGAATATCAAATAATCGTGTATGTGTATATTTATCTAGTGAAAAAATTCTCGAAGATTTCTTGCAGAATCACAAATTTTTGAAAATTAGAGAAAATAAAGTTTCAGTGCGACCACTAGTAGCAAAGTCAAAACGAGTCATACTTTCTAATGTTGCTCCTCCAATTCCGCACCATATTATAGCGGATAAATTAGACAGTCTCAATATTATTCGTACAGCACCTATCACTACGCTTAAAGCAGGTATAGCAAAGGAAGGGTATCAGCATATTTTGAGTTCACGCAGACAAACATTTATCGAGCCAAACGATGTCAATAAACTTCCGGAGTTCATAAAAGTAGAATATGAAGGTATTAACTATTATATTTATCCCAGCTGCGACACTTTAAAATGCTTCTTATGTAAAACCGAAGGACATATCGCTAAATACTGCCCAAACATTCTCGAAGCAAATCAGACAACAAGCATTAATGTAAACACCGAAGATGCCAAAAAGGGAGATACCAACATGAATCTCCAATATTTACCTTTAGAGAAGATAAATGTAAATAATCAGTCTGTAAACACAAATGAAATAGAACCAATAGATTTTCTAATAGACTATAAAACGGAGACAATAGAAAATAAAAATTCTAAAATTGTCGACACAACCTCGAAGGAAAAAATACAGGGTACAATCGTTTCCACCTGTTTAATGCCTCCTCCACTTACTGGAACAAAAAGAGAAAGACCATCATCTACTTCTCTTTCTATTAATAGTGATGCTGATAGCGATCTCAGCAGAAAAAAATTACCGGACAAAACGATAAAAGAAAATATTCAGACCGTTAAAAAACCAAAAAAAAATACTTCAAAGAGTATTACACTCGAAGAAATGGCTGTACAACTCCAGCCAATCGAGAGCAAAATTAAAGAAAATGAAGATAAATATCCTTTAAATTATAAATCTATATTACAACTTCTATTTGAAACTTATAATAATACAAATATTTTTGACACAGTCACGCAATTCACGAAAGACATTCCGGCTATTCTAAACATGCTCACAGACATACACGAACTTACAGACTCTCGTAACTTAAAAAATAGAATAAATAGAATTAAAAAACACTTAACCAGACCAAAACATGCTTTCTCATCAACTGACGACGTAAATTTCTCGGAAAATAGTGATAACCAGTGATAAAAAAAAATCAAAATAATAAAGAAATAAAGAAATTGTAACAAAGAAAAAAGAAATCAAATATTTACAAAAATGTTTAACAATCAACATTCATCTTTTTAACTAAAAGTATTATACTGGAATTGTAGAAGCTTCAACCAACGTCGTGCAGAAATCCCAAAAATTCTCAGAGAAATAGATATTTTGATATGTGTCGAAACATGGTTATCTGTCACCAATACCATCCGATATCCAGGATTTGCCGCATATAGAAAAGATAGAACACACTCAAGAGGAGGAGGTATTCTTTTCTTAATTCGAAATAATTTATCTTTTCGTGCAATCAATGAAATTATAACTCCAGATGAATCTATTGAAATGTGCGGCGTTGAAATAAATAATGTGAGTCCGCCTATTGAAATTACTGCTTGTTACAGAGCTCCCGGTCTCACGTTTACATAAAATCAATGGAACCGCGTTCTTGAAAATATAAATATAAATAAAAACAGCTTTCTAGTTGGTGATTTTAACGCTCACAACACTTGCTGGAATTGTAATATTGTAGATCATAACGGTGACAGATTAGCAAAGGCTATAGATCATTGGAATTTACATTTACAGAATGAAAACACTTATACATATGTTGATATGCACCGTAACTATAAATCAAATTTAGACTTAGTACTAACCTCAAACTCTATATCCGATATAGTAAACGTTAGAGTAATCGATGAGACCTGGGGATCTAATCATTTTCCCATACAGATACTTGTAAATACTGAAAAATTTAGTTATAGAAAAAAATCGTTTAAGATAAAATCTACTCGTACAAATTGGCCTGCTTTCAATGAAAATTTAAATTCAAACTACAAAAATTTTTTAACGACCGAATTCAATCATTAACACCTAAAGATAAATACAATTCATTTATACAAATAATTACAAATGCGGTAAAGTTCAATACGCCAGAACCAAATACTAAAAAAAAATATAAAAACCCCGTTTCTTGGTGGGATTCAGAATGCGATAAAGCCAAGAGAATTCGACGAGCTGCTTATAAAAAATGGACTTATACGGCCAGTTTACAGGACTTGATCTCCTACAAAAAATCTTGTGCCGAAGCCAAAAAAACATTTAAATTAAACAAAAGGAGCATTTTAGAAATTTCGCTGAAAGCATAAATTTTTATACGAGTAGTACCTACGTATGGCGTAAATGCAAGATTTTAAAAAAAAGCTGGGTAAATACAAACCCAGAAAAAAATTACACTGATCATATTCAAGTATTAGAAAAAGCAAATTTAGCCCTAAACAAAATAAGCCCTCCCTGGGTACCTTCAAATCCCAGTTTCATACCGGAATGTAAACGAAATTCATTTTTTGAAACTCCTTTCAATTTTATTGAATTTAATACGGCCCTAGAAGCTAAAAATACAAAATCAGCACCAGGTATCGATGGTATAGACTTCGATATCATTCAAAAAATCCCAATTAAATATAAATTACTTTTACTTGACATTTTTAACGAGATGTTTCTGCAATGCGATTATCCGGATGCATGGAAATGCGCCTTTGTTCATCTAATTGACAAGAACGATGGTTCTCTTTTTTTTAGAAAAACTCATACCGCCGAGCCAAAATGGGTTTCGAAAAGGCAAATCGTGCGCAGACAGCCTTGTAAACATCACACTAAAAGTAAACGAGGCCTTCTTAGAAAAAAAACACGTACTTGCGGCTTTTCTAGATGTCAAAGGTGCATTTGATAATGTGGATCCGGATATTTTGCTTACAAAACTTGCAAAGCTGGGCCTACCAAAAAATGTAATTCTCTTTATCAAGTTTTTAACGAAAGAAAGACGTATTTTTTCTAACTTTACGGGCAACACTTACAAATCTGTTTACAAAGGCGTGCCTTAAGGTGGCGTTCTTAGCCCCTTATTATATATATTATATATAGCTGATGTGGAGAAAGATGTAAAAAAATGCGTATCAATTTCACAATTTGCTGACGACTTAGCTCTATATATTAAGTACAAATCAATCACAAGAGGAAAAACGATATTAGAAAACGCCATTTCCAAAATACAAATAAATCTGAAAGAACTAGGATTAGAATTATGTCCCGAGAAAACAAAATTTATACACTTTAATAATAAGCAGATTGAACCGGGTAATACACAAATAAGAATCAACAACCATTATATTAAATCTACTGCCACAGTTAAATTCTTAGGAATTATTTTTGATTACAAAATGAATTTTTCACCTCAAATTAACCATGTTCAAAAAAGATGTACTAAAGCCCTCAACATTATAAAATATTTATGCGGTACGTGGTGGGGTTCTAGTCCAGAAACTCTTTTAATCCTTTATAAGAGCTTCATACGCTCTATATTGGATTATGGCGCTTACATATACTCTACCAATCGGATAAACCTTATCGAAAAATTAGAAAAAATCCAGTACTCCGCGATTAGAAAAGCATTAGGCTATCGTATCAGTACTCCGAAAACCATTCTGTTAGGCGAATCTAGACTAACCCTAATCAAAGAACGTGCAAGACTTTTATGTAACCGTTTCTTGGTCAAAGCTTTTTCTAATAATAACTCATTAACCTGCAATACAATAAACAACTAATATAAAATATACAAAAAATTTCACAGTGGAAAAAAAAATCAATTCTCCAGCAGTGTATAAATTTTGTAATTAGATCTGAAAAATCAAAACAAAATCATGACAAACAACAAATACAGTCTTTATCGAAATGAGTATAAAACACTTATAACAACGATTCCAATTAATACGGAATTTGGCTGTGAACTACAAAAATCACACGACCCAAACAAGCTACTGGAAAACTTTCTAAATAAATCCAATGCCATCGATATTTACACTGATGGCAGTAAAATTTTGCAAGCTCCTTCGGTGGGTTGTGCCTGTATATGTCCAAAATTAAACATAAGTCGAACCAAAACTATTGCAAAGCAAGCCTCAATATATACTGCAGAATGCATAGCCCTTGATCAAGCGTTTAACATTGCAATTGAAAATTGCCATAACAATTTTATTATTTTCTCAGATTCTTTAAGCACATTAAAAAGCTTACATTCCACTAATAACAAAATCAAAGCCAACCCTTTTATTTACAATATCAAAAAAAAGTATAATGAATTTTTGCTAAATAACCCATTTAACACAACAATTAATATATTTTGGATACCGGCTCACATGGGGATTGTAGGCAACGAACAAGCCGATGCAATAGCTAAATCTTTAACAGTTTCTGATAACATAGACATTAACGACATTCCCTACTCCGACTTTTACGAATTCTTTACACAAAATGCCGCAACAAAAACTAGACAATTTATAAAAGAAAAAGGCTTACTAAAAGGCAAATACTTCGTTGATAACTATTTTGCAAATTTTAAGAAACCTTGGTTTTTCGGCAAAAAGACATTAAAACGTGAATTTATTGTTACTATAAATAGATGTAGATCGAACCATTACAACTTAGCTGCATCCCTAGCACATGTAAAAATGATAAACAACCCAATTTGTCAGTGTAATCAAGCAGAGGAAAACCTAAACCATATAATATGGCAATGCGAGCTTTATAATAATGAACGAAAAGAGCTCATACATAAGCTACTCAAAATGAAATTCTTTCTTCCTCTATCGATTGAACAGTTAATATCTAAACCAGATATTGAAGCATGTTGCCACGTCTTTAAATTTCTAAATGATTGTCATCTAAGCGTATAAATCGAAAAATGGAATCTATTATTATGTTGCACTATAATATGTATACGTATGTGTGTATGTGTATGTATGTGTGGGTATATATATGTATATATGTATGTATATATATATATATATATATATATATATATATATGTATGTATGTGTGTGTATATATATATGTATGTGTGTGTGTGTGTTTGTGTGTATGTATATACATATCGATATATATATATTATAATTAAAGTTAGTTATTGTAATACATTATACCATAAGCTACTAATGCAATATACGCATCGACTAATTGTGCGAATTTGTAAGAAAATTGTAAGCATCTTCAACTTTATTCTATCATTATGTATTATGTATAATTATACAACAGTTGATGCAGAAATAAATCTCTACAGATTTGAACTGCTTAATAAAAAAAAAAAAAAAAAAAAAAAAAAATAGAATTAAGACACATTACTCGTTGTAAAATGGGTGTATTTGGAACTACAGAATGAAATTTCACAATCTAGTGATTCTATACAATAACTTAAGAACACATTCTTTCACTGCTCTTCTCCCAAGTTTTCATATTTTCGTATTTTTTTAGTAACCCTTATTTAATAATTGTATTCATTGTTCATTCGCAAAAGTAAAATTCGATTCTTTCTGACAAATATATTTGTTGTTTTTTGAAGAGAAGGTATTTAATATAAATACATAAAGAACTTGTAAACATATAACTCATTTTTCAGTTAATTATTCTTATACAGAAGATCTACTGTTTGATAATTGAAACTTTTCGAAATATAAAACTGAATATGCACGAACAACTATCTATTGAAACAACAACAGCCTTGTTTTCAACTTATCCAAAATTAATGTTAAAATTATTGTTAAACAAATGATTATACTTAAATAATATTTTTTATCTGTAAACTGTATTTTTTATTGTAATTTTATTGTAATTCATTGATAAAGTTCAGAATTATTATCCGAGGTCAAACAAATTTTGGCACCAGTCAATGAACTGACTTCTTTCTTATATGATTCATTTGCATGACATCCAATAAATAACAAATCCCACTGCAGAAAGAAATAAATTTATGGAACATGTAATTATTTTCTTTGGCCGTTGACGAGCATTGTTATTCGAGTTCATTCAAAAAAAATCATATGTCCAGAATTTTTACGAAGCCAGAAGGCAGTCATAAAAAAGGAACCTGGTATATAAGCTATCGAAGCATTCTTTTGGAAACCACTGGTGAGAAGAGATAAAAGAGATTGCATATTATACGACAAAACTGTCCGCTAACGAGTGAAAGACGATATCGTTCATCTTTTGTTCCGCTTTAATTATGCTCCACTAATTATGCCCAGCCAGTAATTACTATCGTGTTACCAGAGACCGCTGCCCAAGGGAATATATCTGTCGATATTATAACGACCGCCTGGCCCTCTTCGTGCTTAGTTCCATTAGCAGACGGAACAAGATTTTATGATGCATGATATTTTGTACTGTATTTTTTCATATTTCTATAAGAAGATTAATGTTATTGCATTCATTCCATCCGAATCACTCTAAGAGTAAGCTACACTGATACGTCTGGTTTAATTAATCCATTTTCAAATGACATTATCACAAGAATTCCTGTTTAACGTTGAAGACTCTATCCTTTAATAAAATAATTGCATAAAAAAATGTTGAACAGAACGTTTTGAAATTCATAGGGCCTCCTCTTTCGAATGATATGCTTAGATTTAAGCAATAATTGATTATTCGCCAGTTTTTCTACAATGATATGATGAATTTTCTCAATACATGAAGTAATTAAACATACTCCTAGTAAAGTTTAGTCCTTGAAGATGAACCGAAGCAGTTCGAAACGTCGGATATTTAAGGAAAATTAAATTTCAAGTGGTGACGATAGTTAAATTGTCCGTCAATAACATAGAATATAGATTATTTTATTTTCTTTAATTTTTATTTTACTTTTAAGTAGTAATTTCCATTTTAAATTCTACGGGGGTGATTACAAACAAGGACAATCTGACTGTCATTATATTAGTATAGTATTATTGTATAAACATTATAAGGCCGATAAACATATATATTAATTTAATTAACAACAATCGACATAAGTACAATTTATAATTAAACATAGTCATTTAGATCAATTGCGATTCAAATATATTACATTTAAACCTTTTTTCTAATTCTTGTAGATTTTACTAAAAAGTGTTTTTACTAGAATGACTGTTGACGTTCTTAAGAAAAAAAAATCTCAGCTGATAATATTTTACAGTCTCGTTTTTCTATCGAAGGCTGCGCATTATCTGGCTCAATTATTCAAATTACAACTAATCTCTACCACATTCAACTATACGTAAAAATATTTGCTTATAAAAATATCGTTTTTAAATTATTTTTTTTAATGAATTTTAGCTCAATTTATGCGCACCAAATAGAATAGTCGCCTAATTGATCGATAAAATTCTGTATACTAATGGAATGAAACTCATTGTCTTAAAATTTTATTTCAAGGCGTGCGATAGCCCGTTGAAGGCAAGTTATACACCATATTCACTATGTATGCCTAAGCTCACAGAGCATACTTGAATATGGTAAAATCAGGGTTTTACAAGATAAAATCTTCCAGATGATTCACATTGCGATCGCCGAAGTCAGTGTTAAAATAATAATAATATAACTCCTCAGTCTAAACGACCGGAAATGCGAAAAGATGATGTTAGGGCTGTAGCGTGTGTAATAATTATGATGTCCGAAATGCTGTCATAACAAATAAAATAGAACTATGTTTTTATATTTACATAAGAATGGCTAATTAGCAATTTAATAACTCTACAAAACCTGTCAAAAGTAATATCAATTAGAAAGTTGCAGACTTTAATTTTATTTTGTAAAATTATTTTATCCTCGTTAAAAATGTTTAATTATGCATAAAATATGTATATACAATAACTGAAATAATGTGTTACAAAAATATTTTGAAATGTTCTAAAAATATTTTATAATTTATAGGGAAGACAGGATAGGGAATGGGAATGTGGGAAAGAAGGTAAAATTTGGAAAAGGAATGTTTTTAAGGAGGAAAAATAGTTCGTTTTGTTTTTGAAAAAGTCGAAACATGTACCTGTTTTCGCAACTAATTTGTTTTCCTTGTTGTTGCCCTATACGGTTATATCTTTTTGCAGAGTTATGGGTCAAGATAGTGATATTCACTTGCTGTAATTTAAGTGGCTCATCAGAGGAATACGTCACAGTCATAATCGAAAATCAAGCATTGTTTCAGCATCCATATAAAATATAACAAACGTTTATCCTTTAAACCTACTTTTAGTTGATCAATTAATATATTAATTATCGTGATAGGTGGTAGTGTATGCGCAGGTACGCGTAAGTCAACATATCATCCCTTTGTAGTTTCGAATTTTGATTCCACCAAGGTTGACGTACATGACTAAAAGAGAAAGAGGTAGAAAAAGCGCGTCATGTAAAAAAGTGCCGTTATAAATATATACTTTATTGTGTTATTTTAAAAATTTTAACATTATTTAAAAAAAATATTTTATTATAAAACTTGTAATAAAAGGTCTAAGTATATTTAGCATTCTGACTCGGGAGTTATGTGCTTATTAAATATTTCTTTTACTGTTTTCGCAAGTAAAAAGTAGCTGATTTTAGCTACATTTTAGCATATATTTCAGAAAGGTTTCATCGCTCCGCTAATTGCACAAGAAATTGCGCGCAGTTGGAATCCTCTCGCGTGACCCTTGTCGGAATAATCGGTTTTAGCGACTAAATAAATTTATAATTCGTTCTTTAATTACGTGGGTGCACTTAGGGATATTAAATTAATTTTCATTTCATTATTTATAATTCTTTAGTTTCAGTAAAATAAAAAAAATTATTTATTGAATTAAATTGAGATTTATTAGTAGTAGATTAATCCCTACCTATTGATATAAAAATCCATATTGACTTACTGTATGAACATTTTTCTTTTATTATTAGGTGCGCAATTAAGTTCTTATTGTTTAACGATAACTGGCTTCAACTACTAGAATTGAAGCTGTCTATTTGGAATAAATCAAAAATATTTTAATACGAAAATATAACTATAGCCTACATACAACCAATGATATGTTAAACGCATCAACAATACTTCCATAATAATCATCTAATTTTGTTTTTTTAATACGTTTTTTTTTTAATAATCGTTCTAGACCTACTATAATTACTTAATTTTTGTTTTAAAATATTTTTAATATAAATATACAGTTTAATCTATATTAATTTTAAGTTCTTACTTTCATTCTCAAAATCACTATTTGAAATAAAAGAAAAAGATTTTATTAGTAGAAAATAATTTTATAGTTATTTATTTGTACCTATTATTCTCATCATTATCCATATTATTGTTATATATTTCTTCAAGATACTTAGGTCTTATTTATGCTTATTATAAAATATACCATTTAATTAAATTCATTTAAAATTTTTTTGATCAAAATGATTTTTTTTACCTATCAAGCACTAGATGAACTACATAATTTATATAGCTGTCACATTTTTATTAATTGAAAAAAATTCTTTGGCTTTATTAAAATATAGATTCACGGTATAAAAAAAATTTAAATAACAAAGATCGCATAGATTATTTACATGTATAAAAATGTGGTATATTATACAATGATCGTTAATTATCATTAATAAAGGTGAGTTACAAATAAAATCAAAGTTTTTTTGGCAACGTGTTTATTTGCATAATAAGTGAGTTATAAATTTCATTTAAAGATTCAAACATTGTAAAATATTCATTTAGTCAAGTATATTTTTTCTATTAAAAATATATTTTTTTAAAAATGCAATTCAGTATTACAAACGGTGTTTATAATTAAAAAAAATGAACATAAATTGTGTATCAATTTATTGTATCATTATGTCATTAAAAACATTACCATTATGGAAGATAATATAGTTATCCTTCTATTTTTGTTTCTGTATGTGCTATATTTGTACAGTCAATCGACTAAAGTGTAATACTGCAAATCTAAGACTTAAGCAAAGCACAGCATTGAAAAGGGACTAGCCAACAGAAAAAAACTTATTGTATTCGTACATATTAGTAACTATGCATCAGTGATAATATACAATTATCGCACATATTGAAATATTTGAAACTGCTTGTGTTTTTTTTTTTAATCAATAAATCTATCCACAGGATTTGTTTTCATTCCTACACCAGAAACTCTGATGTTGATTCAGTCAACGGTCCTAAACATAAAAAAAATATTTATTAATTAAGATAGATAGAAATAATTTTTAGTAATAAAGCATAACATTACTTTAATATTATTCTCATAACAGGATGGCATTATAAGAACTTTCCCCATTATTTGTAGTGATTTCTCATGCAAATTAGTAAGTTAGTAATGATAAAGTATATTATTATTAGTATTATACAATATTATAACGATTTTAACATATTAAAAATGTTAATCTACAGGATAGAAATCTTCATATGAATCAGAATCACTAGCTACACAAACTTTTTCAAATGAAAATTCGGGTTCTACGTACACAATACGTAAGGTATTCGTGAAGCCGGAGCCCTGCTTCCAGCCTGTAACAATTACAACGGAATCTCCAGCCCGTACAAAACCACGACCTTTTCCGAACTTTAAGCCATACTGTACACGTGTATCAACATCCTTCAGCCAGTCAGACAACGGAGTCTCTGAAATATAAATATTTTTTTTACTTAAGAACAATTTTAAAATTATGAGTTGGAAAATATTATAATTACTATAATATCTAAAAAAAATTTTAAATAGGAATAAAATTATTTACACTTGATTCCTATTATTAAAATTTTTATAATAAAGTATAATATTCGATACTAATTTATTCTGTAATGATTAGAAAATTTATCTAGCATTAGAATACTAATTCATACATATATTTAAAAAAATTCTGGCATACAAGGATTTTACTATAAAACATTGATTAGTATAAAAAATATAAATCTATTCATATTGAAATTAAGAAAAAGCTGACGTCAATTTAATAAGATTGAAAATAATAATAGTTTAAAATCAAAAGAATTGTTGGAAACTAACTGATTTTGATCATACAATTTTAAGTTGCTGCAAAATTTACTTACTCTTATAAGTAAAAAATTTTTTGCTATACAGTCTTTCAAGATATCTAAATTTGTAGTTTTACTTTATAAAAATATAAAATATTAAAGTTACATTAATTAGTATCTAAAGATGGAAGATACTTATATATAATTTTGAGAGACACACACACACACACACACACACACATAATTATATGAATGATCAAGTTTAATTATATTATTTATTAGCAATGTAGATAGAGAAATGAATAATAGAGCAGTAAAGAAATAAATTAACACGTTTTAATTTTTTTATAATGCTTCAATAGGTAATTTCTATCTTCTTCAGGCATAAAATTTTTTTATAAAATTATATAGTATTATTAAGAAATTTATTCATAATACCTCTTCTGTATATTAATGTATACGTTATTGTAAAGTGATTTTCTGAATCTAAAAAATATACAAATTGTGTAAAACAATTTTTAATGTTAATTAAATTTCAAAGAAGCAAATCTAGTATAAAATATATAAATATATATAAAATATATTAATTATACTATACTTTTCATAGACTTACATCTTGGAAGTTTCATTAATATTAAAAATTACTTTACAAAATTTCTATGATAACCATATGGAAATCATGTTTACAATAACATATAAATTAATATATAAAAGAGATATGATTAATCAATTTCTTAACAATACTATATAATTTTACAAAAATATATATGCTTGAAGAAAATAGAAAATCAAGTATCGAAACGTTGTCAAAAAATCATAATGCATTAATTTATTGCTTGATTGCTCTATTCCTACATCGATAATAAATAATCTAAGTCTTACGTCACTATGAGCTACAAATATCAATAGCGTTGTTCAAGTTTATAATTAAAATAATCAAATTATCTTATATTAATGCTCTTATTTTTATATCTTACATAATATATTATTCAAATTATAAAACATGTGCAAAAATATTAATTGTAAGAAAGAATTCTTATTCTTTCTATTTTCAATTATTAACTTCCGTGGTTTAATCTAGATCTTTTCAAAAACAGTCAAAATGTTATGAGCCTGCTTTGGATTTTTGTCACAAAATTTACAAACAAATTTTTCATTTTTTTGGACAAGTTTCGTTAATTGCATAATGTATAAATTTTAATAGGAATTCTATACATAAAATTATATATTTAAATAAAAAGTTTTAGATAAAAGTTTCCTCAAAATTATATCGTCAGCCACACTTTATTTTGGCAATACTTCTGATGTAATTGATCTACCCATTATATTTTATTATATAAAATATAAAATTTTCTTATCTAATTAGATATAAAATGCCCTTAAAGTTTAAATCGACTTAATTTTTTTTCCATTTAATTATGATTATTTTTATCAAATCATTGCGTATTCACTAACAAAATAGTTTTCGATATAAATAAAGAATTACATAAAATAAAAAAATTCACTACTATGGTACTAATTTATGAACCTGTATAGTAAAGAGGAAGAATTCCTCTGTATAGATGTGCTTGACGAGCTACTTGGTGAAACCTTGTTACTGCAATTATAGGACATCGAGGCCTGTATTTGGAAATCAAATGTGCAGATCGGCCAGAAGTGGTGATAACTATAATAGCACTGGCGCAGCACTTTACAGCAGCATCCACTGATGCAATAGCTACAGCATGAGTTGCATCAATTGGAGGTATAGCCTTGTTTGACAGATCGGAAAAGAGTTGATTCTGCCAAATGGCTGCTTCGGCTTCCTTACAAATATTGGCCATTGTACGCACACATTCCAAAGGATAATCTCCTTTTGCAGTTTCACCTAAAAATAATATTTTCAATCAGAATCAACGAAATATCATGTTGTAAGACACTAAGACTCTTAATTATTAATTTTTTCTGTACCAATAAAATTATTTTATGTCTCTAATATTTATTTAATTGTTTATAAATAACATTTTATGAAATTGCTATTGTTTAAAATTAAACTAAAATTGAAGAGAAAAAATTTATTGAATTAATAGCTGTTTATTTTCACTCTTGATAATGTTTAATAAAATAACTTTTAATAATGAATGATGGAAATTTAAAAAGATTTTGTTTTACTAAAACTACCATAGATTCAGTAAAGATTAATTACAACTGATCTGGTACCAAAACTTTCTCAACCATTATCATAATCGCTTTTAAAAAGAAAATGATATTTTAAAATGTATTTAAATAAAAATGTTTACCAGAAAGCATCACACAATCAGCTCCATCCAAAATCGCGTTAGCAACATCAGATGATTCAGCTCTTGTGGCGCGAGGCTTCTTAACCATGGACTCTAGCATTTGAGTAGCACAGATGACGGGCTTGCCAACTTTATTACATCGGCTGATCATACACTTCTGCGCAAGAAAGACCTTCTCCGGTGGAATTTCAATTCCAAGATCACCACGGGCAACCATAATACCGTCGGAGGCTTCGATGATCTCGTCCAGATTGGTCATACCTTGCTGATTCTCAATCTTTGAGATTATTTGGATGTGTTTGCCCTTCTCGCCGAGAATGGAACGGATTTCGGCCAAAGCAGAGGCATCGCGAATAAAGGATGCGAAGATCATGTCTACCTCCTGCTCAACGCCGAACAGCAGATCAGACTTGTCCTTTTCGGAAACGGCGGGCAAATCAACCGGGACTCCTGGTAAATTCACACCCTTTCGTGAGCCGAGCATACCACCATTTTCCACGGTTGTTGTAATGCCAAGGGGTGCTAATAAATGCAGATGTTGCAATTAAAAAAGTTTTTGTAAAAAATGATTAAAAATTGTTTTATTACAGAATTTATAATAAGAGGTAATTGTTTTTCATACTTACAAACTGCAGTAACAACCAGGGAAATTAAACCATCGTCAACGTATACTCTGTTTCCAACTTTCAAGACTTTAGTGATATTTTCGTAGTCGACGAAGACGGTATCGCCGTTGCCCTTTTCAGCATAAGCTTTGTCAGTCGACAGCTTGAAAGTTTGTCCCTTCTTCAATTCCACTTCAGCAGAGCCGCCCTTGAATAAAAATATTTCATTACTTTCGGAATATATAGTCAAAATAATTACGGCATACGACAATCGAAATAATGATTCGACGAAAATGATTTTAATTATTCAAGGTTTTTTGTATGAAATAAAACTATATGTCGAAAAATTTTTGCTCGTAATACGCGTTAATGCGATTATGATTATGACGATGATAATGACGATAATTTTCCAGTGTCAATCATTTTTTTTTTTTTTTTATCAGTTACCCCTTCGAGGAGTCCAGTTCGGATCTCCGGTCCCTTGGTATCAAGGGCAATGGCCACGGGCACGCAGAAGTCATTCCTCTCGGACAGATTCTTCTGTGCCTGCCGCACGTTGGCGATCGTCTCCGCGTGGTACTCGTGCGAGCCGTGGCTGAAGTTCATCCTGGCGATGTTCATCCCGGTCTCGATCATCTTCTCCAGCATCTCGACGGAGCGGGAGGCCGGCCCGATCGTGCATATTATGCCGGAGAGCCGGGTGAACAGGGCCTGGGAGTCGACGTCGAGGGCGCACATGTGATCGAGGTGGCTCTGGGCGTTCGACACGATGAAATTCGGCTTGCTAGCCATCTGCGCAGCGGATCCAAAGATGGACGGGAACAATGTTGGGATAAGAGAAATTATTATATTGTTACTGCTGCTGCTGCTGCTGCTGCTTTGCGAGCTTCTGCGTTACTGAAGTTATAGGAAGTAGTGACCATTTCTTATTTATATATATGTATGGATATATGCCTGTACAAGCACAATTGTCGCGCTGCAATTTTCTTATAATATACGTATGTCAATATGTATGCCGAGTTCGGAGTAATTTTGTTTTGGAAAATAGCGCGTAAACAAATATCTTCATCTGATACTGTTACTTTAATCAAAACCACTTGTATGGCGTAGATCATCATTAGGTCATAGACGTCACACAGCATTGATGTATTTTTTTTGTTATTTATATACTGTGGAAAAGTACTCTTCGTTGGCACAAAATAATAAAAATGTCTCATTTTGAAATGGACGAATTGTTTATATAGGTATAACAAATGAAGTATCAAGCACATAATGGCCAATAATTAATGTTTTTTTTCTTTTACAGCCTTAAAAAACTGTATCACAAAGCTTAAGAAAAGAGCAAATTCGTTATTATCTCTATCTATAAAATATAAAATCTTAATTCCCGCAGTCAGTCTACTTCTTATACTTTCAGTAAAATTTACATTATAAAAGTAAAAAAAAGATCAAAATTGCACACATAGTTTGTAAGATATACATTTTTATAAAGATCTGCGTCACTCCTCTATACCGTATAGAGAGATATACATCTTTTTCATGCCACTGATAATATATGAGAAGTGACAACATAGAGAATTATCACAAAGTAAACGTACATAGAATTAAAATCAAAAGATAGTAGTACATGTATAGTCATATCAGGTCGCAAATGGTGTGGATTATTTGTTTACTATTGCATGCACTAATAAAAGCTAGTTCAACTATGACTACGTAAAAATACATCAGTGCAGATAAGTTTTGAAAAATGATGTAAATTTCAAAGTTTTTTTTTTACCGAAATCTGATAGTAAAGTTTTACGCTTATAGATCAGTAAAAAATTAATTTTTAGAAATTCATGATTGAGTAGAAAACTAATAAAATCATTATAGTAACTCATTATTAATAATAAGACCATCGAAAATTATATTGATAACTAAAAATAAATAACCGGTCATTAAAAGGTATATATATATATATATATATATATATATATATATAACCGAACAAATTGTTTTGAAAGCTATTATTGTAATTACTATTCATAACAGACTGAACTATACAGTTATAATTATAATATAAAAATCGATCTAAAAATATTATTTCAATATTAATAAGAGCGTGGCCTTTCAATTTTTCGACACGATCCTGTCGTGAAAACATAAAAGCTATAGTGTAATTTACTTCAAAAATAGACGGGGTCGTTAATATAGTATGTATACACACACACGCACACATGCCGAGTGCATCTGCAATCCAATCGACTATTTCCGTTGTCGACTCTATAACGTTGCGGTGGCCGACCACGTGAAAATTACCGCGGGTGTGTCATTATACCGTACACTTTTTATCTTTCGTTAATAAAAAAAATAAGTTTCCTAGAATGGTAGAGCACTTTTATGGCTTCCATATATATATATATGCGACGCGTCACGGCCTAGCCTATGTGTATAATTCTACTGCTTCATAAACTCGTTCGAAGTGTATATAGATACCTCGCTCTTTTATTTCAACCGTTTGATAAATCACAAAACAATTGCGAGACTTGCACCTTGACAATAATTCATAACATTAACATAAAATCATGTTATTGTTAATTTACCGACAATCAAGAGTTTAACAAAAAACAAAAAACTCTTCTTTATAGATCAAGAAATTCGGAGAAAAATTAGTTTGTTTAGTATGACCTACGAAATTGCTAAGCCCGCGCCAAACTTTTATGACAAACGAGGAATATTCCAAGTACTTTTCGTTAGGCTGTAAAAAAATCAAAAAGATTAAGTACAAACTGCAGGGGGAAATTTTTTTTAAAAATCCAGTGTAACATGTACAACAAAAAAATCCCGCAGTTCGTTAAAAATGAAAAATAAAATTTTTGCGATTTTCCAAAATGGTTTCGCAACCGCATGAGACATAATATTCGAATAAAAATCTCTGTATTATTATTCGAGAATTCAGTAAGTATATAATAAGAACAATAATAATAAAAAAAAAGTTTATTTCACATAAAATCTGTACTAGCTAATTATATACGTTACGACACAACAAATACAGAAAAACTAGCTAAAAGAAAAAAATATTGTTGGAGTGAATAATACATATAAAGCAGGTAAAGAATTGGTTATATAACAGAGAGGAGCTGTAAGAATACTATAAACATCTATATAGAGGACAAATAACGTATAAATATAACATAAAAAATAAGACTACATATATATATATAGGAAAGAACTTAACAGAAAGATGAGTCTAATCAATACTAATTATTGTGTACTAATAGTACAGGAAACACTTAACTAGCGAAAATATATATATATATATATATATATATATATATATATATATATATGTATGTATATGTGCAAAGTTGCGGGGTTCACAACAGGCTTTCGCTCTCTATTAATTTATGCTTCACACACAGTAAATGCATGAGTGTACCTTATCGTCGGCGGTTATCCAGACCATTTTGGCAGGCTGCGCAAATAAAGGGGAAAGAATTCGGATTAGTGATTGTTGATCCTTGGCCGCCGCCGCGACGACTCGCTGCTCCGGAGCGAGCCGGCGACAGGCGGTCGAGAACGACGAGCGAATCACGAGCCCGAACGCGGGCGGCCGCATTCTGCCTCGGCTATTATGCGCGAGAGATTCACCCTCGTTCTCGAATATCGTAATCTCGCGTTTTTCTATTTTATCCTGGTGCGCCGCCCGGCACCGGCGGAAAGTCGCGGGGCGGAATTTTCCTTAAGGCGAGGGCTGCTTTTAGCCACTGAACGGACGGTATAAAAAAAAACATCACGTTCAAATTACATTTATTTTTTTAAGAAACAAAAAAAAAATAGCGAATAAAAAGTATTTTTCAGGTTATAAAAAGGCGAGAGCAGACGATGTTTTGACAGCCTCCGAGTTTTTCAGTTTTTCTGCTTGTCTGTTGAAAATCTATTATATTATTGAATTGTTCAAAATAGTTCATTAAAAGCTCATGAAAGAGTTATTCCATTCGCGGGAGCGTGAAACTGAATTGTAAATCAATGAATGAAGAACGTTTTCACAAATAGTATACGTAAAAATCTTAAAATGACTTAGCGTTTTCGTCTAATGCATATTATTGGATTATTCAAATTTTATATTTCAAGCAATTCCTTAAGAATTGTTACCATTGTACTTTTTGTTGCTTTTATACATAATAAAAAATTTTAACACCAACAACCAAACTATAGGCTTTCACATCACAAAATCTCTTCTCTATTATACTATAACTCATCCACATAAGAGATACATTATGCATTTGACACTGTCATAACTTAATTATTTAAATAAACATTGCGATAAAACTGCTCTTCTAATAAATATAAACCTTATCAATCTATATTTATTTATATTGAAGTAATCGCTTAAAATAGTAATTTTACTTTATTAATTAATGAAATATTGCACTGATATGTAATTACTGTAACGACCAATTACAAACAAATCATAAAAAATTTATACTGATTTCTATACAGTAATATTGATTATAAAAATATTTAATAGTTTTTATGAAAAAAATTATATTATAAATTTAATTAATTCGCGATATATAATAATAATTATTTTTTTTAATAAAAGTTAAATAAGAATAAATTGTACTTTTAAGATTTAATTTTTGTACTTTATATAACAAAACCTTCTGTAAATCTGTAAACTATTTATCACAAAAATCACGTATACACATTAGATATATATATATATATATATATATATATATATATATATATATATATATATATATAATTATTTTCTTCTTTTCAAATATTTTTTTATTAAACAATCAGTTAACGCAATTATTTTATTCAATGATTTATAGGCAAACAACTATTTTCTACATAATGAATAAAACAATGGCTAGTTCCGCAGCTAATATTATAACGGCGAAAGCGTTGTTTTGCGCACGACTACCTGGGAACAACTAATTAAGTATAGTATATTGTCGGCCCGGCAGGTGCCGGCATGCGCGCGCGAATACCCATCATCATGCATGCACGTATACTTGTGTGTGTGTGTGCATATAGACTCGAGAAAATTATCCATCATAATGCAGAATGAAGAAATACAGAAGGAAAATGCAGAATAAGCTATAAAATTATACATCTTTATAAGTAAACGCGACAAAGTAGCCACCATCAAATACATGCGAATAATTCAATGAAAAATAATAATATCGCTGAAATCGCGAGTTTGAAATGTTATATAGAGTTTTGATCATCAATTATATTTAATTAACTGCGTTTTGAATAAAAAAAACTACATAAATAAATAAATAAAAAATGAATTAAAAATAAAAAAAATTGTTTACAAACACATCGTAGACCTCCGTCGCTGATTAGCACCGATAATTGGAAGCATAAATAAAGCGACGTTAAATAACATAAAAAAATAAAATAAAATAAAAAATGAATTTTGAATGTATAAAAAATGTTTCATGAAATAAATAGAAATTATTTTTTAAATAATAAACATTATTATTTGTCATTAATAATATATTATTATTAAAATTATATTACTTTAATCTGTTATTATAAAAAAATTTTTAATTAAATTTTAACAAATCGCAATTAAATAGAATTCCTTATATAGTCATTTCTATTTAATTTAATTTATTTTTAATCAACCAAGCACAATATTTTTGTAATATTTTTTCTTTATTATTCAGAAATATTATTATTACTTTAATAATAATATTCCTTGCAATTGAAATAACAACTCGCCCATATCGCAGTTGAAATATAATCACCGATACAAAATGTAGACACTTCGATGAAATAATGAATTTCTATTGAATTATATGATACATTATTCGATGACGACCGCCTTGCAATGTCTTACATGTAAATAAGATGGATGTATGTATACATATATATATATATATATATATGTGTGTGTGTGTGTGTGTGTGTGTGTGTGTGTGTGTGTGTGTGTGTTTGTCATTTCATAGCTTACTCTGCTTTTTCCTAATGGAGAATTTTCTGACCACGCCACGCAATACGGAACTATATCATTTGCTTTTAGTTGCTCTCAGGTAATCGTGCGCAAAACGTTCCTTATATATTATAGTTTCCCCTACTTAACTATTAATTCGTTTAATCGATATATATTATGTGGGGAATAGTTTTTTACTGTCAGCGTTTATTTGAAGTTTGCATAATACAAAAGCACCTCGCCTTGTGTAATTTAAAGCATAGACATACTTTTTTAAACATTTAAATTTTTAACTTGTTACTTTTTATTGTTGTACTTGTGTTTGAGATATTTAAATAATTTATTATAACTTACTGAAGCTGGGATAAAGGTGTTGAAAATACTTTTTCATTGGTAAAATACTCTGCAAAAATGCTGTAAGTTTAATATTATGATTATCCGAATAAGTGAGGTACTCTCGCAAAATGAAAGTTTATTGAGCTCAAATTTTAGTGTACAAATACTTTTATCGTTTAAAAGAATTAATCAAAAAATCGATTAAACTTTTATCACTATCATATTAGATTAGTCAATAATCTATTGCATACATTTATTTAAACGTCCAGGCATAAAAATAGCTCGCGATTTCGTACGTAACGGGAAGTGCTCTTCAATAATTACGAAGAATAGATTCGTTTTTTTGTCACACTATTGGATATTACATAATTGTCTACAATTATTATTTATAAAGGTGAAATATTATTATGAAATTCTTTTGATTAAGTTTACTTTTCTTTAAAATAGATCTAATAATATGATTTCATTGATATAAATTGGTCATTACCTTTTTAAAGATTCTATATACGAATTATAAAATTAAAAGAAATATCTATCACCGACTGTTACTCTCCGCAATCATCAGATAATTAAAAAAAATTTCAAGTATGCCTTAAATATTAAACAATAAATTATTGTATAAATGTATGCTAACTTTATTTGCAAGTCTTAATAACATTTAAATGCAAGTTAAATTTTATATTTTTTCTAAAACTGTAAGTAATATCTGCTCAGATCGTATAAAACATACGATTACGAGTACAGGTTATCTCGCGTAAAGATTTACTATTTTAACTATGTTTTATTTAATAAAAATATATTAAAAAATATAATAAAAAATATATTATTTTTTTAATATAGCAAATAATACCCCGCATAATATCTCAGTTAATTACTAAAATGTGTACATTAGAAAAAATCTATCTCGAAATATGTATATCATATAACATAGTATTATCGTAAAAATACTGTCATTTTAAATTACGACTGACATTTAAAAAATACTGAACGATATTTTTCAAAACTAAAATTTAAAAGAATAATGTATCGTAGTGTAACGAGCACCATTAGGTACTCGGCATGAAAATTCGTTTAGAATCAGAAGTAGTCAAGGTCAAAGCAGGTCAAAGAGCTGCAGCACTGGCTAACATTATATACGAAGTTTTGGAAAGCGCATCGCATTTACACGTGCCGAAATGCAGACGAAAACGTGACTGTTCACGTGCTCAGTTCAGTAAGTTAGCGACCTTGCTGAAGCTGGACAGATTGTGATTAACTGTTTTCGTGATTTCATAATCTACTCCTATAAAAATATATAGTTTTTTCATAATTTGTACCATTATTACCTCATCGTCTACCTATGAAGCTGATATTTATAACACTGGGCTATATGTATATATATATATATATAAAATATCACGAATTATTTGGAGTAAACAAGTTGGAGTAAACGATAATGCAATCATTTAAATTACCCTAGCTTCAATTAATACAACATAACTTATATCAATATATTATATATACCATCTATATTATACACAATTATGTATTCAACCACGCGGACCGAGATAAACCACGCCTCTACCACGTGTAGGCATTTTAGCCCGAGTTGTGTACCATATACCTATATTTATATTATAAATACATATAGATATAAAAATGATGCGTTCAACATAACCCTAAAAATTTGTAGTTCGACACACCTTTCAACTTTTTATCATATGTGACATAAAATATTAAATTTAATAATTAATTCGTTTAAAACAATCATTGTGAAGTATATTAAAGGAAATATATGTTTCAGAATAGAAAACTTTGAATCTACGAAATAATTAATCAAAATGCAATTCGACACTTATCGAATGCCGACAGCATCACATTTGTTGCTTACCAGAAAATTTAAATATAAAAACTAATTAATAATACTGACTAATTTTTGTTTAAATTGTAAACATTGTAATTCTGTAAAGAAGCAATGATTAAATCTAATGTAGTTATAATTTAACAACTTTGTTTCAAATAAAACTTTAAATCTTGGTGATCGTGAAACAATCGATTTTTTCAAATTAAACGATTCTATAATAGTACTTTTGCGAAATATTTTGTTGAAAAAACTGAGCATTGATATCACATCTGTTTGTCCTTCTTGCCTCCGAATTATAACACTGCAAAAAAACTTTCCGGTAAAAGAATTTGATTAAATAGATTTCTACTGTACAAACATAGGGTTGCCGTTTTCCATCTTGTACGCGTACCGGGCAATGGCATTTTCAAGGTTAGAAGCTGGTTATACGTATACAACACAACCCATAATTAGACGCACGAAGGGTGTCACAATTTATCCCATACCGATAAATAACAACTTTAACAATAATGAAGAACAAAGTTGTCAGCGTATTGGCTTTCGTTTTTAACCTAAGAAAAAGTACTTTCAATTTTTTACCTTGATTTCAGCTGATGTAGTTTCACAAAAAATGTAGAAAATTAGTTCACAAAGCTGTTGACAAGTCTGTGGTTCGCTGTGGACTGACGTTTGAGGACAAAGAAGGTCACGTCCTCAGTCCTCACGGCTCACCGCTACGCTACGCGCTCATGTCGAAAATCAAATTCATGAGTGTGCCTAGTAAAAGTGTTTCCAACACTTTTGGAAATATACATGCAGTTATCTTTTGAAAAACTAAAATGATTTAAAATTTAAAAGTTTTTAATACATAACGATTAATTTAATGAAAAAAAAAATAAAAAATCTTATAAACAAAGGCATAAAACAAAATTTGAAAGGAAGACCGGGTCATTCAACATATTCTTTTCTATACGGCTCTGATGGATGGTTTGTTAGCGCCATCTACGCAAATCAATAAATTGTAACCATGTGTATGCGTGCGTGTGTATATATAAGATCTGACACGTGACATTAGGATGGTCTTACTACCAGAACATTATGTTGCTATTGGTTGATAAGATTTAGGCGCGAAAATATGAAGTTTATTTCATATTTACCCAATGTTCTTGCATAATATAAATATATATTAAATTTAATTCTTTAATATCTATATATTAAACAAGTACAGATAAGAAAACATCAATTATTAAATGGTTTCACGAGATAGTTATAAGTAAAAAATTTAATTAATTTTTATTTGGATATTATCTTTAAAGGAAAACATGGATGGAATAATAATAATAATAATAATAATGCATGGAATAATATAAATTATTAAAAGTATTAAGATGTGATCTATAATTTTTAAGAATTTTTAATATTTCCGAGACAAATATTAAAACCATCATGACTTCATTTTTTGACGATTTTCGCATTATTAACATTTTTTGGTCATCAAAGTTACCGATTATTTTCGTTATTATTGATCCAAAATACATACCTATATGAATTATTTTAATATTTGTTTATTGATTGGATTCATAATTAGGAAGTTTGTTTTAATTAACTTAACGTTTTATTTAAAAAATTTTTTATGACAACAAAATATAAAAAATAAAAAATTTAACATTGAATATAGAATATACAGCAGTCTCATTATATGTGTAAAAAGGACTTTCATGGCTCATTTATAAATCAAATTATAAACCGATAAACACAGGTCATTATCGTATATGATCGTGTCACAGGTGTAAAAGTAAATTGTTATATAGTAGAATTATATTCTCTATAGTATAATTGATTTCCAAATAATCCTTAAAAGTCGTTTCGACCAAGTTGCCATTACTATATCTGTTCTAACACCGTTTTTCTTTTTATCAATAATGCTATTAAAAATAGATGTATAGCTTATATTAGAAACAAATTTAATTGGAATGTTCACGACCTTTATATTTTATATCCCAAGGTCAAGGACACTATGGAGGTGCCAGCCCGGCTCGAAAATTTGTTTACACATGCATATCTATATATTGTTATAAAAATCGATAATCTACTGGATACTTATATTAAAACGATAAGTTTGTGTGAGAGGATAAAAATATGTATTATATAATGAATTTATCTTAATTAATTCTTATGCTCTTGATAGAAAGATTTCATGTAATTTGCTAAAGTCTCTGCCTCCTTCAATGTAACGGCATTGTAAAGCGACGCTCGAATACCGCCCACGGATCGGTGGCCTTTCAATTGCAGCATATGAAGGGCAGAAGCTCCAGCCAAAAATTTATTTTCTAATTCTTCATTATTTTTTATCCGGAACGGAACATTCATGCGGCTGCGACAGTCTTTTCTTATTGGACAAATATAGAAGCCATCCGACTGATCTATTACATCATAAATCATACCGCATTTCCTCTTGGAAAGCTCCTGCATGCCCTCTACTCCGCCTTGCTTTCCGAGCCATTCGAAAACTCGATTCACAAAATAAATTCTAAAAATAACGAAGAGAACACAAATCAGTTCTTAATTCAAATGCAATAATCGGTATTTAATATGAAAGAAAAAATTGTTCACGCACTGAAATACTGGTGGTGTGTTATAAATCGAATTGTTTGCTGCTATTATGGCAAAGTCAAAAATCGATGGGCAAATACTTTGAGCTGTGCCGATGAAGTCATTTCGGACAATGACTATCGTCACTCCCGATGGTCCAACATTTTTTTGAGCACCAGCAAATATTAAAGCAAACTGAAAAATATTGAACAAATGTCGAATATAAAACGTCTACAAATTAATGAATAAAAAAACTTTCTTTTATAGCGTCAAATTTTATTATTAACTTAAAAAAAAAGTATAAAGTGATTTAAATAAACATGTGTATGTGTGTGTGTGTGTGTGTGTGTGTAGTTGTTTAAGTACTTGATTAATGCTAATTTATTTTTTATTAATTTTGTTCGTTTAAAACAAAAAATGTTTCTTTATATTTACTAAATGTAATTGTTACTGCATTACTTACTTTGGAAACGTCTATTGGCTTTGATGCGAAATTGGACGACATATCTGCTACTAATGGAACTCCTTTCGTATCTGGTATGTCATGGAATTCAATCCCTAAAATATTAAAAGTATTTGATTATATATTGCGTATTTCTCTTTTGAAAATAATAATATTTTTTAACTATTATTATAATTGTTAATTCTGTAACATTTTACCATGAACTGTTTCATTATCACAGTAATAGACATACGATGCTTTTGGATCAAGATTCCATGTTGATTTATCAGGAATTTCCGTATATTTATTAGTTTTAGGCAATACTAAATTTACTTTTCCGTATTTGGCAGCTTCTGCTGCTGCTTTCGAAGACCATGTGCCTAAAGTTATAAAAAATTCGTATATAGAGATACACTAAGATATGCATACATAATATATTCATTTTGAACTCAAAACATATAATTTATTTGTTTATTTAATTTCCTATTTTTTTAAGCCTAAAAATTTTATAACAAACCAGTAACTATATAATCTGCTGACCCTGTTTTCATCATATTAAGTGGAACTGCAGCAAAAAGACCAGTTCCACCACCTTGCAGAAACATCACCTTGTAATTATTTGGAATTTTACTATAAAGAATTTAAAAATAGTTCTAATATAAAGAAAAGTATAAATTTAATAATTTTATTAAAAATTAAAAATTGTTCTTATGCTGACTGTTCTGAATTAAATTAATAAATATTTTTATCGATTTTACAGTTTTTATACATTGAATAGAACATAGAATGCACAACTTTGCTAACATAGAATATATTTTATTTTCATTATTTTTAATTTTTAATCTAATTTAATTTTGTTTTGAATAGTAATATTTATTTCATATTCTTCGGGTGTGATTATATACAAGGACAGCCTGATTGTCATTATATTAGTATAATATATTATTGTATCAAGACTATAAAACCGATAAAAATATTTATTAATTTTATAATTTTATAATTTTTTTTATCTAAATTATGAAAAAGTTTTTTTATATTAATAATCTTTTCTATATATATATATATATATATATATATATATATATATATATATATATATATATATATATATTAAATAAGTAAATGCAAATAGTAACTTCAAATTTATGCAAGTCAATTTTACATTACTTTATAATTATAAAAAATAGGTTGATAAAAATTAGTATATAATTGAAAAATATCAAAAAAGTGTTAAATATGATACTTACAGCAATTCGGTGAGCTTTAGTTGTGCATTTTCCACGATTTTTTTGAAATCATTAGACCGATGGCTGATTTCAAGAATGCTGATTTTAGTAGAAGAATAAGAGAGTAACTCATTTTGAACTTCTTTTAATACCTTAAAAAAACAATATTAATAATAAAAGAATAATTCTTGTCAATATAAATATTATTTCAGCATATATAGAAAAAAAATCAGCTTACTATTCTCAGGAATCAATTTTAATAATGACGAGATTTTTTAAGACAAAAAATAGTGAAATGATTAGTGGACTTATTTATATCAGATTGTTATAATAGTAAAAAGTGATCGATTAAAGTTTGATAGGATAAAATGAATGAAAACTATTGTTTTCCTTTCATTAAAAATACATCCTTCACTCTGCGTATGAATGAGATAAGAAAGAATCATATAATGATTATCCCCCTACCAATATAACACGCAAATAGAATAAACGTATTATTATGTTTTTATCAATATCATCCGAATTTCAAAAGTTCGCAATTTCACTTTTTGTTCTCCAATATTATTATACGGAAAATATCTAACTTAATTTTTCAATTTTATTCCAATCAATCTTTGAGGGGGAGGAAGGTATGAAACCGGGATAAAGATATAGATAACTTATCTTTTTATTGTTCATAAATATGAATATAATAAAGAACAAAATTATCAATAATGTCGTTAAATATTAATTCGATGTATGCTGTTCACAAAAGATGTAGATTATTGCTCCTTTGACTTATTTGTTAGGGATAAATTTCGATGATAAAATCCAATAATTTACACATTTAGGTATATTTCTTATCTAAAAAATTGGAAATAAAAATCGAATCAAATCTGGAAGTTATCCGGACCAGAGGAAAATAAAAGTCTATATTCTATATTCTTCTTTTATTATAACATATGCACACAACATTTTGAAATCTCTATATAGTTTTAATTTGGTCTGGATGAAAATTTTTTAGACAAAAGTTGAATGATACATCAGGAATTTGCTTATAGTTATTTGTATTTTTATTTTATATGCAACGCAAAGTTGTAATTTGTAAATGAAAATCTCTACTTCTAATGATATTACTTCTATAATAATTTATGCAGTACTTTTGCCAATCTTTGAATAAGGAATTCCTATTTCAAAAGTAAATTTGTCCTTGAAGTGATCTAAACCCTTGTTGGAGAAAAAACTGTTGATAACCATTACACCTTATGACCCTTTATTCTCAACATATAATTTTACCTTGAAGTCAAGCATGAAGGTCACTTCAAGGATAAATTGATTTTTTTATATAGAGAAATCCAACCTTTACTTAAAATACTTTTAAAAGGTTACTCGAATGTTTAATGTTAGAATTTGTAGTTCTATCTATTTTTAAAATCATGAACATTAAAATTTCGATTAAAAAATCAATTTTTCTTTAAATAGCCTTGATCTCTGTTTACAGAAATAAAATGTTTTGGTACCATTACTTTATGGCCCTTTATCATCAACGTGTCTTTCACCTTGAAATAAAGGACCAAGGTCATTTCAAAGACAAATTATTTTTTAGATAATTTTTACATACATACAGACATATATATAAAAATATATAGCTTTTATATAAAATATTGTAAAAAAGGCCAAAGCATCTTTGAAAATGAAATTTCTGATTCTAACTATTTTCAGGATCAAATCAAGGTGTTGATAACAATTTGTGATTAAAAATGACCATGGTCCGTAGTTTAAATCGCTATAATCATTGATCTTAACAAATTTAAGATAATATTTTACTATAAATTCTAATCTCCTCAATATCATATAACTTTTTAATAAATTTTTGTCCGAACTATGGATAGTGTTCAAAAAATTTTGGTAAAATGATAAAAATGGTAGATCGTGTATATAGGTTTCCATAAGATGACAGAATGAACTTTAATATCAAGCTATGAAATTAAATTATGCCAGTAGCTTATTGACTCTTCTTTGATATATGTTTGTCTAACTTTTTACAATGATTATTACTATACGTGAGTTTATAATAATTGTATTATTTTATTGTTTAATATAAATGTTTATATATTGTATATATGCATAGAATTGTAATTTAATGGAACTGATCGCTTAGGAATGAATTATAATTTTATTTATTTCTATATTTGAAACTATTGATTTTATGAAGTATGATAATTATAAACAATAATAAATACAAATTTATATTAATATAACGTACACAAATTAATTTACTTGCGCATTGTACATTATCTATAACAACTTGCTCTGTAGCGTGAAAAGCAGAGCTTCTGAAATACAAAAACAGAAAAATATATTATGGTTTACCTCCAGTGGAAGTTTTCCAGGCCCAGCTCCGAAATTAATGACTTGCTCCGTACCACTCATTTTGTCACTATATAATTATACACTATATCGGCAATCGTTCTATATCCAATGACTAATTATTCAACTGTCTGCTGTACTCTGCGTGGTTCATCAACCACAACATATACGTTCTCTTATCTTCGATACAATAAAACGGCTGGCTTCGTTCACTGTAAAGCTACGATCTTATATTTTTTTTATAAGATTTATTTATTCAAATTTGAAGTTTTATTGAATTTGAAGTTTTATTTAAATTTTGATTGTCAACGTGTCGTAAATTATGTAAAAGAAAAATCTAACTGTTTATAGGGACGACGAATTTGGAAAAACTAAATGGTCGCACATATGTAATTTTAATAAAACCCGGAGCGTGAAAATCAATTTATTCGGCTATATTAGTGACCGCTACAAGATCAAGAGTTTGGCTGCATGTACGCCGGCCAGTCCACTAATGATAAAGATGACGTGGAGGTGGAAGACGAGAGACAAAAAGATGAAAAATATATTATATACATCGATGTCTTATATGTGTATATATATAGTGAGACGCAAAGTGGATATTTGGTACAGGCTCTTCGTGTATGCAACGGAGAAAATCATTCGGCGCAGTAATGTATAGAATATGTTATGTGTCTCTCGACGGGCCTCTCCGCACACTCTGATATCGTAAAACCCCGGAACCAATTGCCAGAGCTACTACCAGTATTACAACTTCTTTCCTCGTGATGGCACTGGTACCACGATTGGCACCAACATCGCGCGTCTCACTTTACTTAAATATATAAATAAGAATGCCGTTATATCAGTCTGAAACGTATATGATCTCAAAGTCTTGAGAACCGGTCGCGGTTCTCGATGAGGTGGTTCTCAAACCGATATTACATGCAATACTTTTGCATTAATTTTAACTTCTTTGATTATTTTATTCTTAATTTATTTATTATTTTATCATTAATTATTTTTTATATAATTAAGATTCAGATTCTATAGAACGATTTATTAATAAACTTTTAGCGAACCAGATACCCGTTTCTTGTAGTTAGAAGTAACTTTTAACAAATTAAATTGTTATAGGATCGATTATATATTTTAAAATATTATGAAACATATACAATTTTTTCTTTATTTAAAGACGTTTTGTTTAAAAACGTTATTTTTTAAAAACATGTTTATTTAAACAGATATAAATTTTTCATATTATAAATTAAGAAAAATCATTTATGATGTTGAATTATGAAAAATACTCAAAAAATAATTTCACTCAATCTAATATTTTATACATGCCCATGTATCATATGTAATTAAAATTAAAATATGTAACTATACACCTTCTGTACTATGTATGTTGAAATTATTACAAACTTGTTAAACATTATAAAAAAAATACAATCTAAGATAACTTATTCATGCTATTATTTTTTTTTTCATATTCATTTGAGGTTTAAATAGATATACTTAAAAATTGTTTTACATTTTGTTTTTATTATATTTATTTTTTAAGGATCACATACAGACATTTTATTGAGGTATACAGAGATACCGAGCTCAAGTTCCAACATTAAAAAATTTCATAAACACTGTTTTTTAAATGTCTCCGAAAAATTAATTTGACGAAAATCGAACTTAATCGTCTGTATTATATTATTCTATTAATATAATATTTATATAACATGGCTTCCTATTAATATTCTAAAATAAATTAATTATTAATAATGATTTACTAGTTATATATCCTGGTTTGTGAATTAATTTGAAACATCATCTTAAATATTACTCATCTTATTCAATAATTTACTGAAATAATTCATTGTTTTTACTGTTCGAAAGAAACTAATATGTTTTATTAAAAATTTGTAGAATATTTATATACTCTTATTCTATTTTTATCGTATGTAATGAGATCATAATTTTTTAACTTATTTTTACTAATTATTTTAAATTACAGATTTACTTAATATTACCTTTAGTATAATTTAACATTTAAATTTCGCACCATGTTCTAATTCTTATTAGCCGTCCACGCATGCGCATGTTTCGATTTCTATGATTCAGCCATGCATCAATTTTCAGCTGCATAGTTTCGTTTCATGCTTTCAGCCTTCAATTCGCAATATCAGCTGTGCAGGCATGTGGATGTTCTCTGTTCAGATATAGTTGAGTTTTTGATTCTACCAGATTCTACTGTGATTCTATTACATTTTGACAAATATAACCTTAAAAATACATAATAGTAATTCAGCAACTTTCTAATTCTAATTTGTATATTAAAATAACATTAAATAAAAATTATAAACATGGCTCTAAAGAAGAAAATTAGTAAAGAAGAGCTTAGAAAAGCAATGTTGGAGGCCAAAAAGAAACATAGTACAATTAAAAAAATAGAATCTCCACTTGCAAGATATCCTTTTAATCAGTTATTAAAATAAATTCATGTAAAATAATATCAAAATATTACTTAAAACAGAACATATTTTTATTTAATGCATACATTTTTTATTAAAACAGTTCAATTAATATTAAAATGTACCAACTGTTTTAAGATACTGTTATTTATTTTTTATCAAAATATTAACTATATTAAGATTATTTATAGATTTTTTAGTTTTACGATTTATATATTTACATTTTAATAAACTTAGATACAATTTTCCTTAACTCTTATAATGCACTCTTTCTAACACGTATAATGAATTAGATCAGCTAGTTTGCATTATCTGCAAGACTGTGGTTCGTAGTGAAGCAGTATGGCCTGTTCATTTAAATTCCAGATCTCATAAAGAAAATATAGCTTTAGCTAAGAAAAATGAACTCAATCCTACTAATTCTGTAAAATCTATAATATCTAATAAAAGACTGTGCTCATTTCAAGAACCACAAGAACCAAAAAGGGTAAAAGGAATATTAAAAAATGCAACACAGCCAACAGCAAGTGTAACAACAAATTTACCACCAAATTTTTTTGACACTAAAACTCTTGAAAATAATAAAATAGTATTGCCAAATTTAATGAATGGCTCTAGTATTAATTCGGAAACTATAAATTCAGAAGAAACATTAAAGGGAGAAAAAGAAGTAAAAGAAGCCAATCAGTCAATACTTCCTGAAGGTTTTTTTGATGATCCAAAAATGGATGCAAAGGTAATATTTTCTTATAGTAAATATACTAATAGTAAAATTACAAAACAATTATACATTTGAATCTGCATTCTTTATAAAACAATTTTTATTTTTTCTACTAATAAAAAGTTACACTAGACAAGTGTCAAGTTGATTTTTTATTTGTCCAAAATTATTTTAAAAGATGAAAATTACTATAAAAATGATTTGGAGAAAATTGATTTAACTTGTATATTTGACAATGGCCGTATATTATATTCTTTAAAATCATTTAGGATAAATAAAAGGAAATGTTCATAATAGTTTTTGATGTTGAAAATATATGTTTATAAAGTATTTTACTTAAAAATATTTTGGACTGATATAAAAAATATATGCTTAATAAATATTTGTTGATTCTTAAATGTATATTGAAATTTATGAAATTGAATGAATGAATGTCAGGTATTGTTACTTGTAATTGCTTCAAAATTAATTATTTAATTCCGTTTTAATAATGCTTTATAACACATAGGCTCGAAATGTAGAATATAAAGATCCTATTGAAGAAGAGTGGGAGAGATTTCAAAAAGAAATTAAAGAAGAAACTGCTCAATCTGCACAAATTATAGGTGATGATCAAGAAGAAGCAGCGACAGAAAGACAACTTGATGTTATTGAAGAACAATTGAGAAATTGGTCTAGAGTAATGGATTTAGTAAAACACAAAGAACTTGTTCAAACAGCTGAAAAGAAACAGGATAATAATGATTCTTCTAGTGATGAAGAAGATTTTGATGAATTTCTTGATTGGCGAGCAAAAAAATCTTATCGAGATTGATTTTTTTCTACTTATTCGTATTAAATTAAGACTTTTGTTTTCGATGTAAATAAAATATTAACTATTGTTTCCAAAGTTAGTATGAATTACTAATTCTATAATAATTTAATTTAATAGAAAAACTTAAAAATTAAAAACTTAATTTTATATAAGTTAAATTTATTTCGTTTGTATTCAAGCTCCTAAAATTTAAAATCAATTAATGATTTGCTCAAAAAGTATGTAGAAAATGAAATGATAAATACTTTGTAGTGTTAATAGAACCATAACAAATTAATAATACAAAAATTTTATATGATTTTGTTCTTTTAAATTAATGTTACTGCAGTATTTTAATCTGATCTATTACAATATATTGTTATTCTTACAATATTTAAACAATATTACTTTGTCATAGATCATTTTTACTAGTACTGTTAAGTTTACAGAAATTTATTTTAGTATTATTGCAAGATGTATTGTATTGTAATAAGTATTGCACATAGATGTACAGAACTAAATTCTTATCATAATAATTTTGCTATGATAGATTATTATTATTACATTTAGTCAAAATTTTACAGCATAAATCTCTAAGGGATTTTTATTAAAATTTGTAAACTCTAATTAGCCAGTAAATTTCATTTCTTTAATTTAGTTTTGTTTTTTTAATATTTTACTATAACTTTTTAAATAATAACTAAGTTTTTTTAATATTCGAAACTTAATTAAATTAATTGGTGAAAATTTTTAAAATAAAAATTTTTTAATTTTTAAAAGGCTAAATATAAAATAAAATTATAAAAACGATTCAAAATAATCCAAATTTTAATTTTTTTATTTATTTATTTCTGAAAGATGTTTTATATAATCAAGATGTACATAGATATCTATATAAGGTGATAAATTTCTTTACGTAATAAACTGATAACTTTTTTTTATTTAAATAAACTTATTTTATAATCGTGGTTTGCGCAATCCACGTGTTTTACATTATAACATTTCAATTATTGATAAGAAAATCAGTCATTCGTTTCAATATCGAAATCAACTTATATCTTACATTACAATATCAACTTGAGATATATTTATTTTGTACAAAAACAGTAACAATTATATATTCTAGAACAACTAATAAATATAAATATTTTTACAAATCATATAAGAGAATTGTGAATTGGTTCCTAGTTTTTTTCAAGATTATTGATGCAACGCTTCATATATCCTTCCATATCAGAATAATCAGATAATGTTTTATGAACTAATTCATTCAAAATACTTGGCCATTCTGCATCTAAAATTTGAAGCTTTTGAATTGCATCGATAGTTTGTTCAATGGAATGGGAAAGGTGTATTTTTCCTTTGTGTCTCCAAATGAGATCATCCTGTAAATAAATCATTCAATTTTAATATATAAGAAATCAATAATGTAGTGGAAAAAATAATAATCTCTTTATTAATAATCTTACAAATAAATCAAAACAAAAAATTATTCGTTTTAATTATACTTATATTCATATAATAAAACAATTTACTAAAATCCTATTAACTTTAGCTGCAAAATGGATAAGTTAATTTTTTAACATTTCAGTAATTTATAATTAATTATTTTTTTATGATAAAGTTTTTAATTTTATTTAATTGCAATTCTATATATTTGTAATATTTTAAATGATACTTCTGAAAAATATGCACACCCGATTCCAATGAAAATATTGCATACTGGTATTTTTAATATGTAAATTATGAATATTATAATCGCTTTTGGCTTAAATTGAATTTTTATGATCAAAACCATACAATAGATGATTTTTCAAATTAATCATAGAAAATACGGAAAGTTTCAAAAAATATTTTAAACAATCTCATCAAAATACATATTTTCTTTTTTATACGATTATTAGTGCTATCAATATTGATTGAGATATTTCAATTTAAAAAATATATTTATGTATATTTATTTGAATAATTATTAGTAGTAATTAAAAATTTATAGCTATAATATACTATTTTATATTATATTATTTTATATATTATATTATATATAAATAAGTACATAACAAAAAAAATTTTTTTAATTTATTTAACCTGTGTAATGTTTCCCCTTCGCCATTGTAAGGCCTCTTTAGCAACAACGTTTCTTAAAGCTGGATCATTCTTGAATAAGAATTGTTTGGCAGTTAGTTGTTCTCCGTGCTGCTTTTGTGCTCTTTCGAGGTGTAGTCGGTGTAATAATGGTTGCAGCAGTGTTTCGGGCAGTGACCACATTATTATGTCAATTAAACCAGAGTATTCGAGATTGGCCATAAGTATATTTTCTTCGGTAATCTATATACAGTTAAATAATTTCCTTGTAGTTTTATAAGGAATTGTTAATTGTTAAAAATTGTGAAAAATGTTGACTTTGAACCGACGAAAAAAGACATATTAAAACGAAGTGAATTGTTCATATATTCTGTACATATCAATTCGTTTCCATATATGATAACATTTTATATCAATTATACGATTTAGTATTAAATCGATCTAAAACGAATTCAAATGTATGAACGACTTTTTGTCAAATTATACACTAATTTGACTTCATGAATACGGATTGAAATTGCTTTGGATAAATTTTGATTGAAGCGGGTTTAAATATATATATATATATATATATATATATATATATATATATATATATATATATATATATATATAATCAGATCCTATCCTTATTATTAATAACGTTAAATTTAAATTGGATCGAAATGAATTATAATGTATTGAAGTGTATAACATCCAATTGAATCCGTGAATCAATTATGTCAAATTTTTGTAAAATTGAATCAGAATGAAACTGATGTACAATGACATAATTTTTTATACATTTCATTATATAGATTTTGCACTTCAATTAAATCTCTTTTTAACATTACCTTTGTTCCATTTATAATTTGTAATCCCCAATGTGCTAGTCGAAATATAGCATATATTTTCCAATTTTTAGAAATTATAGGATTACCCTCAGCTTCAATTTGTATACTATTCAAACCTTGGGCTTCAGCAAGTGCGTTAAGTTGGCCCAAATGACTTATATTCGTTTCTTTAAAAAAGAAGTGCTCTGCGTTTGGAAATCTATGTTTAAGTTTATTTAAAATACCTGCTATACCATTAAAATTTACATAATTAAATTTAACTAAATTGATTTCATTTGCTTTATTTAAATCCCATTGCCTGTCAATAAAACGTAAGGCACCTTGTCCATAAATATTTAAACAGTGACCCACAATCTCCACTAAATAATCTCCACCTACGAAAAAATATTATTATTTAAATTTTATAAGACAAAATTATACATTAAAAAATCGATATAGCTCTATAAGATTTTCACCTTGCTCCCGTTCCCGAGGCGGAGGAGGTTGTAGTTGTGGAGCCGGCAACAATGTGGTTTTATGCTTTGCACGAGCTGTTGCAGCTCGATTATTTCTATAATGACAAATTTTTTTACATTGTGCACTGGTTATTCTACTTTTATCTGCACTTGAAATGGAGGAACCACTTGAATCGCCAAAAACAGATTTATTGCTATCAATACTACTACCTTTAGAAGATGAATCAATTTTGGAATGATTTATATTTGATTTTAATTGACATTCTACGTGATTCTGTACATTTTTATCTGAAAATTCCTTAGTTTGAGATTGCAACTCTGTTGTTAATAAATTTTGTAAAATACTATTACTATTTGGGATTATAGCACTATTTAAGCCATAGTCTACCGAAATTGGACGTATGGAAGATTTTATTAAATGATTTCGCAAACCACTTTTAAGACTTTGGTGACTTTCAGATGATTCCGAATCACTACTACAAGAATCAGAAATATTGTGTACATAAGAACATTTTTTGTCAATGATCGTTGCATTCGCATTGATTTGATTATTTGTTAAATTGTCTATTATAGGAACTAAAATTGGCGGTAGCTTAAACTCAAATGCATCAGTATCATTTGAATTTTCAACTTTAAGTACATTATCTGACGAGTTACTTCGCTTTTTAAAAGATTTTTTAGATTCATGATTTTCATCAATTGAAGTTAAACTTCCAAAATCTTTAGATTTTGAACGATTTAAGCTTTTCAGTTTTCCACCCTCAATGATATTCGAGGATTGAAAAGTAAAACCTCTCAAATGATCGCCTTTTATTGTATTCATTTTACTCGTATTACTATTGAAACATTTTGTTTGTGATCTGAGTAATTCCCAATTAGTTTTAGCATTCGAGATAACTTCTTCACGACGTACATTTACACAAACTTCAGTACTAAGATCTAAAAAGGCAGAATTTGATTGTTCTTTTAATGTTCGCCAAGCCATTGCTGTTCTTCTAACTTGTTCATTAATTTGCATTGAGGATAAAACTTTCAAACTTGGCAAATAAGATACTAAAAAAGATACACATTCAGCGGTAAGAGTTACTGGATTACCATCAATTGTGATCTCTTTAATTTGCAATGCTTTTGCTATACTGCCCATATCTTCAATTTTTTGTATGCTATTATTGCTAAGATATAATTTTTGTAATTGTGGCGTATTTTCAAAACCAAGCAATTTCTTTATTTTATTTCGCCTTAAATTAAGCTCCCTCAACGACAAAAGACCTTGAAAGTCATTCTGACCAATAATTTTTATGTTATTTCCAGCTAAATTCAGTACTTTCAAAAAGCTCGATCCTTCCAAACCAGAGACTTGCATAATTTGATTGCCGTGTAAATCTAAAACTTCTAATTTTGATAGTTCTGTTAAACCTTCTATTTTCTTAATTCTATTCTTACCTATTAAAAAAAATGAAATACTATTATGGTAAAGTAAATGAGAAATATGTAATTAAATTTACTTATGTATTTACTATTTTACCCATTAACAAAACTCGAAGATTTTGTAGCGGATTAAAAGTGCATAACTTTTCTATTTGATTATCATAAAGATCTAAAAATACTAGCTTTGTCAGTTGAATTAAAGTATCGGTTTCGATTTTTGATATTAAGTTATGT
Organism: Sycobia sp. Sy_11; assembly: GCA_018907035.1. Taxonomy (NCBI): domain Eukaryota; kingdom Metazoa; phylum Arthropoda; class Insecta; order Hymenoptera; family Epichrysomallidae; genus Sycobia; species Sycobia sp. Sy_11. The sequence goes on from JACCIC010000005.1 coordinate 5,406,641, forward strand.
TGCAGCGATATTAGGCGAAGCTTTGTTTCATCAATGATATACGGGAACATCGTCAAACCTCTTCTATCCAAGCACATTCTGTCAGGATTCTTATCGCGATCTGAGACAGTTCTACTAGCCACCACAATTTTACCTTCTTCAGCCTGTTGTAAAGTAACAACATTACAACCTCCAACTTGATCATTTTCACTTTGACAAGAAGAATTCGTTGGGCTGTTTCATAAACCAAAATGTAATTAATATGCAATTTTAAATACAGAATTCTAAAAATAGTTCTTTAAAGTTTATTGCCAAGAACACCTATACTGTCATCAATATTTTAATAAATAAATGATGAGTGTGTTCTTTTTCAAAGAATACTCTTCAGATATGTTATAATTTTCATAAAATTGGTCAATATTTAAACTTGCTAAAGCTTATTATGTTAACATTTGTAATAAATATGTTCTCTTTAATAAACTGTATTAATTTTTATTTCGATCCTATGAATTTTCCTTTATTGAAATTACACGAGATTCTATAGTTTTCAATGTTTACAATTGGAATAATCAGTAAAAGAAAGAATAAAAACAAATAATTTTCTTGTAGTCCATAATTTATTATGCTTTAGTTAAGTCATCTAAAATTAAATTAAAATTATCGCTTCATTTGTATACATTATGTTTTAAATTACTCAAAATAAAGATGAGAAAAACAATATTAAATATTTTTAGTTTTGTTTACAATCGTTTTAAAATTTGATTAAAGGTGGAAGAGCAAATTTTTTACACTCAGTACTTTCAAATTTTTCAAATTAGAACGAGATGAACTAGAAGGATAATTTTGTACGGAACTAATCTGGAAAAATGAATGAGTGAAATAAAAAATAATATAAAATATCACAATAATTGTTGTGTGAAATAATTTGTAAATAAAAAATTTGTTCGGTATCGAAATAAAAATTTTTATTCAATATATCAAACTTTTTCATGCAATAAAATTATATTAGGAAGTAGAAATTTCTAATTTCTAATGCAAAAATTTGAAGAACAAATAATAATTCTAACTGGAGGGATAGCGGAAAAGTTAATTTAATTTTAATATGTGTATAATAAGATTCTAGATCAAAATTTCAATAAAATAGATAATTTTTTATTTGGATAAACCTGCAATATAATCCAAATAATATATAATATAATTTGTGATTCTTTGCAAGGGAATTCTAATTAGAAATAACAATTAAAGAAATCAACACTATCATTCAATTCTGATAAGGTGTGACATGCTATTATTTGATATTTTATTAAAATTAATAAATAATATAGATAATATATATATATATATATATATATATATATATATATATATAATAAAAATAAAATTACTCTGTTACTTATATCAATAGCTTTTATAATGTTTTATTGTATACTTATTGATAATGCATTTTTTAAATTAATAAAATAGAATTTGAAAGTTATTTTGTTATAAACACCTATATAGTTAGAACTGAATTATTTATGTTTTTAAATTCTAATTATCTTCTATATAGAATCGTTAATTACAATAGAAAACTAGAATTAGTCAGGTCAAAATTAATGAAGTTAATTATCTAACAATAATGTTATCAAATTACATGAAAATAAAAAGTTATAAATTAATTGTTGATAATTAAAATTAAATTAAAATCTGTTCATGAATTTAAAGTACTTATGCGCAATATATGAGGTGCCAAACGTCAATGCTCAGGGGCAACGTTTCCCATATGAAAGATATGGAAATGAGAGTACTCTATAATACTCTACAAGTCCTCACCCTAAAAGAAAATATACAATAAAAAATTTATATTTTGTATTTCGCATTATCCCACATAGCGAGTTTCAAATGGAAATTTTTACATGTGAAGCACTAAATTCCTAATACAGAGTATCAAATGAATAGTATATTTAAAAAATTCATCTGCTCAAGGGGATTTCGATATTTGTGCCGTATCAGCTGACGTGTTCGCGAATGGTACCCCAACATATATAACACCAATGAATATATGACGCGAAGTTTACATTTCATATTTTTTATGATTTATAAATATACTGTAATAGTTGTAAACAATTGAAAGTATGGAAATCTTGAGAATATTTTTATGAAATGAAGTGTAAGAACATCATCAACAATTCTAACCTATGAAACCTAAATTTTAGAAGAATTGATTACCTAATATTATTAAAAACAGTAATAATAAAAAATCTAAACATCTATTTTTTATATATTAATTATTGAACTTTTTTACAAATTCATACCTGAATGTACTAAAAGAATGTCTACTAAATTTTTGCAATACTGGCACTCCTGATAACACTGGTAAAGCAGGTGCAATTGTCAAAAATTCATGTTCATTTTTGCAAATTTCTTTATCAGAAATTAGAGCAGATTTCCCTCTTGTAGGTAGTGATGATCTTTTATTCTATAAGTAACAATTTTAGAAGTTTTTTAAGAATAATCGTATAAAGTAACTGATTAGAAAAGTTAGAAAAAGAATAATTTAAATTAAAAAATTTTATACCGTAGAATTAGCATTACAACTGCTTACGGGCATTACATATCCCTAAATTTGAAGTTTCTCTAATGTCACCTTTATTAATCTTATGACCACAATTTCATATTCTTGGATTGTTATTATTGCGAATGTGATAGTTTTTTATTAACAAGGGTAAAATGATAACGTATTATTACGTTGTTTTCGTATATTAAATATTCCACATTTTCTCATACTATGAGAACAATCTTCAAAATAGTAACACAACACAATTGTAATAATAATATTTGATCGATTTAAGTGTTACCCGCCATCGCAACGCGCTCAGTCAAGTATAATATCGTCTGCTAGTGGTGACAAGAACTATATATATATATATATATATATATATATATATATATATATATATATATATATCGCGAGACAGGGGGGGTTTATCCGTCTGATAGTGGTCTGATAATGATCTGATTCTGATATATGATGCCCCCGAAATTGACTCTTGATGGGCGGATCAAGGTCTTGGCTGGCCCTTGTTTGCTACCCCCTTACTGCCCTTCAGAACTTTACTGTATATCTACAAATATATCTATTACCTGAAAATTACCTGCTATATTAGTAATTTACCATATACACTGTGCTCTGTAATAATATTGTAATACCAATTAGATCTTTTGCAATTTCCAGATTGACATTTTGATCTATGATAATTTTATTCTGTATATATTTATATCTATGTATATATTGTTGTTTAACTATTTTACGAGTATTTTACAAAAAATATAATATACGTTAACTAATTACTATTTAATAAAAGTGTTGTACATACTTTAAAAATTCTTTTAACTACAATCAGGGACATCATTTCAATATTTTTTAACTCCGTCCTCTTGGATTTTCCAATTCAAACTCGGAAACCTTAATAATTCAAATTCTATCTGAAATAGAATATTGTAGCAGTAATAACTAAAAAATTCTCTTATTTAAATCTTAAATTAATAAATTCTTGTTCTAAAAATTTATCTTTAATTTTGTGAATTTTTAAATTATAAAAATTAGTAATTTACTCAGTTTTCTTTTTTAACGATAATAACATTTCCACATCATGCATAAAATATTCATGACGTACAATATAGACATACATAAGTTCAGAAAATTACATATAGCTCCAATAACTTGCAGTGTAGTATTTAGTTTTGGTAACCAGTTTTTGCATCTCATCTCTATAGTTTGTCATACATTCGGCCTAGCAATGTGTTGATTTTCTCTAATTTTATCAGAACCAGATTTTACTAACCAGGCTACAGGTACAATTCTACACGCCTGCTCTTAATTACATTGGCTCCAAATATATTATCTAAATATATTATCTAAAAATATTAAAATAATTATTTTAGAAATCATAAAATAGAAATTTCCATTTAATTTTATACAAAAATATTGTTTTAAACCTTCGATTTGCTATTATATTCTTCACATTTGTATTTATTGATTTCTGATTGCTTTATTGATGTATCACTAATTATTAAATAATAAAACTTTTTTAGTTACTTTTAAGTTTTCTTGTTTCACAAAACAAATTTTTTATTTGTTATATTAAAAGAATTAATACCATTCATATATGAATAGATTGTATCCAATTCTATATGAAATCTAAAAAGATTTTACCATATTTTATTACAATACAATTTTGGACTCATTTATATATCAATTTATATTAATTTTATATATCAATTATATATCAATTTTCAGTATGAGTTTTGAAATAGTTTTCAATATACAACACACATGCACGCATACATACATACTTATATATATATATATATATATATATATATATATATATATATATATATATATATATTTTATGGAAGTTTCATTTTACAGAATCAGTTAAAATTTTAATAGTCAGAACAAATTTTTATATTTGCCGGTGAATTATTAATGTGACTTGTTGTGACCGTGGGTTTGCTGGTACCTGCGTACCTGCTGGTATAAAACAGACCTTATGGTGCAAACCAGTGCAGACGTAAAAATACAGAAACCATCCCGAATATACAATCACGAATCACGATTCACACTACCGATACCGCATATACAATTGTAGCTGATAATTATTCAAAATAAATTTATAAGTATGTTTTTTGTATTTCGACTATTACAATTCCCAAAACGTATTATTATTCCTATAGAATATGCAGTTCAAGCAAATTCTTATGCTATACCTGGTAAGAAAAATAAAAATGTTTATTTAAATTTTCTTTTCATAAAATTGTGCATAGGTTAGAAATTGCACAAACCTTTGTTTATAATAATAATAATAATAATAATAATAAACCATATTTTTTTAATCTATAATTGAACTGAATAAATAACACCTCAATGACCAAAATAAAATTTAATATAATTGTTACTATTGTTTAATATAACTCAATAGATAATTGCCTAATATAACTCAAAAGATTAATGGTGAAAAAATGACAAGAGATAACTTAATTTTCTGTTTATTACAGGCATGTCTATTGGAAAGCTTAAGAAAGGCAGCGGTGGAAAACATGTTGGAGCTCAGAAAAAGAAATTACCTGTGGAAACTGACGTTAACAAGTTAGTAAAATTTTGTTGTGGTACAAATCTTTTAAAAGAAGGGGGAGAAGATATTGAGTTAAAACCAGATTCTGAATATCCTGAGTGGTTATGGACAATTCGAACTGGACCAGCACCACCACTGGAAGAACTTGACCCAAATACCAAAGAATATTGGCGAAAATTACGAAAAGCAGCAATGAGAAGAAATAACAAACTAAACAAATTAAAAAAATTTTAACATTTATTGTTTTTCAGCTGTTGAATTTGAGATATTGTTCGTCTGTGAATAATTTTTTTTTTTGATAATATAATTGCCACTAAGCTTTATATAAACTATACATTAATAAGTGAATAAGTAAATCAAAGAATAATATAGAAAGGTATTCTCTAACTGTATATAGTAATATGTTTTTAATAAATAGTTTGCTTAAATAACTATTTTTCTGATTTCAATTAGTACTAGCATAAAATTTCAAATTTATGTATATATTATAAATTTTTAGATAAAAAGAAATTTCAGAATTTTTTAAATTCAAAATGCAATAATTTTTTGTTTCTTTACTTTAAAAAATGTTTATTTTAAAACATTTGAAAAAAAATAAAATTTCAAATAATTTAACAGTTAGTTTAGAAATGCTGCAAATGAATAATAAATTTCTTCAACCATTTAAAAATTCAATTTTAATAATCTAAAATATTTTAATATATTTATAAATAAAAACAGTTAAATCATATGCTTATAGTCGTATATTTAAATATAGAAATTAGATTAAAATAATAATATTTGGCATACAAACATACATCTGCAATTCAGACAAGAATATCCTATACATTAATATTTTCAAATTTTAAAGTATAATAAATATATATTTTAAAACACAAATTGATACATTAATTAAGAAAAAATTATAGTTAATTTTTTGTAAAGGAAGATATTAAATCTTAAGAAAAAGATTACTATCTGGTATAAAAAAAAAACAATTATCTAATAAATCTAAATCTTTTAGATGGTCAGAAATAGTAATTTATATACAATCGATCAATAAATGGAAGCAAAGTTTATGGGAAAGAGTACAGAATAAAATTAAATCAGCTAGATCTCAGGTAAATATATAAATGTTGCAAGTCAAACATAAATTATATATATGGCTGGAAAATGGACTTTTATGTATTTATATATTTCTAAAATAGGTAATATGCATATTTTTTTATAATTTTTTTTGTTATAGTGTATATTGTCTCATTTTTTTATAATTCAGAATGATACAAAATATCTTTTGTTACTTAGTCTGCATCTAGGTAAATAACCTCGTGAAAATAAATGACATAAAAAATGAGCTATGAAATCAATAATATGAACAATAACAATAATACTGGGAGAGACACATTGGGGTGGAGGATGTGAATTATAAGCTTTGGGATATGACTATAATGCCATTTGATATATATATATACTTAATACTTTTTATTTTTTATAACTTTATATTATAATTACATATAAAATAAACATGATTCAAAAACACAAAAGTAATTTTACAAAAAAGTCGACTTTTAATATATTGTTGTACGAAACAGTTTTAAATAGAACTTCGCTGATGAGAAATTTTGATATTTTTATTACGTTCTATACGTTATAAAAAACGTCATATCAAATTTCATTCTGGAGAAAATAAATTTTTTTTATTTTTTTTTTTGCTCATGAAGGATGGTTTTCTGTAGAATTTTATATATTGCAATAAATATCATACAAAATACACTCGCCAATTCACGTAGCAAAGTTCATGACGTATAAAATCAGTTTTCTTTTTTTTTAAATTAGAAAACTACGTATCGTTTCTGTACCACTCTATTCACAGGGGTTTCTTTCATGTTGCATAGTATATTGGAAGAAAAAAAACAGTGCATTCGCCATGTGCACGAACGTAAGTGCGGCATCACCATGGCAAACCAGAAAGCTTTAGTTGGTAAAAAACAAATATGATAACATACATTTATATAGGCCTTTGATAAATCTTTAATATTAATTAATATAGTAATCCGGGAACTAGTGGTATTTTTTTGTCATGGATTTATCCTCGGCTGAAAATTAGTTTAAATAATTCCTCTGAATGTGCTCGAAAACGTAACGATCGCCCACCGCGATAATTAATCTGGATGTGTCAACTCTAGAGATCCAAACATGTAACAAAAGATTTTTTTTGAGTCACTGCACCACGCGTGGATCGTGATCCAGGCCCTCCTGAAAGCAGATTATTGCAATCATAAAAATTATTGTAAATGACCTTTTACATATTTTAGAATACGATTTGTTCTTCCTTCAGATAATTTTTAAACAATGTATTAAATAGTAATAAAGATTCGTATCCCGTGCATGTATCAACGCTAGAACAATTTTTACAATTAATCGCTGTAAATATATCTAAAATGACGCTTATAAATACTAAATAAATTATATTAATGAAGAATATAAGAATTAAAAGCATATGAATAAATTATTACAGCTTATTATTTAATATAATACTTAAAATCACAACCCAATTGAATACGCACTCCTCACCTGAGGCACCAAAAAATGTTTTACTTTTAGATAATTTTTAAACGATATATTAAATAGTAACAAAAAGGAAAAATAACGATTAATTCATATGCAATTCAATCGTGATTTAACTGGGCATTTGAAGGATAGCATTAAATTAATGAAAACAAAGTTAGAAATAAAAATGTGTATTTAATACGCAATGCCGCAAGACATAATAACATTCACTGCTTGAGTGGAGGAAAAAGCCATTAAAGTCGTACAAAATATTTTATCCATAAATACACGCAATTAAATAACACATAAATACCACTACCACTATATAATATAAACACACAATACTATTCTCACAAACCACACTTACATACAGAATACTCCTGGCGCAAACAGATAGCTTGAGGACGCGGAACTCTGAGGCCCAAGGGGAAGGCGTGTTCCGCTGACGCTCCTGCTCCGCGTTGTGGTTCTAACGTCATGCGTACGGCCACCGGACATGAATGCCGCTGGGAACATTTTTAGCAATCGCAGGTGATTATCTCCACGGCCAACTACCGTGTTCCGCTCTGCTCTTCTCAACTCACTTTCAACGCCGACACACACAGGAATTATAACAAAAATTAGATACCTTTATATTTACATTCACATATACATATATGGCGTTATATAATTAAACTACATTTGAAGTGTTACTCCATTCAGGCGCAAAACGTTTGGAGCTAATGAAAAGATACAGATCCTGTCGTTACTACTTTCAGTATGGCTAACAGGCGGAGAAAAAAGGGAGGTGGTGCCTGGATCTTGATCCTGATACTGCAGAGAGTCCCAAACGGGCTAGTCTTTGCAAGGCCGTAAATACAATGGAAAAGCGCACATTCCTCGGCATTCGCGCATTTTGGCGTTGTCATCGAAATCTCTGGGGCCTATGCCAGATGGACAGCATTATCACGAAATATTCTTTTCTGTAATTGCGGGCCATAAATCTCTCGACTATTTACAACATTTGTAATTCTTTTTCCATACTGGCGTTCGTATAGCCCGAATATCCCGCCCGTCTTCGTCCGTGGGGCGAATTTACAACTCTGATGGTGTTAAACATCTTATGCCTGAGCATCACTTCTTTATGAACTGGTAAAGGGCATATACGAATAATATGTTGTCTGAAAGTATCGGTTGTAGTATGTGCCGTCACAAATCGGACATGGCTGTCCGGTCCAGGATGCGTTTCCACTATTCGCCCCAACGGCCACTTAGCTGGAGGATATCGGGGGTCACGGAAAAGCGCAAGTTGACCCGGTTGGAAATTCTTCGTCGCGCATCGCCATTTTCCTCGGTCATATAGATGCTGTAGTTATTCATACCCCTATCGTTTCTAAAAATGATTGCAGATTCGCTGTATTAATTTCAAACCGTTTAAGCGATTTTCTGCTAAGATCGGCGGCTCTTCATCAGGTATGAGTCCAGAGGTTTGACTGATGAGGAAATGCACAGGTGTCAGTACGTTCAAACCTTCAACATCGGAAGGGAGAGGGCACAGTGGGCGGAAGTTGAGGCATGACTCTATTTCGGTGAATACTGTAGAGAACTCCTCAAACGTAAAAGTGTGTTCGCTGAATGCTCTTTTTAAGTGATTCTTAGTTGATTTTACGCTGGCTTCCCAAATACGTCCATAATGAAGAGTGGTCGGCGGGATAAACTTTCACACTGTCCCATCATTCTCAATAGTGCCAGCAATGGTCTAATAGAATTGTGAGGCCGCCTGAAATATTTTTCTTAGCTCAATATCTGCTCCTCTAAATGTTGTTGAATAATCGCTGTACAACTTTTTACAAATGCCTACGTAGTCTACGTCAGACTTATTAAAGGGCAGCGCTGACGTTATTCGACTTGCAGGTAAATCGCCCATTGTTATTGAGCAAGCCGGGGTTTGACGTGCTGACACTTTACACAGTTACGCATAGTCGATCTGACTATCTGCTTCCTACCTGTTATCCATGTTTGTTACAATACAATATTAGATGTGAGTGTTGGTCCACCATGCAAAGCGGCCATACGTGCATGTTTTACAAATAGACGCCTGAGGCTTGAAAAACGGGGCAATATCTGCGGGTGCTTTCGATCATATGATAGATCAGCATGCGAGAGCCGACCACCAACGCGTAGAATACCCTCGTTCTCATTTAGTATAGAATGAAGTTTACTTAGTGGATTATTTTTCGAGAGGCTCTTACCAGACCGTAATATATTGATAACGTTTGCGAACGCATACATCTACGCTATACGAATGAGTCTATTGAGAGAAACTATTAACTCTCATGTGGTGAGTAAATTGAGCAACGGGCGTATACTGTACGCAGCAACTCGTGTTAATCACGTTAAATTCAAAAAGAGCGTAAATAGCCTGGCTCATTCATCTACGTGCGAACGTGTGTAACACATATGGCTTGTTTATACTGAGGCCGATTCTCGAAGAGAAAGGAAAGCCAGATAGGTAAACTCTCGCGTGGTAATATCAGCGAAATTTTCCTTTGTGTATTAGAGACAGGCGGTTCGCCACGAATGTTGTCCCACGAACACGGATGCTTATTTAACCATTTTAGTACGATTTGACTTCCTTCCATAAAAAAGTTGGTAAGCTCTTCAGAAAATCTAAGCGTTACAAATGCAGTACAAATTTTATAAGCAGAGTCGCACCGCGCAGCTCAATGTTGAGAACGCTAACGGTCTTTACTGTTGCAACGTTTGCTTTAGCGGCTAATAAATACGCTCGAAATCATTCTTCCAACTCTGTTATGCATAGATACACGGCTACCGTGTATGCACATTAAGATGCGTCGTGTCCCTAGCCATCGACCTATATATAACGTAGGTAGTGCTATTCGAGAATTGTATTGTGTAGTCCAACGGTCATTTGGTGGTAGAGGCGCATAGCAGTCGGATTTATTGATCCAAAGGATCTGCATTAGAATCTTAGCTACCATGGTGACCGGGGATAGCCAGCATAACGGGTCGAAAAGACGACCTATATTTTACACCACGGTTCTCTTCAGCAAATTTACTGAGGGATTGCTTACTTTTAAAGCAATAAAATTAAATATGTCCGCGATCGAATTCCAATAGACTGCCAACGTTTTAACCGAGTCGTCCCCGTAACCTAACAAGATGTCGACGCCCGCAAAGGTCTCATCGACGTACGTATCTGTTTCTAAGTGATACGCGCCTAACGGATAGCGATGTTGTTCATCGCGTACCAATTGAGTCAGCATCCGAATCACTGGCAAAAGAGCACATACAGTTTCATAAGTAACCATATTTAGACGATATTCCGCGGAAGGATCGCGCTCGTTGGGTGGCCAGACTATTGTCTGTAAGTCTTGATTTAACGAAACCACTCGTATTTTACATAATATTTTAACTATATTGGAAGTAAATCCTTATCGATGGCGACTGAATTTCAGCAAAATTAAAGAAAGATCCTTTTGCAGAGTAGGCCCAGTCAACAAAAAAACGTTTAGTCGATATTAATTTCTCGTTCTCCGGGAAGCCTCGAACACGACACGCACTTTACCGTTGTTGATAATCGCGTGATACGGCAAATACCATACACCATGTATGTCAACTTGCTATAAGGAATACGCGTCATGTGCCTTATTAACTCGTTATAACATAACATCATTATCAAATCGAAGATACATACATTTCAAAGATCCGAGAGCGATTCTCCGCGTCTCCCCGCAAACGTCGGGTAAATCTCCTTTTACCGGGAGATAAACTATATATCGACCATCAACCGCGTGCGTATATGTATCAACGAATTGTCGCTTGCATTATTCATTAGCTGGCTTAAGAATTTTTGAAACCCATGGTAATTCTTCATGATTCAAAAATCGTTCGAGTAAATTATGTAGGTTACAATTGACTGTAACGATGTGTAGCGTTTGAATATAAATCTCAGAACTTCGCACCACCCATCGTGACGAGATAATTGCAGTGGGTCCGAAAACAAGCCAGCCTAAAACGGTATTCTGGGAAACTCATCGCGTTGGAGAAAAGTGCCGTACACCAGGTCGCAACAGCGTGCCATAGACCTCGGTCCCTAAGATTATGTCTACTGAGACAAGTACATGAAAGTGAGGGTCAGCTAAATTTACATTTGCAAACTGCGTTAAATCAATTTCCAATATATTTCGTGCCGGTATCTCCGAACTTAATCGCGGGAGGAAGAGCGCATCGGTTTCATATTTGAACTTCGGATATAGCATCGAGCGCATTTGTAGTTTCGTTTTCCAACAGGCCGTTTGGACGGCGCTGCCTCCATCGACGCTTATAAGGACATTTAATGCGTGGACACGATTAATCGCGGATTATGAACGCGTGCTCTTAGCGTCGATGCATAGTTAGTATTCGTTGTCGTTACATATTTCACCAAATCCATGGCCGGCCCCTTTATTTTTAATACTGTAGTTTCGTCGTATCGTCTACACTCGAAGCCTTATGTACGAAGGCTAAAAAAAGTCGTAAAAGCTCCCCCAGTCCTCGTACACCTGAAAAGGTGGGATTCAATTTCGGTAGTTTAGCTGTTCACGACAACGAATCCGACGGGACTATAATATTGGAGAGGGATATAACGTTACGTTCTTCAAACTTTTGTAACGGGGCGTGATTTGTAACGGGGTGGGTTCGATTATGCGCACTCCAGTTCGAATATCGACGCGCAACCGCTCCTGTACGGTCCACGCGCAAGCCACGTCGTTCCAGCTTCTCGCCGTCCGGGGAATAAGCATCCGTCGGCGGCGTAGTCTCGGCGCGCTACAGCGCTCCGGCCCGTTACAAGGAAAAAAATCGGCTCACGAAGGCGCGAGCCTACTCACCTGTTTTGTACGCAGTACTCCGGCGACAAGTACCACGTCTGCAGCTAACTCACACGGTGGAAACTCTTCGCCGTGTCCGCGGAGGCGGGTGGGTCCTGCGCGCAATATCAGCGCGATGCGGGAAATTTTACAGGGGAGGTAGTGACTGACGACAGAAAAAAAAACCGAGACAAACGCGAGTTCAAACGCAAGAATTCGCTAATAAGTTAGGAGTCAGTGACATAGCATTGGGCAAACGTTTACATGCGATGGGAAAGGTTCATATAGAAGACAAATGGATGCCATACGATTTGACCTCATCAGGACTAAACTCCTATATATTAATATGTATGAATATTGATATAAATATATATTGATATTATTATGTATTAATTTAAGTTTATTTAAATGGACTGTAAGACCAATAGAAATATTTATTAATTCATGGTATATTACTTTTATTACTTTTCTATAACTCTTTTTAGAATGCGTATACATGGGTTAGTTGACAAGTACCTAGCCTCACCACCAGATGATGCCATTACCCCATCAGAAATACACTACATTCCAGTAAATTTCTGTAAACGGTTACAGACAAAATTTTAGACGGATCATAGTTCTAGTTTATTTTTGAGAGCATGCGAAAGCAAGTGTCAGCAAAATGGATGCCGCGTTTGATGACTGCAGACAAGCACATTCATGTGACCAGTTCAGAGCAGTGTTTGAAGCTCTTTAATCACAATCCAAACAAATTTTTACGTCGTTATGTCACCGTCGACGAAACATGGATTCATTACTACACTCCAGAACCCAAGGAGCAGTTAAAACAGTAGACCTTACTCGGTGAACCTGCTTGTCTAAAAAGAAAGAGTTTTTCCACCATGATCATGCACTTGCTCGTACTTCTCCACTCGTCACGCCTAAATTGGTTGAATTACGCTACGAACTGTTGCCTCACCCACCGCATTCTCTAGATTTGGCTCTTGAGACTTTTTTTTGTTTCTGAACCTAAAAAATTCGCTCGTCGAGAAGAGATTCCTCTCCAATAACGAATAGGCTGCCACGGAAGTCTATTTTGCAGACCAAGTGAAAACATTTTTTTCAACGGAGTGAAAAAAGTGAAACGTCGCTGGACCAAGTGTATTCAACTAAAAGGAGACTACATTAAAAAATAAATTTCATTTTTTGTAAAATTTTAGTGTTTTCATTTGTAGGCTAGGTACTTATTAAATGAGACACATATATATAGGTATTAACTTTAGACTGCTGGCATATATGAGCCACCTGTAACCTTGACAGCTACTCTAGAGATATGAGGTGTTTTTATGTATAAATTTTGCACATCAAAAATATCAATTTATAAGGCAAAAATGCCGGCAGTCTAAAGGTTAAAGCTTCTGAAAGAAAGCTCAATATTGTAAATAAAATTTGTGCAGTCTGCAGATGGAGAAACTATCATGGGTAACGCTCACGCAGAATTAGCGTTCGTGCATTAAGTGAATAGGGCACACAGTCCATGTGAATTAGGTCATAAATGGCTGAGTTACCAATATTTTTTTTCAGCGCCCATTTTTGAGCACTAAATAATAGCTCTGGATGCGTAGAATAAGATCGTAAATTCTCGAGATCATAGTAGTTCGAGAAAGTATGTTTATTTATTGTAAAATAGCAGAAAAAACTGCTCGTTTTTACTTTTTCATTTATAGTTGCAAAATGATTGCTCTTATTGAAAAATGTTTCGCATAAAAGTTGTACAGAAGATAATTATGAATAAAATTAAGTACTTTAAAAGCTTAAAAAATCCATTTTTCTATTGTTAAATAAATAATGTAAATACTGAAATTGTACAATATTCAAAGAGCTCCAAATTTTTTTAAACAATTAAAATTCAAGAATAATGCTTAAAATATATATCATGTATGTGAATAAGTCTTTCCCGTTTTTTTTCAAATTTTGAGCCTTTATTGTGAAAAAATGGTTACAAATGAATTATTGAAAGTATTGGCCATCGCTAGCTACAACTTTTTCCCATCTTTCTGGCAACATACGAATCCCGTTGCGAAAAAATTCGACCGGTTTGGCCTCTATCCAGTCATCCACCCATTTTTTGGCTTCCTTGTAGGAATGGAAGTGCTGGTCAGCCAGGCCATGCGTCATCGATCTGAAGAGATGGTAATCAGACGGAGCAACGTCTGGACTATACGGCGGGTGGGGTAGGACTTCCCATTTGAGCGTTTCTAAGTATGTATTCACCGGCGGTGCAACATGTGGGCGAGCATTGTCATGTTGCAAAATAACTTTGTCGTGCCTATCGGAGTATTGTGGCCGTTTTTCTCGCAGTGCGCGGTTCAAACGCATCAATTGTCGTCGATAGACCTCGCCTGTGATCCTTTCATTCGGTTTCAGAAGCTCATAGTAAACCACACCTAGCTGGTCCCACCATATACAGAGCATGAGCTTGGCGCCATGAATATTTGGCTTGGCCGTCGATGATGATGCATGGCCGGGTAGTCCCCATGATTTTCTTCGCTTCGGATTATCGTAACGTATCCACTTTTCATCGCCAGTCACGATACGATGCAGAAAACCCTTTCTTTTATGTCGCTGAAGCAGCTGTTCGCAAGTGAAAAAACGCCGTTCGACGTCTCTCAGCTTCAGTTCGTACGGCATCCAATTTCCTTGCTTTTGGATCATTCCCATGGCTTTCAAACGCTTGGAAATGGTTGTTCGGTCAACTTCCAATGCTTCAGCAAGTTCTTCTTGCATTTGACAAGAATCTTCATCAAGCAAAGTCGCCAATTCTCGATCTTCAAAGATTTGCGGCCGCCCGGAACGCTCCTTGTCTTCCACGTCGAAATCACCGCTTTTGAAGCGTCGAAACCATCCGCGAACACTTGAATCATCGACACAACCTTCTCCATAAGCCTCCTGAAGTAATCGATGCGTCTCGGCAGCAGATTTCTTCAAATTGAACCAATAAAGTGAAACTTCCCGCAAATGACGTCGACTCGGCTCAAATTTCGACATTTTCACGATATCAAAAATTTATGATGCGAAAAAATTTTAACTAATGTGTTAGTATGGAATTGTTGACATATGAATAAGCTTTGATTATGACATATGTAACCATTGAATACTCGCACAGTATTGGTAGCGCCATCTCTTACAAAAAACGGGAAAGACTTATTCACACTCCTAATATTTTTTATTTACTCATAATGTGTGTAAAATTACAAAATCTAATTTCAATACGACGACCTGCTATTTACATGAAAATTATTATATTGAATAATTGCATAATTTTTTTATTTTGAAAATTATTTATTGCGAAGTCCGTCAACGGCTGGGGATTTTATTAATTCAGTAAAATGCAATTGATAGAGAATATAAATATTAATGACATCTCAAAAGAGCTTATTTTTTAACTAAATATTTATATTGTTAAAAGTGAAAAATGGTGGTGATAGGTATGATATCTAGAAATTTTTCAAAGATACGTTATTAACACATTTTAATAAGACCAATTGAAACTGAGAAAATTTTTATTTAAACTTTTATTGATTATTAGCGATCTAATTAATAATTTCATAGTTGAAAAAGCGAAAGTAAAAAAGTTCACTATATTTTTATTGCCTTCTGAATGATTAGTAAGTATGGTAAAATAGTATGGTAAAAAGAAAAAGTCTTTACCCATGTCGCCAGCAGCGACTTGGGGCGGCTTATCTATGCACGCACCATCAACGCGACCTGGTGCCAATCCATATATTTGCACACCACGACGTCACATACAGTTTCAGTTACTTTGCTTTAGATCTTAGTTATGAAATAAAATAACTTAACAATAAAAGTAGCTACTTTTTTAAAATTAATAAATATTTTTATCGGTCTCACAGTCTTTGTACAATAATATACTTTACTAATATAATAACAGTTAAACTGTCCTTGTTTATAATTACTCTCGTAGTATCTGAAATTAAAATTACTACTAAAATTAAAATAATTTATGTTGTATATTAGTAAAGAAAAACCTAACTGCCCCACCACCTTAAATTGAAATTTACCTTAAATGTGCACCAATCCGTGAAGATGATCCAGTTTATCTTCATCTTCAAGGACTAAACTAAAATATAAACTTAACGTGCTACTATATATACCCCATCGCACTCCTAAATTAATTTATATAATATGTATAGAATCTTCACCCCTGTTGATTTAAATGTAAAATTTTATTATAGTAATATAAAAATATAAAATTTTATTTTAATAAATAATTTTATATAAATGAATAATGTGAGATTGAGGATGAAATGAAGAAGTGTTGACTAATTTTCTTGACTCTAACATTAAATTGATATTATTGCGAATTTTCAAAATATGAATACGTTCAAGAGTTTCTCTTTTATATCCATTTTTTTATGTTATTTAACGTCGCTCTATTTATGTTCCCAAATATTGTTGTCAATCAGCGACGGAGGTTTACAATGTGTTTGTAAACAAAGCGCATGTAAATTATTACACTGGTACTTGTGTCAAACGGCCGAGACCGGGATTTGAACTTGGATCACCAAATTACTAGTCCTTCGCACTAGCGATCGAGCGATCATAAGCTTCTTTATATTGTGATGTCTCTATCCTGTAAAAAAATAAACTATAGCGCGCGAAAAATGTGCCGTTTGAAATTCAATATGGTGTTTCGTAAGAAGGAAATAAAGACAAGGATATATCTATATTAGAATATTAATTAAAATTATTATACTATGTAAATGAAATAAGAAACGATATTAATTTAAAAGTTAGCTTTATTCGATAAGTATAATACTGCGCGGCTGCCAAAAGCGAAGTGTTTGTATCCGCAAAAACATCTCCATGCAGACCCCCGCACACATCGCAACTCCCCATCCCACGTATAGCGAGCGCCAATCCGCGCATCGACCGTCCTTCTCCCTTGCTGGTTGTGTACGCTGCAGCTGCTCCCATGCAGCGTCGCTTAATTGCGGGAATTCCTCGGCGGTCATAAATGTGCATCGTCTAGCTTCAGCTGTGCGCATGTAGGTTTGTTGGCCATCGAACTCAATTATAAAATGTAGTTCAAATATTTATTTGAACAGAATGCCCATACATATCGATTCTATATGAATAATGTATATTTTTAATGTCCGTGTCCTTTGCGCTATCAAGTGATTCAATATTATTTGTATTTATAAACTATTATAAAATACATATTTGCTATAGGTATAAAATACTTATTTTTGATCGTTTAAGCTATTTTTTTTATTACATAATTATATTTCGCGGTTATAAAAGGAGTGTAAAAGAACATGACAAAATACGGTTTCGTGACACGTCGAATGTAGTCGTATTACGTCACAATATCCATTTAATTTAAAAATCGTTTATCCCATAAGCGCTGTACAATCTTAACGCTCACGACTGCCATTTTTGCTTTGATGTAGTGGCGCCCTCGCGTACGCGGTGGACTTTTTTGCCATTAAGAAATACTCATCTATTTTCAAACAAACGTCCATCGCCTCAACGTGGGCACCACTGCATCAAAATAAAATCACAGTTATAAAATCTCTGATAGTACAGAGTATATCTATTTGAGTGAATTTGTTTTTGTAATTAAAAATATGTGTTTATACTTAAAATATTTTATATTTTTTATATTTTGTTTATATTTAAAAAACATAACAAATATGATGTATTTATTTTCTTTATATATTAATTATACACATAAAATTAGATAAAAATAATTTTTTACTGGTATGACGCATATATGCGTCAGAAAATAAACTATTGTAAATTTGTAAGTTTAAATTGTAGGTTTTAATAATAATTAGCAATAAATAATAACAATTATTATAAATAATTAATAATTATTATTATATCTAAATACATAGTTATTAAAAATAAACTAAATATTTTATCTAAAAAGAAATAAGTGGTTTCATGCGTTTGTCCGTCAGATGGCAGTTTTCTCTCATAAGATAATATGACTGTCAGCCTATACATAAATAAAAAAAGCCTATATATATATATATAGATATATATATATATATATATATATATATATATATATATATATATATATATATTCAACTCAAAAATTTTAATCTGAGACAATTTTGGACTTCAGAATCGTAATCAGCGACCCAGAAAAAAAAAATATATATATACTTTTCCATGTGTATAGAATAGTTTTTTTCAATTATGAAAAATTTATCATGGGCATAACGGCCCCGTACCGGCGTGACGCATATATGCGTCATGCTCCGACTTGCAAACATTTAGTCTCAGTTTAGATTAAAATTGGGTACCTATGATCACTTTTTCATATAAACAATACGCATCGAAAACATCTAAAATCCCGGTACTCTAAGGGTTAAATAGTTTTACTTCTCTGAATAACTGTAATACATATATTTTATTTATAAACATAATTATCATTGTTTAATTTTTATTATTGTGTTCCATTTGTTATGATTTTTTTACTGTTTCAGTATCATAATATAAATTAAGTAGCTTCAGGTTCGGGAATACAGTGAAAATTAAAATTAGTATTAATAGTTTTATTAAAAGCGAAGTTCTTTACAGTGGCATCCTTTAGTATAATCTTTTCGATTATGTGGAGAGAATTCCAGGATGTCTTTTTACAGTCTTAACTCTGCTATAACACTTCTTATACTTCTCTTTGCTATATTTCCATAATTTTCAATTTTTTTTAATTTTGTTAATGCACTCTTGCGGAACCCTCACGGCTACCATTTTGTTTGAAGGAGCAACCACATAGAGTGTCGTCGCCTTGCGGTCAATTCTGTTCCGAAGTCCTGCCTTGTAATATGATACGATCGATTTTAGTGGAGTTTCCACTCCACTATATCCTCTATACTCTCCAACATGGAGGGTAGAGAGAAGGAGTGGAAACTCGGCTAAATTCGTATCCAATTATACGGCAGAACTTTGGAACTGAATTGACCGCAAGACGGCGACACCCTGCGAAGGTTGCTCGTTCAAATGCATATATTTGAAGAAAAGAGAGTGGGGTTATGCAGTCAGCATGAAGAAAAGGGAAAGTTAAATCTCTGCTCCCCTACTTTTGCTGTTCTTCCCTTTATTCGCGTTGACTTTTGCTTTCTCTCTCTGTTGCACGCACAACCATCGAAGGATTTTTAAAACAGCGACGTCTACCGGACAAATCAGAACTACCATCTTCGGTTAATTTTTGATAAGCTTTTTCCATGTAAAGCGAGTGGATTTTCCACTCTATTCTATCCTCCATACACTATACTGTCAACTCAATATCGTATCTGTTACATATTCTACTTCATAGGTCTAAAAAGATTATTATAGGATTAGGGTATAATTAAGTAGAAATGTATGTATTACTTAATTTATTTGTCAGACAAAGTGCATTGTTAAAAAAAAATATTAAAAAAACTTTAATATCAAAGTTTCTCCTAATGAATTAACTTTTTCTTTTGGCATACATGGAAACTTTTAGAACTGAATGATTGTGTATACAATTTAAAACTAAATAATAATTGTATAAAATTTTTAATATGGATGACGAATTAGAAGATAAAATACTGTATCAGGTATTTTAATATTTTTTTTTTCGATACAAAAAGATTAGCATCTATAATATATATATGAATATATATATAATAAAATACAAATTCTATTGTGAAAGAAGGTTGTGGAAAGATTAAAGTAGAAGTTTAAAACTTTGATTTATATTTAGAATATATTTTTTGTTCAGCTAATTGTAGTCTTTAAACAACCTGAAAAAATATAACTTTAAAATATTTATTTTTATTTAATTTTAATCATTGTTTGTAATTTAAAAACAGCTGTATTAAAATAATTTTCTGTTTAAATATTATGTACTAAAAGTTATAGGAATATATTGAGATATCAGCAGCTTATATTTTGTATAAGTTTACAATTCATAGCAGTTTTTGTTCATTTATCCTTGAATATTAAAGTTTATTTTAAAATGTCAAACAAAACCATAAATTGAATTGTTATACAAAAAAGACATGTTAAAAGTATTTGTTATACAAATTAATTCAGTGAAGTTTATCATGATAAGCATATAATTCTTTTTTATTTTTTTTAGAAGATTGTATTATATTGTTTTAAATAGAAAACATTTGTATAGAACAATTAACTATTTATTAAAAAAATTCTTTTCATATTTGAAGTTATTTAATCTATTTTTTTCAAATGCTTTATTAGCATTATAGTTCATGATCGAATACAATATTTATTTATAATATTTTCTTAATTTTTTAGACTTATATTTCACACATGAAGTTGGTATCAAAATTTATGGTGGATATACCCACTGCTGGGATTAGTACACCATTAGCTTATTTATGGCAAATAGCAAGAACATTTTTAATTAAACCAGAATTGTTCTTACTTAGTGCAATTGTATTTATAGTATTTATCTATTTACAAGCAGTTGATACATGGAGTAGAACATTGTTAGAAAAAATACAATATACTCTTGGGCGAACTAAATCAAAGGTATATGATTGGCACTTATTAATATCATAATTTATTTTACATGTTCAAAAATATATTGCAAAAAAAAATATACTATTTTCATTCAGATTTCAAAGTTGCAATTTCTTGTAAATAATACTTCTAATGAAAAACTTGGATGGGAATTTAAACAAGATTATGTAGCAGCTTATGCAGTCCAAGGTCACAGATCTCATATGGAAGATCGTTTTGTTGTAAATAATGATATAGATAATACAGGTGTATCATTATTTGCTATTTTTGATGGTCATGGAGGAGAAGTAGGTTCATAAATCTATTTTCATATATACCAAGTAAATTAGTTCAAAACTTATTAACCAGTTATTTATATTAATTCAGTTTGCAGCAAATTATGCTCGTGATAAACTTATACCTAGTATTAGTGAACAAGTAGTAGAATTAAAAAATATGTTATCGGGAAAAACCTCTCAAGTTGTTAAGGATACAAATTCTAATCATGAAACTGAAAAGAATGAAGAAAATATAAAGACTGATATTAATTTAGTAAAAAGAAGAAAATCGTTGCGAAAGACTGGAAGCGCATCAATGACAGATGATTTCACAAAACAAAATATTGGAATTACTGATCCTGAATTGCTAGATAAAATTAATAGTTTATCAAAAACTATTACCAGAGAGGTAAATGAAATAATACTAATACAATTAAATAATCTTAACATTATTTTTAAAAAATAGAATTACACATAGATATTTAATTATTAGGTAAAACCAAATAGAAATGAAGAAAAAGAAAATCTTCCAAAAATTGATTTGGCTAGTTATTTAGATGGAGATACAATAAATTATGGTAAACTATTAACTGATCAAATACCTGCAGTAGATAGATTGTTGGTAGATGCAGCTAAAAAAAATATGGATGTTGCAGGTAAGTGTTATCCTAATTAAATGTAATAAAATTAAAATAAAAAGAATTTATTATATAAAATAATTATTTTGATTATTAATGATCATTTGGAATTTATATAACTTGAAAAAACTTCATTCGATGTACAAATAAAGCTATACTTATAATAAATGCATATGTTATGCATTAGAATATCTATTCTAGTAATATTTTTGAAATAATATAAATGTTGTTTATAAAAAAGATATATTTTGTTTTATAAATATCTCAATAATCAATTATTACTTCACTCATTTATAATTATAATAGTAGTAATGTATACTACTATATTAAGTAGAAGAAAGATACATGATTAGAAAACATTATTCAGACAAAACTTTCTATTTCCAAATAAATCATTCTATTTAAACCAATTCACTGTTGAATTACTTGCTAAATTTAACTATCACTCTAAAATAACATATTACATAAATCTACTTTTTCTTTTTGATATTAGGTACAACAGCCTTGATTGCAATTTTAGAAGGTAACAAATTAATTGTTGCTAATGTTGGAGATTCTAGAGGTATTATGTGTGATGGAAAAGGAAATGCTATTCCTTTATCTTTTGATCACAAACCACAACAGGTATTAAAAAATAAATTAAGTCTGTATTTTTATTATTTAAATCGTAAAAGTTTTGAATAATTTTTCATTAATGATTTGTAAATTAAAAATTTTTCTTTTGCTTTAGAATCAAAATTAAAATTCTAATTTATTAGATTTAATATTGATGCCAGAACTGAAAAAATAAAATCTGTTCAGAAATAACGCGTTTAGTGCCAAAAATAAATCTAACCTTTGATAAATGTTGTTGTCATTTAAAGAATTTATTTTTAATATAAATATTATTGTACTGAAGAGAACTTTCAGAATTTTGATATGCACTATTTTTAAAAAAAAAATTGATTTCATAAAAATAGTAAACTGAATAATTATAAAAAGACTAAATTAAATAATTAAAAAGAGAAACAAAAATTGATTTAAACATTGTTCAATATATGTATATTAATTATGGGAATGTCTGTGTAATAAATTCTATTGTGTTTACAATATTATTAATCCAAAATGTATTTAATCATGTTAGCGAAGAGAGAAAAATAGAATAATGAAAGCTGGAGGAGTCGTAACATTCAACGGTGTATGGAGAGTAGCCGGTATTTTAGCTACATCTAGAGCCCTAGGGGATTACCCGCTTAAAGATAAAAAACTGGTTATAGCTGATCCAGATATTTTAACTTTTGATCTGGATGATCATAATCCTATGTTCCTTGTATTAGCATCTGATGGTTTATGGGATACCTTTTCAAATGAAGAGGCATGCTCTTTTATTAAAGAACGCATAACCGAACCCCATTTTGGAGCTAAAAGTATCACATTGCAAAGTTACTACAGGTAAGCATAAGAATAGATAATTATCCAATTCTAAAAATAAGTTGACGTGGTTGCTTATCGTTGCATAATGCAAAATTTAATAGCTTTATATCATTTGATCTTGTAAATTATACCCTTAATTGTTTAAATGAAATTGAAAGTGGATTCAAAAGAATATCAATATACAATGTTATTATAGTATATTTCATCACTGATGTTGAACTTATTTACCTCATGATAGACTTTATGTCTGAGCAAAAAGTGAAAGATAAATCTTATGAGGCCAATAATTAATTTGCATTTTAGTATTAAAGGATATTTCACATTATGACAGCCAAAAAATCATGCTAGTCTTATGATTTGGAGGTTCAAATAATATAAAAAAAAATATTAATAAAATGTTTTAATTCTAAAGTTTATAATACATTGAACTATGCCTGTAATCTGAAACATCTATATTAAGTAATATAATTGTTAGTAAGGGTAAAATTTTATTTCTATTTCGTGATATTTAATTTGTTTATGTACATACCTTATTTTTTACAAGTTTTAACTTTTACATAATATTTTTATAGGGGATCACTTGACAATATTACAGTTGTTGTAATCAATTTAAAGAATCGTAATAATAGTACATCAAAGTAGTACAAAACGGAAGAATTGTCTCATTTGTGAATCAGAAATATAAGAAATGGCCAAAAAGAAAATAGTTTTAATGCATTCTAGTCAAGGCTTACAAGTGCATCTTTCTATTAAAGATGTAACATATAGAGAACTTTTGCATTGTTTATTTATCTATTTTCATAAATAAAAAGTGTTATTCTTGGCTACTACATATATTCTTTGTCTCATTATAATCCTACTTCATAATCCTATTCTTTTATAAAAGGACGTTTAATTCAGGAAAAGTACAAGGCAATATTGTTTAGAATTTCCGTTTAATTTAGCATCACTTGTGAGAATCAGCAACAGCAACAAAATACAATAGCAAAATGAAACTTAAAAAGTTCTGCCATAGATGTTCTCACAGTCTCCAACTATTCACCCTGCAGAACTAAAACTGTAAATGTTTTTTCACGAAATAAGTTCTTTAGAATTAATATGTAAAATAACTTCATCAATATTTATTGAAACAATTTCTTTTTAAATAAATTTTATAAAGAAGAATACAGAGTTGTTGCAGTTAAAACTTCATTTTATCAACAATTTTATACAAAATTTTCACTCATAATTTGGTTTTTAACATCAAATGCTCACACCATTTTCTTAAAAAGGGGTATTTTTTTACTTTCATGTATACTTATATAATTAATTTCATGTAGATTCTTAGATTTTTTTTTTATTTCGGACAAGAATTTGAAATTTTGAATGTCATATCGTAGAGTTACTTAAAAATACCAGGTTGAGACAACTTGAAATCATTTCTAAAATTGTAATAAAATTTTAAATATAAATAAGAATTTAGTAACAAAATATTTAAAAAAAAAAAACTAAAAAATTAATGAATTCCAAAATTGAAAACTAAAAAGTTTAATTTTTTATCTTCTAATAGTTTATTTATTATCATACAAAATCACAATTACAAGATAAACGCATGGTCTTTTGCACTTTTGAATCATCTCCATGAATGTAAAGTAGAAAAATCCCTTTTGCAGTTTACATCAATATTTACAATAAAATTTATTTACTATAGCAAACATCTTATAAGCAATAATTACAATTTTGTTAATTATAAAAAAAGGTTATTGTTCATAGAACAGAAAGATATAAATTTTGCTAAAAAGATAAGGTTTATTTCTTACTGTAGTAAATACGAATTTTGCTTCTATTATTTAATATCATGAATGGTTGATATTTTTTAAATATTTATTCAGAATCATGAACAATTTATTCAATGCAATATATGTATGTAAGTAGCGAAATTATGTACACAGTATTAATTTAAACAAGACGAAATACTTTTAATAGAGGCATTATCTTAAATAATAATAAAATTAATATTCTACATATTTTTCCTATATAGTATTAATTATCTAAATTACATTAAAAAAATTAACAATCTAGCATGGATCTGTCCAAATAATTTTAACAAATATCTAAGTAATGTATATAAGGATTTTGCTTTGTTTTATATTAAAATTTGTTTTCTCCACAAGGAGTATTACTATTTTCAACAATTTCCGAAAATGATGAAATAAAAAATAGTGTAATTACATTAATACAGTAGTGTAGCTTTCAGTTTTTGAGTCTATTGATTGTCAACCAAGTAATTCAAAGCCTTCATCAGAGGTAGGTCCTAAAACTAAAAAAAAGTATTTATTATATTTATAATAATTTTAAAATAGTCAACGATATTCTTATAATATAGAAAGTAAAATTTTAAAATAATTTAATACATAATTTTATACAATATAATTTTAGAAAATGTCAACGTTAAAATTTATCAGCATTATACTTAATTTATCTTTGTATCTAATAAACATACACGTACATTGTACTATTGAGAAGTCACTATATTCAATATTTGACCTCATAAATATTGTAACTATTGTTATTAAAATGTTTATTTTAATACTAATAAATACTAATTAAAGTATATATTAACATGATAATGATAGTACCTGTATCATGTTGTGAACTTAATAAATAAGCATAATTAATTTTATTATGCTAATACATAATTAATCAAATAGCGCTCTCTAAAACACTATTAGTCAAAATCACTGCCAAGTATAGATATAAAAAAAATTTAGTTTTGTCAAAACCAAATTTAAAATAAAAAATAATGCTATCTTCTGAAATGAATGAGAAGCTTTATGTTAATAAATAGTTGATTAAATAACGCTCTGTTTTTGAAAGAAAATAAAATATTTATATTTTATCTTTTTTCAATATATCTATCAATATATTATAATGTTTTATAAGTATCATTATAATAGTAATAAAAAGGGCGAGATTCATTTTTATGTTTAATTATTTTAAAAATAGTTTAAAAATATCTAAAATATAAAAAAAATATAATTAAAAATATTTCTTACATGTAGATGCAGTAGCTCCTAAAGCCTCTGCTGCCACATCTTCAGCTGGTGACCAGTTTGCTGGTCGTTCTGAGCATATTTCGAATAAAGGTTGTTTTTCATTTAATATAAGTTTCTCTTGCATTAACGCACATAAAGATCTGAATTCTTTTTCATCAGCACAGAAGAAACACTAAAAATGATAGTTACATTAATAGTTAAATGATTATTATATACATGTGTTATAATCAATGTAAGTTAGATATTCTGCATAATAATGGTTCACTATGTGGAATGCTCAACTTTTGAAATGCCTTTTGACAATGACCTATTTAAATTCATACTCAAAAAGTACCTGATGGTCACAAAAATCTTCGAGTTACATACATTGCTTGTAACAAATACATACATTTTATTATATAAATACATATATGAAATTTATTTATGCTCTAACATTAATTTTAATCAGTAATACAGATCAAAATGTCAGCGTATAAAACATAACAAGGTATTCAATATAATAATGCTCAAATCAACAGAATTTAAGGATTCGAAATTTAATCCTAAATTTATAAATCCATTTCTCTGCCATTCACTACATAACCTTTATGATAAAAATTAAAAACATATATTATTAACTATGCTTACCAGAGCAACTGAAGGATCCATTTCTGTTATTGGTATATGGTTAGCAATTTTGCAATGGTAAGTGGCATCCATATCTACTTCATTTTCATCGGATTTTTGATCTACACTACCAGATTTTTGTGTTGTATGTGGATCCAAGAAAATCACTTCATCTCCTATACATATAAGAATATTATTAATTTTGTATTAAACTGTAAAGCATTTTATATATTCTATGTAAATTGTAATATTACTATACAAATAGTTAGTTAAAAGAAAGAATATTTAAGTTTTTTATTTGAATAAGTTTTATTTCATATAATTAACAGCAGATGTACTAATGCTGTCAAGATGTTGACTTACCAACATAGCCGATAAAGTATAAAGCATGACTTGGTTTCCCACCAATTAATCCCAGTGACTGAGGAAATTGGAACGATGTCTAAAACAATAAATATATACAATATGTAAAATTGGATCAATATAATAAACTAATATCTATATTAGACGCTAATTGTTATTTACTTTGAGTCCATTAATATATACGGGATTAATTTCACTTAAACCTAGTCGGAGTGGTATTAGTAACAATAATGGTTTCCACTGGCTTGGAGCTTTTAAAGGCTTTTCTCCATCTACTTCGACAGTCGTTGCTCCTTCTACGCAACATTGCCTGACTAAAATTTTATAATAAGCTTGTATTTACTTATTAATAATCATTAAAAAGATAGTAAAAATAAAATAAATACTTACTAATGTCATTAACAACTACTGCATTATCTAAAGCAACGTGAATTGTTAGAGAACTCCAATCATCATAAACAACTAATTTTCTAAAAATTATAGATGAATTTTAGGTATTAATAGACAACGATCAATATTTGATTAGAAAACTTTGAATTAACCTACTTTAATACTTGAGCAACAGTGTTAGGACCAAACCATTGACCAACGTCTTTTCCTTCCGATGCTCCCATTAAAGCAATTTGATGAATAGAGTAAGGCGCAGCTCGACGATCTTCGAAAAGTTTTAAAATTTTAAAATAAGTATTGCACTTTGTTTCTGGAGTCCATCTCCAGTTCCTACCTAAATTCATACAAATAGAAACACTAATGAGGGTTAAATTATATGATAAATCAAAGAATGTAAATACAATTCATACCCAAATGTAATGAAATTAAGGCTTGACCAAGTACCATTTGACCGCATCTTAACATACAGCCCCATCCTTTATCAGATGTAAATGTCGAACCAAAGCCACCAATAGGAACAAATCCTTTTCGATAAGTAAACCACAGCTTAGACCTAATGTCCCTACGAATGGCATCTATATCTAAATATATAAATATTTTAAATAAATTATTATAAAATGATAATCATTATTTAAATAATTAAATAAAAATTACTGAAGTCTACAAATATTTTTTTTGAAAAAAGATCTCGTCATTTTTTTTAAGGTATAATAGAAAAAGGTTCTAGAATTCAAAAGTTAAAGACTTTTAATAGTTTTCAATAAATACAAAGTACTAGTTCATTATGGTTATTTTTCATTATATTTAGTTCTATTCCACTTAATTAAAAAACAATTTTTTATAATTCACAACTAATTGAGGGAAGAAATATTAGAAACTTGTATAATTCACAAGAAACAGCTATATGGGAATCAATATTATTGAAGTTGCTAGATTACTTTTTATGATTATTTTATGTTTAAATACTGTAATAAATTTATCAAAATATTTTGAGCTACCTTAATTATAACAAACATCTTATTCTTTACAACATTTAAATAATAATAATTCTTTGAATAATTATAAATTTTCAGCTTCAAGACCGACATAATTATCTTTTGAAACCATTTTATATACCTGGGATCAAGATCAAACATTTTTATCTACAAGATAAAAAAATGTAATAATAATGTTCTTTATTAGTTAATAAATAACAGTTAACAAATAACATAATAATAATAATTTTATTATTAAATAAAAAATAATAAAAATAAATAATATAATTAAATAAAACATATTTAAAAAATTACAATAAAAAAATATTTAAAAAATTACGTTAAAAAGTTCGATTTTTTAATGATAGAAATTGCAGATGATTATCTATGATTTCAAGATCCATTTTTGATCTCAACATTTTATACAAATATTGAAGGAATTTCAGCCTTATAATTCTATTCTAATATATTAATTTATTTAAAAATTCATTTAGTTATTAATATTTTTTACAATCATAAGTGCTTTAAGAACTTGTATAATTTATTATCATTCAAACACGTCTTAGTGTTTATGTTAAGATACAAATTTAATAGTTTTTTCAAATACATTATATATTAGAAATGCTGAACATGCTTTATGCATTGTATATTCAAAACTTGATGAGTACTACTGAAGCTTTATATATTTTTAATATAAATTTAACAAAGATCAAGCATGAGTTTTCTTGATTGTCTTACTATATACAATATACATTTTCAACATAACTTACTATAAACATTTAGTAAGTTAACAAACTCAAATACAATTTTTTTCAATAATAAACGTTTTTAAAGTGATATAATAGCATAAACAAATACTATAGTATCATATTTTAAGTTATAAAATTATTATAGTTGTCTTGCAGAAACCATAAATGTATCTTAAATAAAATCTAATTATTACCATGATACTTTTACCAAAAAACAACTTACAGAGAAGAAAGCGTAATAAATAAATATCTCCCATTTACAAATCTTCATCATTACAAATTTTTAAACAAAACTTATTTAATACAGTTTTAAGGTTTGAATTTAGTATTTTTTGAAAAAAATTGATTTGATAGAGTTTAAAAAATGTGATCTTGTTTCTTTTGGGCCATTTATTTATATAAGAAACACAAGCCTTTTATTAATAACAATAGCATGTACAATATGATTAAATAAATTTACTTATGCAATTTTTTCTTGTAATGATTTTATTTAATTTTTATATAATTAACATAATTCATATAAAACTATACAAATATAATTATATAAAAGTTTTGACTTATTATTAGTTGTCTAAAAAAAATTATAAAATATAACTATTCAATTTAATTCTTCTTGTTCTTTAGAAATGTGTTAATCTTATATAAACTTCTTATCCTGCTTATTTTACTATTTTTTATTTTAGACTTGGAGTTTGCAAAGAAAATTATTACTAGAATACTTGTGACCAAATGCAAAATCCTGCCCAATAATATGCAATTTTTGGAATCTTCCAAGTTAAAAAATATACTAACTTTATCAGTTTATATAATTCATAAAAATTATATAATATAATAATAAAATTCATGTTTTAAATATTTTATGCTTCTAAAATTTCATTATAATTATAAAGTTCTACAAATTTGATAAATTGAAATACATTTTCAAAAAACAAAAAAAAAACAAAAGAAATACTAGTAATATCTTAATATAATAGTACTTGTCTTAATATATGTATTGTTTTTATTAAATTGAAAAATATATAACAAAACTAAAACATTAGGTTTAATAATGCGTACATTATATCCATTATTAATTATTTTAAACGTTTATCTGTAAATTGAAATCTATAATTATAAAGTAAATGAAAACTAACCTTTCTTTGAATTGTACTTTTTACCTAAAATCCATACAAAATTTTCTGTTTGAGATATATCCTCATTTTCATTAGATGAATTTTGAGAAAAAAAATTATCCATAATAGTAATCCTGGTATATAATAATTCTGGTAGGCTTGCTAATGTTTCATATGGAATGAATACACCCGAACCCTATAGCAGTATGAAAATGAATAAATAAAATTCTTTGGTATATAGTCGAAAGCATTTTATTAATTCGATTTAAGCACTTTCAAGATTTAAAATAGAAAAAATAATACACAATAACAAACCTTAAATAGATTTGAAAACATTGGATTGTATACTATTAACTTGAGTTTTAAGATTTCAATAATTTCATTGCATGGTTAAACTTCCAATGATTTCGCAGAAATCTAGGATATAGGAGTTATAAACATTTGCATTGTTCACTATTCATCATGAATCATTTAACATTACAGGATGAGATATACATTCAACTCTTAGTTGAATTTCTCTTGATAGTTGTCAAAATATCTTGCACTTTGACAGCTGCTTTTCTCTAATCTATATTGATTATTAGATAGCTTATCAGTCTTGTAAAAATATAGAACTTTTAATTATTGTTACAGTGTAGTCGTTGTTCAAAAATATTTTCAGGTTTTCAGTTTCTAATTGAAAAAATGTAGAGATAAATTAGGATTAGCACTTTACATAAAAGTATTTCTCTCTTTTATTTCTTTATAATCCAGCATACTTTACTTAGTTCTTTCTTGTCTTAAACTATACTATAAAGTATAATTATATTTATAGTTCTTTTAAATGTTGTATTTTAATTATAGCTAACTTTGTTCTTCATTTCTTCTTAAGATCATTCTTTCTATCTCTGCTACAAGAGTTTTATATATCTAAGAATATCTTTTTTAGCTTTCTCATAACATTTACTGCCCATCAGTGTCATACATTTATGACACAGACATACTATCAGACTATAGACAAGTACGATTATATTACTTGAAAACAGGCTTGAAAAACTCTTTAATCCAAATATGCAATGTATATTGTATAATGTGTGGAGAGTAGAGAGAAAGAGTGGAAACTCCACTAAAATCGTATCAAATTACATGGTAGGACTTCGGGACAGAATTGGCCGCAAGGCGGCGCACTCTGTGAAGTTGCTCGTTCAAATGCATGTATTTGAAGAAAAGAGAGTGAGAGCATGTAGTGAGCGTGGAGAGAGGAGAAAGTTAAATCTCTACTACCCTACTCTTACTTTTTTTCGTCCCCTCACTCGCTTTGGCTTTTGCTCTCTCTCTCTCTCTCTCTCTCTCTCTCTCTCTCTCTGTTACACTTAGAACTATCGAGGGATTTCTAAGAAAGCGACATCTACCGGACAGATCTGAACTACGATCTCCGGTTAATTTTTGATAAGCTATTCCCTCGTAAAGTGAGTAGAGTTTCCTCTCCTTCTCCTTACCCTCCATAGTATAATGTATGGACTTTACACGGGAAAAGCTTATCAAAAATATCCTAATAGTTAGCTTATAAAAAATCCTTCGATAGTTCTGCGTTACATTTGATAACACATTCACAAAAGATGACAGATAGTCAACATTTTACTGACCATAGATGATTTTTTGATCCTTCTTTTATTATCTATGTATATTTATAAAAATATTCTATGGGTATCATAGGATAGGTATGGAATCGTGTGTTCTCTCTTGCTCCCGGGAAACTGCTTGTCAGGTTCATATAAAACCTCGTCGCGGAAAATCAGTACCCGATCCTGAATCATGAATTCATTCAAAGACATAATTTATCAACAGAGGAAAAACTTTGAAATTTATATAAAGAGAAATTCCTCGCGAATCGTAGACCATTCAAAATGCTAAACAAAACGCTTGTACAAACCAAAACAAAAATCATCCGCGAGACAGTCATCCTTTGGTGGAAGAAATGCTAGCCTCCATCAATCTAAATACTGAATGACGATGACGAGATTGATATAGATTATATGGATCGTATACCAGAAATCGCGAATCTAGAATCAGAATACGAAAAGGATGTGAAAGCCAACGAACCCATGGTGAAACAAATCATGGTAAAACAATAGCTCGCCGAAATAGAGAGACTAAAAATTAGTCTACTGTGCAACACGTTTGATCAACACTTGCACGCGGAGGGCCTAGCATAATTGGCGGTCCGTGAATATTGTTTGTACAGGGCAGGCAGCCTTGAATAGAGCGGCTTTACGAATCTGCATATTTGAGAGCTCTACAAATGTAAGAAATTACGTACCGAGACTGTATGCAAATTTGTACGCGGGGACCTAACATTCAGGAAGTTTAACTTCACATTACATTAATAAGGAGACACATGAGAGCGTTATTCATAACGATAATTTCGGGTGCAAACACGCAGCCGCCATAGCACCTTTTGATCGTAGGATTGAAGGTGTCACTCAATTACAATATCGATCACAGCCTGCACATTAGCGACTTAGCCATTGATTACTATTCAGAAATAAATCCTATCCTTATTAATTTGAACGGGCGAGACGTTGACAACCTATGAATTGTAAACCTTTTCTGAAAAAAAAACGACAAGGATAGTCCATTTGTCATCAATATAATGCGACACCAGCGGCAATTGTATATAAGTATAGAAAAGTGTGTACTGTGCTTTATTTGTTTTTATTAGCGATTTATCATATATAGCGGAGCTACCTAACTACGCAGGGACTGTCTGACAGTATATATGAATTAATAGCGAATATGCAGGTAAGGGCACGTGGAACATTAGGCCAAATCCAAGAGAGAACATTCTACTTCTCTCGACAATTTCTTTCATTTACATTTTTCAACGTACGCCAAGAATTGGAAATCTCCATCTGCTAACAGTTAAATGAATTTTAGATATTAACTTAAATATTGATCATGAAAAATAGGAAATTTGTAGTTTAAAAATTAACACCAGTCTGACCTTACATTTAATTGTATGATATTGTATTCCGAAAATAAATTTCCGCAACAAGTATGAAATTCAATTATAGACTCTACTCTTCAACCCCATAGGGGTTAGGAGGTGATAGCGTAGGTTGATACAAGGGTTTTCCCCGATATTTATGATGCCATTCCATAGAACAAATTACCATTCGAGGAATTTTTCGGTATTTAGTATCTGCTGTCTTTCCTTTTCTATCAGATATGTGCGGATATTGACTAGAGCTGGAACTAGGCCTTGAGGAGTTCAAGTAGCTCGAACATATTTCAACAGTTCGAATTCGAACACCAAAAGTTCCCAGTCCTTTTGAATAGGTTCAGATAGTTTACGAGAGCGTACGGAGGATTTCTTCTATTTTTGAGTTTAGTCATATTGAGAGGAACTTTTACCATGGGGTGTTGGAGAGGAGAATCCTTTGCACCAGAGGCGATATTTTGTAAATTAGGGCCTGCAATGCTTAATATTAAGAGGCCTAAGCCACTTTCACGAGAAAAAAGGGTAGATATTCTAACAATTCCGAGTTCCACCAATTCGTAAGTAAGAAAAATACAGTAGGGAATCGCCAGACAAGTCTCACCAACGTGATTATGTATTGAAATCTGGAATCTAAAATCAGTGACGAAATTGAGGAAAGTCATGTCTTGGTACTCACCAGTTTACGTGGGAGGAATCAGTGGAGACTAAACAACACTGAAAACAATTTTATTAAGCCTATGCTCTGTGTATTATACGCGCAAACAGTTGTTTTGACAAGGTACTGGATCGTGATGTAACTTTGTCTGGTAAATGTATTATGATCCGTCTATGTTCTCCGTAATGACAAACACAAAAACCTAATCTCATAACCTTATATTTATATATAAGCAATATATAGCCGTATATTGCTTATGAACCGTATGTTCTGCGCATACTACCAAATGCAAGCTACAATTTGGAACCGTGATGGTATGGTATAAAACCGTGTTTTGCTACCGTAATCAGAACACACGCTTGAGAAAACTGTTTTGCGTGAAAGGAATAGGTGAAAACCATAATGATATACTTGGAGGAGATTCTTCAGTCAAGTGGTTATTGATGAGGGAAAAGCGAGATTCAAGTTTAAGACCAAGGGGTCTATTGAACAAGCTTTTAACAATCTTTGTAGATGCTAGCAAAACGAAGGAATCTTATATTTACTAAAAGTATTATTGTGATGTAAGTGGGCACAAATTGAATTTATATTTATTCAGAATAATACAAATTTTGCGTACACAAAGTTAAAAAATAAGAATTTTGAAGTTACTAAATCAAAAAGATATTAAATGTGAAAATTAAGAAAATATATTTCGATTCGATCATCATTGTCGGTCGAATACTAACTTGGTCACGTGACACACACATTATATTTATATTGAAGATCCTCAAGTGATGATCATAATCATACACTTATAAATGAGACTATGCGCCTTAACGAATGTTTTAAAGTCAGAACGAAAGGACGAAAATAGTGTAGGAGGGGCGATACCTCGGAAAGAGTAAGAATATGAGGAGTCTGCTTTATATATATATATATATATATATATATATATATATATATATATATATATATAGTTAGGAGAAGTAGCATACGCCAGTTCTTGCCGTTTTCTCCTTCATTACTGTTTCCACTCCTTCACCTATAAGAGAAAAATAGCTTAACTCCTATTGCTCTCTCACTCTGTTTTTACATCAGTTCCGATCACAGATTAAGCAGTCTAGTATATAAAGCTTATGATCATAATGCATGCCTTATGACCTTAACATTCATCTACTACGATGTACCAAATAAGTAGAAAGTGCATTATTATACCTTCTCGATATCCTAAAATGGTCTTTTTGTGAGAGAAAATTTGTCCGTCATATATGTCTTATTATTTAACGTATATTGAATATTGTATCATCTTCCCCTATATTGTTGCAGGCTCCCTAGGTATCTAGTAGTATACTAATTACACACTCTCTGATCTTGAACTTTTTCCATATACACAAGACAAAAAGCATTGGATATTTGAAATAATATCACGAATACTTGAGCGGGTGAATAGGAATTGGTGAAGTGGGTTTAAAATATTTGGTTAGCAACCAACGATTTTTTGCATTATTCAAAATTACCACTTATCGATACGTGCTTTATGTTTATTCATTGACTCAAAGGATTATACCTATTCTAGAAAGCCTGATTTAAAACCATTAATGGAACCCTTTCTCCTGTAAGAAGTAAACTAACCATACTTATTCATTGTCAAGTAACAGTTTGAATTTTTATTGATTATTAAAGCAATAAATTATCTATACTCATTCTCACGATGTTTGAGAAATGTACTAATCAAAAAAAAGGAGAATCTTTCTGATCTGATACTCGACTTATTATTAATCTGTTTAAGACTATAAAACACGTTCCGATTTTTTCAATAGAATTTTTCTTAATTTATCCACTTTCAAAAATTTTTTGCATCTTCATAACATTTTGTTAAGCGGCAATTCGAGCATTAATTATTACTTTTCTGTATTTGAAACTGCACATTGATAGAGATCTAGTGGGAGATTTAAAAGAGGCTATTGTACTCAATTTATAATTGGTAAGGATTCGGTTGATTCTTAAACTTTGAGATTAAACTCCTAACGTGTAATAAGAATCTATAGCTTCTTACAGAGAATATTAATTTTATATGAGTAAAAAATAATATTTAAACGAAAATGAATTTCTTTAAGTTTTCGATTTTACTATTCGTTATTATTTATAAACGTGTAAGTATAAATTATAAATGTAATTGTGAGAAATATTAAATCTATAAATTTTGACAAGATGAATTCAAAATAAATAATAAATAAGAATATTTTATCAACAAAAAATTCAGTTTTACAATTTATTATTAGAATAAAAAAAGCAAGCATAAAAGTTTAGATAATATACGATAACAAATTTGATACTTTTTGGTACAATAAGTTTTTCTTATTATTATTTGTAATTGCAGTTTTATAATTTGGTAAGCTCATTAGAATTTAGATGTTTACAACAATCAATTGTAAAACTGAATATTTTGTTGAGACAATATTCTTATTTATTATTTATTTTAAAAAGATTTAAAAAATATTGTTACGAAGTCATAAAATAAAAGAGCAAACGTTGAAAAATAGGAATAGACGATGTATACATAGAATATATTTCTTCAATACAATAAGACTGATTATAATACTGACTAGTTAGTATTTATTGTTAGTACAATATTCTGAAACTCAAAATTTTTGTATTCATATAAATAATCACATAGCTGTATTTAATACAGATTATTACAATTTTTCTTTTAGAGAATATAACTTGAAGACATTAAGTAACAAATTTTTTACGGTACATACGAATAAAGTAAATATGAATATTATTTACTTCGGTATACTCGAATTTTTATAGAAAATGAAATTAATTTTTGTTTATTGAAGTATTTAAATAAATATAATAATGTATTAAAGTAGATCATAAAATTATATAATAATAATTTCTGTTAATAAATTTATAATAATTTGAAAGATTCATTTATTGTATAGTATTTTACTCTGTATTCTGAATGAGAATAAATGTAAACAATCAATAACTAATTTAATTTGAGAGAATGAGAAAACTAAATCTATCCAAATAATAGATGGAAAAAGGTGTAATTATTTATATCAGCGATGTTTTATTGCGCTAAGTTTTTGCCTTTCTTTGCCACAATTTCAACCGTTCAAAATCGCATTCTAGGCGTTCTCGACTCTCATTTCGCGCTTAGCCTTCGTTGTGACCACATCAATGAATAAGTTTGTAATATATTCAAGTGAAGGTGTAATTTCTAAGCTTGTAAAATACTGATTACTTCCTGAATCGATCATCAAAAAATAGGTAATTCAGAATATCATCCACTCTTCACTATATTTATTTACAGCATTGAATGTGAATTCAAAACTCGTTTAGTACTTCACCTGTACTTTCACTTTTGCAAGCGTATCTTTCACCTGCGAGCATTTTTTTTTTCTTAAGAATGTACATTCCGAGGGGCTTGAGCGAATAAGCGCAGCTTAACGTTGTACTTATCAGTTGGATTTATTACTTCTTTTCTGACTCTATTCCTATCTCTCTCTCTCTCTCTCTCTCTCTCTCTTTCTTTCTCCCTCTCTCTCTCTTTTTCTCTTTTTTCTCTCTTTCCTTCTCTCTTTCTTCACCTTCTTCTTCTTATTTCTTTTTCTCTTTACCTTAAAGAGTAGAGTGCGATATGAATAAGCAGCAAAACTAGGTCTCTTCCGTACGCTTACCATTCAGTACAACATATACACAAGAATTGATCAATTGTTTCACTTATGCTTTGAAGTTATTGCTACACAAATAAATATATGTGTTATTGTATTTTTTTATTTATAATATTGTAACAGTTTTGGGACATCAGTAGAAAATGTAATAACTGTTTTATGATTCAGATGAAAAAATTTCAAATGAGAATTAAATTGACATAGTAAGACATTTTTTTTTAAACATAAGCAAGATGTGTTTATTGTTTAGAATATATTTTAGCAAGATTATCTTTATATTTTATTAAATGTTACATTTCCATTTTATTATTAATTAATACCATTTTATTAATAAATATAAACTTTTATAAAAGTACAAAATCTAGAAACTGT
This sequence comes from Sycobia sp. Sy_11, assembly GCA_018907035.1. NCBI lineage: Eukaryota > Metazoa > Arthropoda > Insecta > Hymenoptera > Epichrysomallidae > Sycobia > Sycobia sp. Sy_11. The sequence goes on from JACCIC010000005.1 coordinate 5,444,848, forward strand.
AAAAAAAACAACATTTTTACTGCAAGAAACATTTTATTTTGCGAAATGCGATTATTCAATGACGTTGTTATAGCCCTTTAATAACAAAATGACGGCTGTATAGACGGATAGCAGTTGGACTTATAAAATAGTGATGAAGATAATGCATGCAATTTTCTTAATTAAATGTACATGGCTCTAAACTTATTGTAATCGAGGGCATTAAATTTATAATTTCGAATTAATTTCAAATAAGAAATAAAGACTGATAACATTTATAAATAACGATTAGAATAATAAATTTTAATTTTTAATTAATATTAATTTATATAAATTAAATAATAAATGTGACTGTTGTTTTAAAAATAAAATTATGACCATACTACTATTAAAAACTGAAAGACATTTTTTATTCGCTTTTTAAACTCCAAAATTTTATGAGAACATTACTTATTGTTTAAGTATTATTTTTGCATTTTTTCCTGCAATAAGCATTCATTTTGTATAGTATCTATACATCGAATGCTGATTACCTATTTGATTTATCTTAAGCTTCATAAAAAATAAATGGAAGAAACTAAGAAAAAAGGCGAAACCAAAGCATTCATAAAATTGAAAACTTCGAAGAAACGTAAGGCAACATATTCCAAGGATAAAGTCATTCATTATTAAATGCACTAAAAAGCAAAATAATTTTTTTTTTTAATGAAATATATATTAAAGTTATTGTCTATAATGCAATGCAAATTGAACTTTATCATACTTAAATAATCTCTAGCTTCATAAAGAAAATATAAAAATTTTCTAGTAACATTTAGATACAAAGATTTTTAAATTCTACCAAGGTATTCTCTATGTAAACACAATATAGATTAGAATAATTCCAGATAGATAATCTAATTACCATAAATGGTAATTAGACCAAGTACCACTTCTAAAATGCTATATATAACAGTAAATAATCATCAAACATTTAATAAACAAGAAGACCCACAAATGCATAATTCGAAATGTGAACATTTTGTAGGAGCACTGATAAAGTATAAGGTTAAAGCGTAAAGTATATACTTCTAAATGATATTTATTTGTTACTCATGCGGTTTTGTCACTGCTATATAGGTCTTTTACAGCTCCCTGTTTTATTATTGAATCCGGTAATTATATTTAAAATTATATATAATTACTAATTGTTATTAAAAATTGATGTACATTCTGTTATATATTTTTATTATTTTTATTAAAACCTGAAATGAATAGCAAATCAGAATTCCCGAAACTTTATAACTGTATCTATTTTTCAATTTATGTAAGCCCTCCAAAAGCATCCTTTTTTCTTTTCTCAATTATATCGAGATGAAGGGTGATGATAACAACCATGAACTAACAATGCATTGATTGTAATTATTTTTTGTATATTAATTTTAAAACATAAATTAATTTTGTCGATAATTAACTTTCGTCAGCTTTTTTTTTATGTTTTAAAATTTTTAACAAATCTCTAATATTTGTCATTTGAACGATTTAATAAAAAATTGATATATAACAGTACTACTGAAGGCCATGAAATATAAAAAAACTAAATTACGATCGAATAAGTGAGTTGATCGTGTTGAAATTGATTGTACATAAAGAGTAACTATAAATATTAAATTTATTTTTGCTTATTATTCTTATATATATATATATATATATATATATATATATATATATATATATATATATATAATAATAATAAAATAAAAACTTTATACTGTTGAATAATACTGGTAGCACTAATAAGTTATGTCATAAAAGGCAATTTCGTAATTCAGAATGAAAGAAATTTGATTTTCGAATCAGTTCAATTGTTTTGTTCAATAATCTGTAGGTTCTTTTTATTAAAAGAAAAAAAAGAAAAAAGAAACACTTCTATTCACAGAACAAGTTTAAAAAAACTCCCATTTTTTTATTGGATTAGAATATGAATATTACAGTTGTCATTACATATATCAACGATATTGATCAGTATATATTGAAATGTTATTAGTTCAGTATGGCGAATGAAAAAGTAGATGAAGACATGAAGAAGTCTGAATGTGCCAGGTAAGTTATTTAGAAATTTCTAATATATATTTATAGTATTCAGTTGAAAGAATTGTACCATTTAATTTAAACAAAATTTTAAATAAAAATAATAGTTAATTTTTATTTCTGATAAATAAATAAAAATTTGGTTGTTTTTAGATAATTTTAATTATTATATTCTTTTAAAGAAGCATTGAATCATATGCATTGTTAATGAATTTTTTAAATAATATTCTTATTTACTCCTGACTTTTGAATTATAGAAGAAAATCAATACTAAATATACCTTAATATAACCATTGTTTATTCCAAATTTTAAACCATTACAATTGAGTTATTAATTTTCATTTTATATAGCACGATTACGTGTTTTAAAATTTTCGTTAAAATATTTTGAAAATATATAAAAAGCACAAATTAATTAATTATATCAAGACTTACTGTCTTATATATGATATACAATAATATAATCAACCTATATACTGCAACTTTTGAATAATTAATTTTCAAAAATAAATATTCTATTTTAGAAATAAACATTTTTAATATTAAAACTTGCCTTTTATAAATGACATTGTTGTCAAGAACATAGTGGCTAGAAGGCTATAGAAAGCAATAACTTTTTTTATTACTCGTATAAATAACTCCATGTATATTCTGAATGAATTTCTGTCGTTTGACTGTTTTTTATTGTTAGAAAAAAAAATTATTTTCATTAAAGAGTTCGATATGGAGACGAGGAGGAAGGGGTCACTTGGATGTTTTGGCGCAAAAGAAGATATATCGTAGCTGTGCTGGCGTTTTTTGGTTTTTTCGTGTCCTATATTCTTCGCGTGAATTTAAGTGTAGCAATTGTCAAAATGACTTCGAATCATACCTTTATCGATGACAATGGTCAGATTCAACATGCAAGTATATAATTATAGTTTTAAGCTTTAATTTTGATGATTGCATTTCAGTTTAAAAATTGTCTGCAATTTTTGTAATTTACGTATAAAGCAAAGCATAGAGATAATCGTTGCCATTATCTTCATAACTAATAATAGGAGAGGGAGTTCGACTGGGATTCGAGATTACAAGGCCTCGTGTTAAGCTCCTTCTTTTATGGCTACATCAGCACGCAGTTATTGGGCGGATGGCTGGCGTCACGGATAGGCGGGAAAAGGGTTTTCGGCTTTGGAATAGCCGTGACGGCGCTGTTCACAATTATCACTCCAGTAATAACGAGATATAGCGTGTACCTGCTGGTCGCCGTAAGAGTGCTAGAGGGAATTTGCGAAGTAAATATATTATATACATCTCTTAATACAACGACATATTGCTGTTATTGTATCTATTTATCTATCTATATTGCTGCTATTACAGCTATTCGATTAATTTTCACAAGCAAGTATAAGCACGACTAGATTAATCTCCATTTTATTCGTTTTTCATAACGCTCTAAATTTGTCAGAAATCGACAAAACAATTTTCTTTTTTTTTTTTTTAAAATTAGCGCTCGAAATTTCAACTTTTTTAATTATATTGGTTTTTTTATTCGATTTAATCATATGTAACACGCGACAAAATCTAGCGTTACATACAGAGTTGAATAATTTTTTCTCAAACATAACAAAGCATTTAGCTCGACTCTTTATCTTTAATTAAAAAAAAGAGCTTTATACGATTGTGTCTTGAAACTCTACAAAGCTTTTAGGTTACAACTTTTTTTTTGTTTAAAAAATGTAACATAAGCGTGTCCTACGTCTTATCGAGAATTTTAATATTATCTGACAAACGTCGCGAGGACGTAGTTGAGTTTAAAGCTAATCGTATGATTATTTCCTCTTGGCGAGTAACGCTAAAGTTGGTGTAAAACACGTTTAGAGCTTAGATTGCTTACACTATTTCAACTTGAAAAGGTTATGGAATTGAAAAGGAAAATCGTAGAAAGTTATGCTTTTATTAAAAGAAAAGGTTAACACGTGGATAATTAATTAAGTTAATAAATAAACGAGGAGGAGTTGAAAAAAAACATGAACCTCTGAACTTTCACGGTCGGGAATCGAACCCGTCCGTGACAAGGTAAAATAGTCAAGATATAATTGTGTAAGGCTATAAACCTTTTCAGTTCAAAATATGACGTTCACTTTGTAGAGAGCCAAATAATAATTCAATTAAAAAAGATCGTCAGCCTTAATTTCAGACAATAGGAGTTTTTCGTCGATTTTTGACTGTGCTACAGATATGCGAATAACGATTACAATCAGACTGTAACTTACAATTTGAGACTGTCGTAGTTTTCTTGTTTTTTTTTTTGTTTTTTTTTTGTTTTTTTTTTTTTTTTTTTTTGAGTGGCATAGAATTTATTTCATCGCCCGCAACTTCTGCTTCTTATCTCAGGGTGTGACTTATCCATGCATACACGCGATCTGGGCAAATTGGGCGCCGCCCCTCGAACGCTCCAAGCTCGCGACCCTCGCCTTCTCGGGAAGCTTCGTCGGCACCGTGTTCGCGATGCCGGTCTGCGGAATTATGGCAGAGCGCCTCGGCTGGGCGAGCATATTTTACGTTTTCGGCGTTATCGGGGTGCTCTGGTACATTTGCTGGAGCTTCGTGGTGTCGGACCGCCCGGAGAACGATCCCCACATATCCGAAACGGAGCTGAAGTATATAAAGCGTACTCTTGGTTCACTTGAAAATCAGGTTTGTATCTATATATATATATTATATATATATATATATATATATGTATATATGTATGTATGTATGTATGTATGTATGTATGTATGTATGTATGTATGTATGTATGTCTATATATGTATCGATGCCCTTCAACGAAGATTATACGATACGATTTGCAATTAGCGCTTAAACATATATACATATATATAGAACAATCCAACTGCCGTGACAAACAGCAGCAGTTTTCTACGTGCATATCCAGATTCCATGCGGAAAATTAAACACATATCGATTAGTCTAAATGCTGATCCTTTGAGTTTTACGGTAATAGTCCTATCGCAAAGTACACGTACCTTTTAGTGCTTTACTAGTGAAAATGAATTTTTATCAAAATATTTTCAAAGCATTACCAAACTCCATACCAAGGATTGCCAAATGCGCCGAATTGGGAAACTTAACTTGAGTATAAAATTCACAAAGTATTTGTTTATTTCTAAATAGTTTATGCGCTTAGCAAATTTAAAATTCGTCTGAAGGAGATAGCAAACCCAACTATCGCAATATTGTAAACAGAACTCATTGAGAACTCAACAAGCTGATCTTAATAAATTTTTTTTTTTTAATTCTTACTTATATTTTATATCAAAATGGAAGGTGATAATAATAAGCTTTATCCTATTCATAAATGCTATCAGACTTTGAAAAACTTTACTAGATATTAATATCAAACTTTGTCACAGTTTTCTAAGTATCTCAATTCGACACGTTTATGAGTGCTTCGTAAAAATTGACAAAATCCTAAGAAAGTTTAGTAACGTAATTTCTACTAGAGATTGAAACAACATTTACAGATTTAGAGCTTTATATATATACTTTATATATATATATATATATATATATATATATATATATATATATATATATATAGCTATACGTGTGGGTGTACTAGTTTCTTGTTAAAAAAATAAAATATTTTAGTTTTTTCCCGAAAATTTAGAATTTCTTATGCAGCATTTGGAATGTGTTGTTTGAAATCGGTTATACAATATTTTGATATGTCTTCGTTGACACTGTTTGAAATGTGCTAGAATCTTCTTTGGGAAACTCGATATCATATATTTTTTTTCAAATACTTATACAACAAAATCCATATATAAAAATAATTTTGATATGAAATAAAAATGTAATATTTCTCATCTGTCTTTTTCGATTTTGGTCCAGCTAATTTTTTTTAATTTATCGAGGCAAATGACTAAAATTAAACGAATTATCAATTTTGTTGAAGAAATTAAAGTTTTTATCAATGCATTTTGATTCTTAAGAATTTTAATTGATTGTATGATAAGTTTTTATAGATAAAATTTGTATGTATGTGCATATATATATATATAATTGATATATTTCATGTTTTGGCTTGACAATATATATTTTCTAGAAAATATCACATCCGTGGAAAGCTATGTTTTTATCCCCAGCTGTTTGGGCCATTGTTGCAGCGCATTTTAGTGAAAATTGGGGCTTTTATACTATGTTAACCCAATTGCCAACTTTTATGAATGGTAAGGTGAATTTATATCATAAAACTCACAAGCAATAAATTCGTTAATATCGATTTGAAATTCTACGGAAACGCCTCTACATATTATCTTCATTATATATCGTAGACGTATTGAATTTTAAATTGGAAAAGACTGGATTCCTTTCTGCACTGCCATACTTGGTGATGGCAATAGTATTGCAGTTTTCTGGTCACTTGGCCGACTATCTTCGTTCGAGGAAAATTCTGACAACCACGCAGGTCCGTAAAATTTTCAACTGCGGCGCTTTCATAAGCCAGACCGTATTTATGGCATGCACGGCCTATATATTGACGCCCAACGGGGCAGTCGCCTGTATTACAATTGCAGTCGGTTTAGGCGGTTTCGCGTGGTCGGGATTTAGGTACGTCGTTGAACAGACCGTAATTTTTTACATGAAAATCATTATCGTTAAATTATGAATTTCAGCGTTAATTATTTGGACATTGCTCCGAAGCACGCGAGCGTTATAATGGGAATAGGTAACACAGTTGCCACTCTGCCCGGTATCATTAGTCCTATAATTACCGGCTACGTGGTTCAGGATAAGGTATATATTGCAATTAATTATTTTGTTTTATTGTTTCGCAATCTGATAAAAACGAGTCATTTCTTTTAAAATTTTTTAGACAGCTGACGAGTGGCGGATAGTCTTCCTAATAGCGGCTATCGTTTATCTTGTCGGTGCTATCATTTATGGGCTGTTTGCATCTGGCGAAAAGCAGCCTTGGGCCTTAAAAAGTGAGAGAGATCCTGAAGTTTGTTACGATAACCCAGCGATGGAGGTAGACAATTTGTGATATTATATAAATCTATGCATACATAGAGTTATGTATGACTTGTTAAAGGTGTGAATCTTGTAAAAAATTTTGAAGAATGTGACTGAAAAATATATTTTTTTATAAATAAATGTGTAATGATATGATGCACATAGCTTTGTACAAAGAATACATGTAATACATGTACATCATACTCATTGTGAGAACAAAGTTTATAGGCAGTTTGTTGTTTGTAAATTAATTAAAATAAAAATAAAAATGAATTGTATAAATATATATTTTTAAATATAAACATAGTTTTATATTTTATAGTTTATAGTTTTTTATATATATTATAGTATGGGTTATTATTATTCAGTTCTGATAAAAAATAATAGAGAACTTGCACCTGTCAGATAGAAATTATTTGCTGATGGATTACATGAAAATATTAACAAATCACATTTTTTTATAATTTTCAATAATTTATTCGAGTAATTATTCATTATTAAAATTATTTAAAGAATTGACCTATTTTTAAATCGATATATAGCTCGTGACGTCAATAACTAAATTCGAGGCGGAAGTTAACGTATATATAGATAGTAAATAATATTTTGTCAACTATTGTCTGTATTTTTTTATCTTCAGTATTAAAAAACGGTCTCGACATTTTATTTGTCAATATAGCATCCAGGGAATTAAAAATTCAATTTTCATGTGACTATTGCTAAGAAATTTGCTATGTTTCTGCTATACGAATCCATCGAGCATCCATCATAACTAGAACAGACTTCCTTTTTCGTTGGCGACGTCATAACGCGTAAAATTACAATCAAAACAAGGTTGAACTTAAAAAAAAATTAATTAAAAAGTTATTACGAATAATAAAAAAAACTGTATATTATATTTGATTATTTCATTATAAATTATCATTTAAAAATATAATTAGTAAAAATGCAAGTTCCTTATTACTGATGAGTACATAATTTAAGAGATCAATTATAATGGTTTCAACATTATAATTACTCGATAATTACTCATATTTCGTATCTTATATAATTAATTAATGAAGAACATTAATAATAAAATTTCCAACTCAAATTATTCGTCAGAACATTTATTTTATTGTTATTAAAAGTTATTTAGAAAATTAAGAACGAATTCGTATTATCTATATTTTTTCAGTACAAAAATGATTGGTTTATATGTATATATAAATAAACGCATAAAATATAGATTTTGCGTTTGTTTTTTTAATGAAAGTTTTTAAAAGACTGCAATGGCGAAATCTTTTCAAATGACGTAATTCACACTCAGGTAACAAATCGTATGATCTTTATTTTGTATTGTACAACAATATAAATCTTTTTTTGTGATATTCGCATTGTAATTATTCACGGATGCGTAAAAATTATATAATATTCATATAATTTGAGGCCGTTGCATGAAATTATTAATTTTCGCATTTTCAGTCATCTCTATAATTTTTAAATAAAGTTATTCAATCAGTTATGTCTAGATTTAAGCACATTGAATTATATTATCATTTATTCTATCAGAATTAACATTGAATTAGATATTTTTATCTAGTTACATAAAATTGTATGAAAACGTTTGATTAAGAAGAGTGTTATATTAATCGAATTAACTAAATTATATAAACACTGTTACTTTTAATTTTTATTAATTATAATGAAAATACAGATGTAATTAAAATAGAAGTATATATTAGTAAATGAATTTTCAAATGAATTAATTCTATAATTGAAATTATCATAGTTGCAAAAAAATATCTTTATTAATCATATTAAAATATTTGCGAAAAATAAAATCAAACAGATTTACTATTTTAATAATGAGAGTTATTTTAATATAAAATTAACACTACTATTGGAAACATTTTAATTTTAAAAAAGTTGTATTAACAGATTTATTTACTTCGATTTGCATAAATGTTAAAAAAAATTATTATCGAACAGAAATATCGACATTTATCAACATGCAAAAAAATCATGTTTGGGACGACACTTTGCAATAATTGAAATGATCTGCTATATATAGCCCTACATATATAAATGATATTATTATATTATAATGCTAGATATGTTAAATTATAAGTAATGACTATTCAGTCAAATTCATCTTTGTATCATATATATATATATATATAAAATTATCTATACTAAACACTTTATGATTACATGTAAACTGACACGCTTATGGAAATGTAATACAACTACGAGAAACAATTTATGCACTACTGTGTACAGGTATACAATCTACAATTTCTAAATATTTACAAAATTACGTACAATAAAGCATAGAAATTTTTACAAATGTTTAAAATGCATATTGTGAAACTACAGCGTTAATGTAGTACATATAGGCTAATTTATTAAAAAGTGTCTTTCTTTCCGCTTCCTCAATTTCAAATCAAGATATAGCTGTATCACTGCCAGAATCAAAGTTATAGATGATTTATTTATGCATAAATAATCATTACTCTCTGCCAATGTTCTAAGACTTTTCAATCATTGATTTTTTTCATTAATAAGCGTGCAATATTAAAAAAAAATTATCTGTACATCTTATAAGATTGAAAGTTCCGTTTTCGCATAAATGGTTTATATTTAGAACTTCACTTAGAACCTCATATTCGGACTATCCTAAATATACTGAAAATTAAAATAATGTAAATAAGGTTCACGTAATTTAGACTTTCTACGGCAGCGATCGAGCTAAATCGATTAATTTTTTTGCTATCATCAGTGCATAAATTATACACACGATCGGTATATAAGTATACTATAAGATTATTTTTGTAACCATTAATTGGAAAATTTTTTCTGTTGATTCAATAGCGTCTGTGTTGGAAAGACATTATAGTTTAATGATTTACAAATTGTTTAATATTTGATTAATTTCATCTTAATACCACTGAGATATACCGTGTCTCATTCGATGAAATTTATTTTCTATCGATATATATATATATATATATATATATATATATATATATATATATATATATCTGTATATCTATATATTAATATTAATACTAGAATAATTTACGTTAAATATTTTTATTGTATCATAAAGGAACTATGATCGCATCTACTCGCATGGTATTTTTTCTTAATCTACATATGCTTCATTTAGTTGTATATATATAATTCGCTTATAGAACGTTTATTCCTATATTGCTATACACTACAGCATGAGTTTAATATCGTGACGAAAAAATTTATATATATATATATGTGTATATATACATATATATATATATATATATATATATATATATATATATATATATATATATTTCAAATTACAACTTAAAACATTATGAATTTTTACAAATTTTATGTATTGAATTATTGAACTGTATAAGAATCGATTGCGTGGCGTACAGTTTAATCGTAATTTCAACTATAATTCAGGCACAGGCTGCTGCAAAACATCGGTTACTCTATACTGTTTTAAATCTACATGAAATTAAAAGATAAACAGCATGTTAACGTAAACTCGTGCAGTGGAATTATCTGACCATTATACTTAATATATATATTCTATGAGAACAGTATAATGCACGCCCGATGGCGTTTGCTCAATAAAAAATGTAACGCTGGAATTATTCAAATATATTGTCATTTAAGTTTTAAATGCAGCCTCTGTTGAACTAAATCAATAACGAATGAGCGTTCTGTATTCATTTATCTTATTCGCAGTATTAACGTCAGATTTTTTTTTTATCAAATCGTTGCTCAATTTTTTATACATTTTTTCTTCTCCAAGTAGTTCTTTTTTTATAATCAATCATATTTCATTTGTAAAACATATCACGTATGTATATATACATTACATTGAATGCTTGGTTAAAATAATTAATTTTGATTTATTAAAGAATTGTTTTGATTGCAAAAAGAAAAGTTTTACAAATATATGTCATGCTCTTTCTGACCATCAATGTTGCTTATGAAAAATGATTTTGTAGACAAATTTAAATATTTGAAGTTTGCAGTTAAACAATCTTAATTTTTTTTTTTTTTGTAATTTAAATATACAGAAACAAATATTATGTTTTTAAGGTAGCTCAGGCGTTTGAAGCTTTCTAATGAGGTCTTGCGGGTGCCGCATGAGTGTGTATGAATTTTCATGAATTATTTCTACATATTTATATAAATTAATCGTAAATGTGATAAACATTATTAGCGACGTTATTTATTTATGGAAAAAATGCGATTATAACAATCTCAACTTCGATTTTAACACATAAAATTGAATAACTTTGCATTTTTATCGTTAATCAAACATTTTCCTTACATTATTGCATTGTTCGTATAATAAAACTGTGAATATTTGATTTTTTATGAAAATCTACATATTACCAATGAACAGCAAAAGCGTCGTTCCATAAGTTCACATATAAAAAATGGATTCATTATTTAAATAGTTTCTTAACAATATTTTAATTATTTATATACAAATTTCTGAAAGAAAATAAAAAAGTTATAGTGTAAAATATATTTCACTAAATTTTCATGAAACAATCTGTTTATATTTGCTCTCAAGCGCGTAGCTACCTTAAAAAGGATCCTTAATGTGATTGCTAAATAATAATTGTGAATTTTTGAAGCTACTTTGATTGGCATAATAGCGAAACGTGTATAATTTATCATGCCTATGTGTTCTTGTTTTAATGATTTATTGTATTCGCGAATATTAAAAAAAGATGCATATATAAGCCAAGTTATAAAAAGCTATATATATGTATACTTTATCAATGATCTGGGTGAATAATTTCTTTGGAACTCGCGCGAAAACAGTCTGCGATTTATAGTTATAGTATATAGTTATTTTTAACAGCAAACATATACACGTATACGTATGTGTATATATGTCTATATATATCGTTTTTCGCTCTACTAAAAATAAAAAGGCTCAAAACAAGAGAATTTTTGCTATTATAATATTAGCATTAAGAGCGCAAAGGGAAATATTATATATATAGAAGTTTGGCAACGGTGCGCGCGGTCAAAATTTTCGCAGTCGAAATATATATAGAACGAAAGAGAGAACTCAGATATGGAGAATTTTTGGATATTTTAGAGTGTTTAAAGGGTCATCGAGAAGAGGAACAGCTGATATTACCTCTCGGACCGCGTGCGCACCTTTGCTGCGTAGTCTTTCTTTTTCTACGAAGAGTCCGCATGTAATACGGCTGTCCTTTGAGAACGTTAATCGCTCGCCAGCACGGTGCGTTACCTACATATACATATATATATATATATATATATATATATATATATATATATATATATATATAACCTTAGCATTCCGCCAAGCTGTGATGTTATGCCGCCTCCTCTCCGCGCAGCTATACTCGCCCCTGGCCTCGCCGCGCACGGAATCCTTTCATCGTTCCTCTTATCCTTGTCCGTATGATGTGTGTATGCGTGTGTGTGTGCGCGCGTGCTCGCGTGTGTGTATGTGTGCGTGTAAGCATCCAAACACACACATATATACATACAAGCAACACGGTTCGCTCTCGCGAGACTCAGAAGAGCGCAGGAATATATCGAGTGTATATATATATATATATATATATATATATATATATATATATATATATATATATATATATATAATACTTATATCGTTAACCGCGAATTCCGCGCGAACCTCTCGCGCTTTCGGCTGCGCCATCTGTGTGTGTGGGTGTGGATGTACGTGTGTGTGTGCATGTATGTGTGGGTATGTGTTTTATACCATTGTTTGCTCTTTTATAACATTTTAAAACCATGAAATTTGCGTTATACTTAATATATTTTAAATAAAATTCACTTTTCGTGCGCGCGCGCATACAATAGAATCCCCCTCTCCCTCCCACGCTCCGCATGTCGCAGATTAACTAATGCCGTTAGATAGTATACATAGCAGCAGTGTATGTGTATGTGTGCGTGTGTGTTAGTGTGTGTTATGTATGCACGGAATATAATAAATTAAGTACGACAATTCTACTATATATGTTGGGACTCTACTCCACATTAAATACATTTACCTCGGGCAAAATATTATATACCTCTGTCGCTTTCTGCGCCATTATGATTCACCTTATAATCAGTTCGCCTTTTCTCTTTTCTATAAGGCAGTGGGTGCATATTAAAATTCAAAAGGCTTGAGAAAGAGAGAGAGAGAGAGAGAGAGAGAGAGAGAGAGAACGTTCTTTACTTTTGTCTAACAAATTACTCTGTCATTTTGTTTATATAGGTGCATTAGAAAGCTGACGACATGAATAATGAAGCGAATGCTGTAAAACTCGAAATTAATTCCGTACGTTTTCGCATGCGGTTTGAGTATAAAAACAACTTATGATTTATAAATGTTCTTTATACCTATATGTATCATTGCAATTCCGTTTAAAAGTGACATGACTTAAATTTACAATCTTTACTCGATAAGAATATATTATTTCTATGTAATTAGTATTTTAAAATAGCTAACTATCGTTCGTTCAAAAAAATAATTCATGACAATCGTTGAAAAAATGAATTAGAAGAATGTCAATTTCATTTGAAAATTCTAATATGCACCTACATCTCCAAAATCGATGATCGAATACAAACAAGTTCACTTACGACTGAGGAAACATTTTCAAAGAATCCTTTCAAATTACTAATATTTACAGAGCTTAAATTATAGTTTTATAATATATATATATATATATATATATATATATATATATATATATATATATATATATATATATAATGGAAACGTACGAAGAAAGCATAATACAAAAGGGTATATAAATTATAAATACTGCGTTATCGGCGATAAATTGCTCGTCTATCTATAAATATAAGAAACTGCACCGGATCGTCCCGAAATTTCGCTCTATATTTTATACGGAATTCAATGTAATATATAATCCGCCCGTAATGCGCGGCTGCCAAATAAAAAAGAAGCATCCTCGCGCAGGGCTTCATACATATAAGCATTATTCATTGTCATTACGACAACGTAGGAGCCTTTCCCTTCGGAGCTTTGCTCTTTTTCCCCTCCGCACGACTGCCGCTGCTCTTTCCGCCGGCCACCTTTATTGAATCCTTCTTCGTATTGGTCTCGTTTGTACCGCCGATGATTCTGCTGAAGGTGCTGCCGCCGCTACTGCTGTCATTATCTGCAATGGAATATATATGTTATCAGTGTCTAACGGATGTATATATAAATATCGTGATCGATTCATCGTATACACTCAGTGCCGGATCAAGGGTGGGGGCGCTTGATGGCGCTGAAGCTATACGGATTCCCCTCCCCATATACTTAAGAAAAGAAACTGTCAAAAAAGAAAAATTTCACGGAAATAGTTATGGACGCATTTTAAAAATGTACCGTGTAAAATATTCTCGGACCACGTGGAACAATTGTGGATTTCTGGATGTAGACGATCAAGACGATACTTTTGTAGAAAATGAATTCTCAAAATGAAATAAAATCGTGGAACCGATACGTTCTTGTGAATAATCGTAAAGAGCACGATCGTTCGTGATTATCAGTGAGTTCCCTCGTATCGACGCAGAAGCAATTAGCATGATAGAAACTGAAGCAGCGCACACTGGACTATAATCATGAAGCGTATATTGCTGCCGTGATCCGTTTCAACGGCACGAGGGATACCATTCAATAGCACGGACGAAGTACTCAGTTCTCCTTACAACGGTAACTATCTTGGAATCCTAGAGCTAAGTTCTGGGTTCGATCCTTAATAACACATAGTATCGAAAAATGTGACTAAAAGGGTCGAAGTAAGGTTTCCTTTCGGATTGAAAACCATTTGTGAAGAATTCATAAATTTAGCGGCTGAACAAGCTGTCGAGAATATAAAAAGTGGAATAAAACAAGCAAATAATTGGGATGCTGTCGACTCTACGTTTGAAATTTCACATGTTGACCAATTATTGGTTGTTTCGCATTGCTCTACCTAGGCGGTTCTGTGTATGGGCTCTTTTTCTGCTTTTTACAAATAAATAACCATAAAGGAAGCTTTGAAAAGATGGTGTTATAGAATTACTAAATAAATCTAATATCGATGTTGCAAATCGTCGTGCTCGAAAATATGTTACTGCGTCAGAATGTATGGACAACACAAGGTATTGCGAGAATATTTGAAGGACTTTAACCACTGGCTTTTTACGTCTCATACTGCAAGCACTCTTTCAATTTAGTAAGGGCGTATATTGCCGAAGAGTATACTGATGCAGTTTCAATTTTTCGTATATTCAATGTTTATTTAATTTATTTACTGCTTTAACTTCTAGATATTAGATGTTTCTGCAAAAGCCAATAATTTAGATAAGTATTTATAAGTTTCTCCAAAATATCTCAAGAGGGTCTACGAGCAAAAATCGGGAATTTGATGTTTATTGAAGCTACAGGTTTATTGAGAGAAATTAGAAAACTGTAGAATGCTTATTGACTGCATTATGGAAGCATTCTTACACAGATTAAATACTACTAATGAATACAGAAAATTAGTGTAGATCTCGTTTCAGTCAACGCATTGCTATTGCCATTAATGGATTTTATTTCACATTTACGCAATGAAATTTTAATATTTGAAGCAAAAGCTTTCAACAAATCTATGGGTCAGAAATATTCGGATTCGAGTAAAAGGAACAAAATAAAGAGATTCAAGAAGAAAGAAATATTAATCGAAATATTAGTTCGATCTGAAACGTATAAAATCCAAATATTTTATGTGATATAAAAAAATCACATATGAATTAAAGATTCGGAGGGAAGCCTATAGATACATTACTAAGTTTATTGGATATCGAATTAATTTATTTAATATCAATGGTGTAGAATTAGGAAGAAAGTACGGCGAGACTTGAATGTTTATTCAAATGATTTAATTAAAGATGTTCTAATAATATAATAATAAAAATGAAAATTCCAGGTTATATACCCTATATGGGTATTCAATTGGACGATTCATAATGCAATGCTACCAATTTGCCAAATATTTATATAGATGCACGTTATTTATATGAATATACCGTGCATAACGATATGTTATCTTCATTGGACATTCGTAATATCGAAACCTTACTTAATTCTTAATATCAAAACTTTCTCTCGAAAATTAGTCATTTAGTCAAATCACTTACGTTTCTATAATTTCATTTTTCTAATACAAAGAGCAGAAAAATATTGTATTGTTATATCTATTTTAGTTTCTATGTTTTTCAAATGTGAATAAATTCTTATTGCTTATTTTAGTAAATTTATTTCAATCAATTTATTTTTCCCAGGGAAAGTCCATAATTAAACATATCCATAACTGTGAAGGGGAAGAGTGCTGTGGATTTCAGGCCTCGTAAAATCTTAATCCGACACTGTATGCACTTCTAACTCATAAGTATATCTACTAGAACACTTTGTGTATTTACTCATATATATATATATATATATATATATATATATATATATACGAAGTCATTTGGAATATCGATACGATTCGATTCACTAACAAATTTTTAAATAGAAAAATCGTGTACATTTTAGATTTATATTGATGAATTATTATAATTGTTATATTGAAATTGTATATTTAACAATGACATTGTTTATGTAATTTAAAAAGATGATTAGAAAAAATTTAAATCCTTAAGGAATTATTTTTTGTTCTGTTCGAATTTTGAGTATCTAAAGTATGTTGTAAAGGTAATATCAAGCTTATATATATTTAAAAAATAGGTGAAAGATTTTTAAACGAATTCATATTGTATTATCAATTTAGTTGTGGTATTTGAATATTGATCTGTAATATAATAGCAACTAGAGTAAAGCAGTTAATAATCTATATATCCAAGGGAAACCATTATAATTTGATTTATAATTTTAAAATGTAACTGTATTAATATAGAGAGAATAAAAGAAAATTTATTGAATGGAAAAAACATCGGAGCTTTTTATAGAATTTCAGGAATGATATTAGTCAAGATCTACTTAAACTTTATCGTAGCTCTATATTTATTCTGTGCGCTTTTCTTCTCATTAAAAACAATTATTCTAATGTGTAAATATTGAGTGATTTGCCAACCGTATATTCATACCTGACAATGACGACTAAATTTGGTTAGTCATGCATGTTGTGACGCGATTAAAGTGGGTATCAAGACCGTATCAAGCAGGAACGGCTTAACTTTTGCGCTTCTATATAACCATATAGCCAGTTGAAATTTATTTTCACACACTTTTTCAATATTGACTCGTGCATTTAACTAAATACATTACATTACAACTAATAACTTAATCTCAACCGTCAGTATCGTAATCTTATTATAAGCCCCAAAGAGCTGAAACTTTTATTCGACGTTCAATATGTTCGAACGGGTTCGAATCACTCGAACCGTTCGAAGCGCACGCGCGGTCGAAGCTAAACAAACAGTTGGACTGCTCAAATATTTCCGACGGTCGTGTTGTTCAGACAACAAAAAGTATCCGGCCCTAATATTTTGCACTCAACATAACATACTCTATAAGTACATAGATAGGTATACTGTTCGAAAAATTTAAGGCCCAACGGTTCGGATAAGTTTTCGAATGGTTCGAAGATCATTGAGCTATTCTTTAATAATTATCTTAAAATTATAACTCGGAAAATATTATTTTTCTTATTTTACATGCTCAGATACTAGTATATCGTCACAGCATTCGATAGTTTAATATATTATATATATATAGTTGTTTTTTATATCTCTTAAGATTGTTTATCAACTCGTCAGAGTATAATCATTACATGTATATCAGTGCATGTATATCACTGGATATCAGCTGTTCTACTGACGTCAAGTATGAGTGCACGACTCTCATAACAAAATTGGGAAATAAACAATAAAATAAACAATAAATAAAATTTTACAGTGATCAACAGAAAGAAATGTACGCCCTTTATATATATATTGTAAAATTATAACTTGGAAAATGTTATTCTTCATATTTTACATGCTCAGATGCTACTATTTCGTCACAGCATTCGAAAGTTTAATATATGTATATATAGTTCTTTTTTATGGCTATCGAGATTATTTATCAAGTCGTCGGAGTATAATCATTACATGTCAGTGCATGTATATCACTGGATATCAGCTGTTTCTACTGACGTCAAGTAAGAATGCACCAGTCTCATGTTAAAATTGGGAAATAAACAATAAAATCCATTTGTTGGGAACGAAATTTTCTTTATATTCTTTTCTAATGTCCTTAATCGGCAAAGAAGTATATATATATAAATTTCATAAAACTGTAGAGAACATAAACTCTAACAATATTCGAGTTTTATTTATCAAAAGAGCATGTAACATTGTTATAAATATTTCGAAATATAGAAGACGAATATCACATTAATTTATTTCGAATATGACGTGAGGATGGTTAAAGTAATCTCTGCATGGAAGCGAATGAAGGATTTATGATAAATTGTAAGAAAACGAACGACCGCTACTTTGGCGTAAAGTGGCTCGGCCAGACCGTGATTCGTTAGATCAATCATTATTTAGCGCGGTTCGTATTACTATATATTACATATAGATCTGCGATCGAGCGGATATTTCGTCTTAGTTATAATATTCAAAAATGTAAAATCTCTAACATATTTCTGGATTATTCTACTATATTAAAAAAAAAAAAAAAAAAAAAAGAGAAGAACTCAAAGTCGTCCTAGATACGAGTAGACTGGGCCTCGAACTAGATACTATTTGTATTTAGAGTATTTGGAACATGCTGGTTTGAAAAAGATAAAAATTTATATTTATTTAAAAAGTATTTTTTATAAATGCGATTTCGAAAAACTCACATATCCTTAAAATTCATTACCATAAACTCATCGCACTATGTTTGTTTTAAACATACGAATATGCCCAATCTACCCCACCCTCTCTTCCCAAGTAACGTGATCTTCGTTGATTTTTAAATTACTACAGAATGGCGCAGAAAAATCTCCGTGAATTGAAGCTCAATCATCGAATCTGTCCAAATTTTCACCAGCTATGTTGAAGTTTAATATATGGCTACATTGTTTTCATACCATTTATCTATGTAGCCTATACAGTTTGGTCGATTCTTTTCTAGTATTTAATTTAAGGTACGTAAGACGGTTTCAGAGAATTCTAGCCGACGACAGTCGGTTGGTTTGTTATGCAAACCTATTTGCACGAGTATACGCATGTGTAGCACACACTTACGGAAGGCCGGCGAGTCGTCTATCGTGCAGGGCCCCGCGTGGCGCGTCTCGAGTACGAGGCCCGTCAGGCAGGCGTCCTTCATTATGTGGCACCAGCTCGGGTAGGTGATGTTGTTGCTCGCGCAGAGGGCGATCGGCGTCGGGTCCTGGTAGTCCCGGTTCCTGTGCCTGTTGCGCTCGCGTATCAGCTCTTTGTTCCTGGGGCAACGGTAGAGGCAGGTCACGCATCGCGGCCGATCCGTGAGGGGCTCCGTCAGGCAGAGCTGGCCCGGCCTGCACTGGATGCTCGCGCAGTCCGTGTACTCTGCGAAAGGAGAACAAAAAAAAAAAAAGGAACGAAAGAAAGAAAGAAAGAAAGAAAGAAAGAAAGGAGGAATGAAAGAAAGAACGAAAAAAAAATAATAATACGTCCGAGGGCTCGTCGGTTATTTCGCACACGCACATATGTGTGTGTGTGTGTGCGTGCGCGCGCGCGCGCGCATATGCAAGAAGGTCGTTGCACCCATCTCCGCACCACCTCATTTTCTCAGAGTTTCCCGCCGCTGCGCTTCCGATGCATTTTTCCGATCGCGAGCGCACGCGTACAGAGACTCGTGACTCTCGCTCTCTCTCTCTCTCTCTCTCTCTCCCTCTCCCCGTTTCTCTCCCTCGGCGGAATTTCTCCGATCTCCGCGCGATCTCTCTCTCGCGCGCGTCTCTTCTGGAGGTCATTAGGGAGCGTTCCGGCGGCTATATCTCACGATAATGGTCTCTCCCGAAACTTTATACGAACGCGAGTCTATACAGAGAGTGCGGGGAGGGAATGTAGGGGCAGGGGCGGGAGGAGGAGGAGGAGGAGGAGGAGGGGGGGCGAGGAGAATGCCCGCGCCACCGATAGGCAATAGGCGATAGAGATCGAGGGAGCCCCGGCTATGCCGCGGCGCGCGAATAGCCCGGCGCGTCGCGTCGCGTCGCCGCGTCGTCAATTATGAAAGGATTTACGCTCTGTCGCGGCCGGGATCGCCGCGTTAATTGCATTCCTGGAATAAATGAATCGAACGATAATGTCCTATGCATCATCGACGGGCAGGCGACGGCGATGGCGGTGGCGGCAGCGGCGACGCGACGCGACTAAATAAATCGACCATCCCTCCCCCTCCCCTGGGATTTCCGCGGCTATTACAATTATTATCCGTCGCGTTCGTGATTAATCGACCGACAGCTACCGCGTCCTGAGATCGATATATATATATATATATATATATATATATATATATATGCTGTGATACATCTACTCCGCCTCGGCCTCGGGGGCCACCCCGCAGCTATTGCTTTCTTCGCCCCGGCGCGCGGGGCGCTCCTTTTTTTTTTTATTCTGCTCCTTCACTCCGCTCCGAGACGCGGGGGTGCGATGCAGCCGCAGCTGCAGGAACGCGCCCGCGCGTCCAAGATAAATGAGGAGGCGCCGCGACAAAAAGCCCAAACTGACAGTGGCACTCGGCTTGACTGCGTCCATCAGCGGCCCGTGCACCCTCGACCCCCGTCGATCACCCTTCGCCCCCTCACCCCCCCCCCCTACACCGCTCCATTGGACCCGACGGTCCGTGCTCTCGCGTCGCCTATTTCTTCCATTACACGTCCCTGTTTTTTTCTCCCCCCCGATCATTTATACCTTATATATACCTCTCGCTTTTTACCAGCGCACTTGTAAGAAATGACCCGGCGAGTAAACAGACACGGCTTTATCGAATTATGTTTAGGCTATTTTTTTTTTCGATTCCCCCAAGAGATTTTGTTGTAGATATATTACATAAACAATATATATATATATATATATATATATATATATATATATATATATATAATATTTGCATTTGTCAAAATGTTATACAGTGTATATTTTTTATATTCACTTAAAATTGTTAATGTACTGTAAGAAAATCAATGTAGTACTGCATGGGATGACAGTTATGCATAGTAATAGATGCAAACACACGAATCAATAGATTGCATTGGTCCCGCGCTATTTATGCGCCGTAAGACTTTGATCATAAAACAAATGTATTTATTCGTTCGTAAGAATACGTATAAATAAATCACATGTATATATACTAGTACTATATGTACGTTATTTCTATTTAGATAATAGTAAGAGTTGCGCATGGTATTTTTAAATTTTAATATTATAAATTCATGCACGTTGTACGATTATTATGTAGATTTTTATATTTCCAATTACATGTATCAAACTGTCGACAGCGACTGGTTTTTTTTTTTTAGGATAAGCGCGTGAAACTACATGGGGCCGAGAATTTTTTGACACTTTAACAGCTCGACTAGTTGCTCGAGCGGGTCGAGCGGCTCGACTTTTCCAATTACTCGAGCTGATACTGATCGTATTATGTGGACGTTCAAACAGTTCAACGAAAAACGACTCCGACGATCCAGGCAGCTCCAACGACTGAAGTTTTCGAAGGGCTCGCGGACTATGCGCAAATGATTATGCATTTTGAACAGCTATATAATGTTACAACGTCAGACTCAGACAACGCGCGTGGCTGAGATGTTCGTATACGATTTGAACAGCCTCGAATGTTTAAACAGCATGCGTGCTCGGAACATGTTTCTGCAAAATTCCTAGCCTCATAGCATAAGACACCTCTCGAAATATTTATTTTTTCAATGACCGTCCAGAATGAAATAAATAAAATTCGCTTCACGATGTTTTCTTTTTTTTTTTTTTGACGTAAGAATAACGCTAACGAATCTTTTTTCTTTTGAATATGAACTAGATTTTTTTCTATTCTTTTTTCTAAATCTTCTGAAGATTCAACTAGAAATGGTATTGTTATAGTACTATCTTTTGGTAGAATTATGTATACATAATAACATATGCAAAAGTTATTACTGCAATAACTACATATGATTTATATGTGTGTTATTATCATTATATACGTACTTTTGTAAAATGACCCTTTTACTTTTATTCGCATATTTGACGATTAACTACCCTTGACTTTACAAACTGCATTATATGCTAAAAATTATAAATTGTAATAAAAGTATTCTTTCCACGTACACAGCAGGGCCATTATAATTTATTTACTATTTATTAAATAAACTTGTCCATTGTATGAGAACTCTTAACAGTTGGCAAATATGTAGATTTATTATCTTATAGGATATTTAGATTATTTAGATATTTTAAGATATAAGATGTTTGTGGGTTATTTTTATTTCTCATTAATAGTTGACTTGGCATCTCTCACATGTTTAAATATTTTAAATATTTTTGAAAATTTAGTTTTTAGTAATCCCTTCATTTCAAATTTAAAATAAATTGATAAGCAATGTTTTTTTAAACAAATAAATCATTTTAAATTATTTTTTAAAATTTAACTTTTTCAATAACTTTCAATAATATTTTATTTAAATTTAAATTATTTATGAAGGCTTTTAATACAAATACTTATTAATACTTTTAATACTACTACATTATTAAAATAAAGGAAGAAACTAATTTTATTTGTAAATGGATGATTAAAAAAATTGTTCATGTTTTATTTATTTATAAAAGAATGATTTAAAAAATTGTTCATGTTTTATTGTCTTTCAATAAATAAATAATTTAATATATACAAATTATTTAACTATTATTAAAAATAATTATTTTTATTAACATATTCGAACAATGAAAAGGAAGTTTAAAATGGCAAGGGTTAATTTAAAAAAATTATTGATGCGCGCATAGTTTTTCAGCGGATTTCCGAACAGTGATTCCAAATAGAGTTTGTCTGATTGAATGATTCCCTCGTCTATTTCCCCGCCCGGATTTCCGTACGACAGTCTATGCACAAAGAAAGGAGAATATAAAATTTAGCATTAAATAATGGGGTTCTTTAAATGCGGTTGGCTTTAGAGGAAGTAGGTTTTATACAGAGACGGACAATTTTCTGTTAATTGTAAAATAAAATGCAAAGGAACAAATTTATAAAAAAAAACATTTTGCAGCGGGAAATTAGTTTGGAAAATTACATAAAAATTAACGAATGTTTAAAGGTTGAAAATCCAATAAAAATAAAAGATTTCATTTTAGTTACATTTAAGGTATTAAACATAAACAAAGAAATACAATTATTTAATTCGAAATTTTGAAAAATTAACTTAAAATTAGGCCCTTCCGCTGAAAATCAAATGTGGTCAAGCATTTTCTGTTTATCCTCTAGAGAATTGAAACCATCTTCTTATGTCATCGTTTATTTTTGGCCGAGATCTCTGCAGAAATCGTGCAGATGGCTTAACTCAACACCTTGTACAGTATAACTCTTATAAAATGTGAAATTTAAAGTGAAAGTCAAATAAAAGAAGTAATTGTCCCAAAGTAACTACATGCAATATATACGTGTATATATATATGTGTGTGTGTGAGAGTGTGTTATATGTAATAAATATTGATGTTATATAAAAATCATCGCCATTGAAATTAAATATTTCAATATTATCCCTGACGTGCAGGTTTACAGTTATAATGATGTATTATTATTTTGAGTACATAAAAAATGAAAAAATTATATAATATAAAAAAACCTACTATTTAAAACTGCATTAATATTCAGTTTTATTGTGCTACTTTATTAAAATAATCTATAAATCTTGAGAATTGCAAGGATTTAATATTTGGTAGTGTATCGGTGATTATACAGATACAAAAAATGTAAAATAACATGATATATAATGTATAAGTAGAGTGTAGAGTATGTATATTATTAATGTTACATATAGTATAATAATGAAAAATTTTAATACTGTATTAAAAAGCAATACACTGTCTATATTATCAAATAATTTTTTGCAACGTAAGCAGTTTAATTACGATGAGAAGCATAAAATCTCGTTCCAATACAACATCTTATATTTTTGTAAAGAAAAAAAGGAAGAATTCATATAGTGTAACTTATATATATATATATATATATATATATATATATATATATATATATATATTATTAACTTGGTAAAATTATATTCCATATCGTTCTTTGTTTGCAAAGGCATTTAACTTTGAAACGTGTATACACAATAATATTCATATAATAAATTCACAATTTAACTACATTTTTTAATGCATCATCTTTATTCCAAAAAGAGTTTTTAAATATTGCTTAAAAACTTATTCTATTAAAGCAGTATAATATTAAGAAATAAATAAAATGTACTTTATGCATTGTTTATAATTTTTTTTAAAATTACATACACATATGAAAAATACATTAATTAAATTACTGAACTTTTTAAAGGTGTAATAATGAATTAATGTGCCCAAAAGAAAACGAAAACAGTTAAAAGATTAAAAATATATTAAATAAAATTTAGGAATTGCTTTATCAAATTCAGGTGTTTCCAATACCAAGAGAAATCTTAACAAGCAGGAAGATTTATATACAGAGATAGGAAGATGATGCGTTCCTTCCTTCTTTAAAAAAAAACCGAAAATTTATCAAACTTATTGAGTTACACTGGCTTATATAATAAAGTTGAAAGGGAAGTTAATGACAATTGGAAAATTATATGCTCGATCTTTCTTATACATGTATGCATTACTGTATAATCTGGCTAAACAAAAAAATAAAATAAGATTAACGAGTGCGCATTGGCAGCGTTGCGTGTTTCATCCATTGATGGCGTGAGTAACTTAATTACGAAACCATAATGCATTTACCGCAATCTTATTTCAACATATTTTATGAAAAGATATTTATTTACGCGGAATGACTTACTCGGATCATTTGTAATAAGAATGGGTTTGCAAAAAAAAAAGATATTTAATATATTTAATCAATGTCGGGTTATATACATATTTGTAAAGAAATATTATTATTGATACATAGAGAAATTAATAAATAAAAATGAATTTCAGAAAAAACTAAAATAATATATGTTCATCGATATAGGCTACACCTTATCCTATTAATTTTATTTTATTTCTATAACAAATTTAATAGAGTGATCGAAGTTTTCAGTTTTACATGTACGTCTGCTTCATAAAAGTGCTATTTATTTCACTATAGAATTTGAGCTTAACCAAGTCATTAATTTAAACTTTATAACAATAATTTTAAATGTAGTTAAGCAATTATTTATAATAATTATTATTTATACCATAAAAATTCAAGCGTCTTTACCGAAGTTAGTCATACTCAATGTAACAAAATTCCGTGATTTTAGTAAATATATGCACAAAAAACTTATTTACTTATTTCTAATAAATACTCATTACAATTCAATAAATATTACTTAGTTCAAAAAAATAGTTAATTGGATTTAAGTGTACACTCCTTCAAGAACATATTTATTTAATTTAAGAAATTGTTCTCTTAAATAAAGTAATATTATTTTAATGATAATGAACTTATTACTTAAATTTATATAATGCATTTATTCAAATATAGAAATCAACCATAAGTAAATTTTCTTAATTTAATGTTTAAATTAATTGAACAACAAAAATAGTAATTTAATTTTAAGAGATTATTTCAAAATACTAACAGTAAGCTAATTTTTACTTGAACTATCAAAACATTGATTTTGCTTTAAGATTTTATTTTGTTAATGCATATATTTTATTAGTTAAAAATCACCGTTTAGAAAAAAGTTTTAAGTAAATATTTACTCAATTGGAAAAATGTATCTTTTATTTGCTTAAATAAAAATCTTAACTTTTAAGATATAAAGAATTGCTTTTAGAATACAAAGCATTTATTTAATTATAAAAAATTGTTTACCTGTAATTAGTAATTATATTTCAAGAAAAATTTCCTTATATCAAATAAAATGCTGATTTTATAATAGGAAATCTCTATTTTAAATCTCTAATCTTAAATCTCTAATTTAAACAATATTAACTTGATAACTTCAGAGAATTTAACAAATATTTTGTTTAACCAAGTAAAATTGTGAAAAATATATTTTTAAGAAATTTAAGAAAGAGTTAATTTGTGAAATTTGTAAAATTTGTGAAATTGTGAGTTTGTTCCTTAACTCAGTATATTATGGTGCGATATAGACATAGAGTCAAAAAACTGCATTGAGAAAATAAATTGCACGTAATACTTTTTCTATATTTATATAACTGTGTATGATCAAACTTGAAATCGAACGTGAAAAATAAATTCTATATTATTTGTTTTTGGAATTTAAAATAAAGTTTTCTGTTCAAAAAATCAGAAGTTTACTGGATTTAAGAAAATATTTGTTAAATTAAAATATTATAACAGTTACTATTGTAAAATCAGCAATTTATTTGACTTAAGCAAATTTTTTCTTAATATTTTTGGAGATATATTTAAAAGAATAAATTTATATATGTATATAGATGTATCATGATCAAAACATCAATGGTTCTTAATAATATGAGCTATACTAGATCGACGCCTCGGCCATGGGTGGATATGATGTATGTGTTTATATTTTGGAGAATTTCAAGAACCGGTGGCTGCGTCCACATATTGAATATTAATTATTGGTAACGCGTATTTTAGTCGTGTTTTCGAAACAGACGAAGAAGCTAAAACTTAGTGTGAATATGTGTCAGTCATTTCAAAATGAAAAAATTTGTACGTAATTTGATTTACTTATATGAACAAAAGATTTTCTTAAAAGAAGATGGTATTGTTCTTAAAGTTAAGTAAGTTATTTCTTTAAAAAGAAGTTAATATTCATTGGTTTCAAGTAAATATTCTCAGTTTGTTTAAAAAATTCATCGCCAGGCGAGTGCATAATTTTTACCAAAACTCGCATATGACACTATATTCTTTCGATTAGTGTACAAGAGCCTCTTAACGTTTGAATTGCATGAAGACATGTACATAGTTATGAAGAAAAAATATGTAAAAATGCATAAATATAAATATAGCAATAACCATTCCCTATATGATTTAGCAAGCAGTACGTATCAAAAATTGAATAAGCTATTTATGTATTATAAATAATAACTATGTAAAAGATATTATTTTTTAACCTTTTTGAAGATATTTTGAATCAAATATTTACTTATTTTAAATAAACATTTCTTTCAAGTTGAAATAGAATTACTTTAAGCAAAATGTCATTTGTTCATAAAAAAAATATTTATTTAAAATAAGATGCAGTATTTTTAGTTTTAGACTTAGATTATCTGAAATCACGAATTTTTAAGTAAATATATAAGTTAAATTTAGAAAATATTATTTTGTTTTTAGTATGGATGATTTAAGTTTAAAATAAGATTTGTTATATTAGAGTAAATCATATCTTTTATTCTAACAATTACTTTTTAATAATTAGTAAATATTTATTTTCATTTGACAAAAATAGTTATTTGGATTCAAGCCAATTTCTTTCATTGAATTATATTTTAATAATATGGTCTTGTGCATAAAGTTAATTTAGTCCTTCAAAATGAACAGAAATGGTTCAAAGCGTTGGGCATTAAAGGTTAATTTAAATTTCAAATGGTGGGGGCAGTTAGGTTCTCCTTTACTGACATAGAATATAGATTATTTTATTTTTATTATTAATTTCTTATTTCTTTTAATTTTTATTTTATAGATGTTTTAGTAGTAAATTCTGTTTCTCGTCCAACGGGGGTGATTATAAACAAGGACAGTGTGACGGTCATTACATTAGTATAATAGATTATTGTATAAAAACTATTATTGATAAAAATATTTATTAACTTACTATTAGTAAAAATAGCATGAAAATATTACTATTAGTAAAAAATTATTCACTCTATAAATTTTCACAAAATAGTTGCAAAATACTTTTTTTCTTAATATTCGCATAAATAATAATATTTATATGATTTGATTTTGTTTAAGGAAATACTAAAATGATTTTATACAGTGAAATGAATGTAAAAAAAGTTCTTTTAAAATATTATTTCATGTTGTTTTATCGTTATAATATGTCAATATATTATATTTTATCGAACTAATTAGGTAAATTAAGTTACTAACATTTAATGAAGAAACATGAAGTAATCATAGTTGATATTAAAATGATTGAGCATAAATTGAGAACATCGTGAAAAGTACGAAAATGCTGAAATACTTTTTCACAGCAAGTAACCGTTAGATTTAATCTTAAAACAGTAAAAAAAAGTAATTTACATCATGTTATCGTAAGTGCCCGTCTTTCACTGGTATCGTCCATATAGATAATAAAGTGGTTAAATTACTTCACATATTAAAAAACGATGTGTATTACATATTATTATGTTATATAGTAATTGCTCCATACATTTCAATAAAATAAAGCAAATTTATTTCGTTTTAAGAATTAATGAGCCTTCCAAAATTATGGATAATATATGACTAATTTATAATTATATAGAGTCAATAATTTTTAAATCTAAGTATACATAAAATAGGCATAAAATTATATGTATATTCTAGAAATTAGTTCAATGAACTATAAACTATGAAATTTTAAGGTTCATAAGAGAATTAAAAATTTTGTTTAAAGTATGTAAATAAATAGTGATTATAAATATAGAAGTTATCATATTGAAGTAAATTTTTACCTAAATAATAAATTTATAATTTATCATACATAAAAAGTTTTCTATATTAAAATTAAGAATTTTTTTTTCAATACACTAGTATTAATTATTTTAGACGTGGAAATTGATAAAAAGACTGAATCGATGATATACTGGTATTTTTCATATATTCTTTAAAATAAATTTTAACAAATACATTAATAACTTAAGTAATTGAAACTATAAAAAAATATTTGTACTGCTTCTGTTTGGCCAATACTCTTATCAAGCTTTTCAAAAAATAGTACCTGATTCATATTAAACATTGACACAATTTAAAAAAGAATTTATAGTAACATACATAATTATCTTGTTTTTTAATTATATTTAACGACTACATTATATCCTTACGAATGATATTTTAATTTTTATAGCGTGCGCAACGCTTTTTATTTACAAACGTATAAATACCAATTAAAATTTTGTAATGCGTTTTATATTTTGTTGAAACAAGAGATTAGATTGATAATTTAACTTTGACTTATTGTTACTGCCGGGAAAATAAAAACAGTTGTCTGCTGTAACTGAGAGGTAAATCGTTGTAAGCACTAAAAAATATAGCCCGGCATCTACGGCTACAAAACTTTTATAGCTAAAAGTTATTGCAATCGTAAGAAGAGAAATCGTCCACCGTTTGTAGCATATTTTTTCATTATCCCTCTATGTATCTATATATACATACATACATATATATATATATATATATATATATATATATATATATATATTTATATATGTAGTAAAATAAAAGTTGTCACAGACGAAATAACCAAGGATTTATATGCCGAAAAATTGTGCCCGAATCAAAATTCTCAGGGAAAAATAAAGACTGAAAGACCTGCTGGATCCTTTGCAAAAGTGTTTGAACTGCGCTATATATAACCAAAAACTCCGCATACGTGGTTATCAAGAAACGACGGCGGCAGCCGGCGCGCGATCTCCCCCTCTTCCCCGCTTGACGAAGCGAGCAGACAGGAAAAAAGGCGGCGGCGGCGGCGGCCGCGGCGGCAGCCCGGGCGCGGTGCTCAACCTTGTTTTGCCCGCGCGCAAAGGTAGGTCGCGCTATTTTTAAGCCCATCGGCAGCGGAAGAGAAGGAGGGGCAGGGGTAGATGTGTGTATATATATATATGTATATATATAGGGAAGAGAGAGAGAGAGAGAGAGAGAGAGAGAGAGAGAGAGAGAGAAAGCGGGAGAGAAAGAGCGGGAGCGGAGCGTGCGTGGGCGCGGTCAACGACCCAAGGGCAAGGACGCCAGAAGGACGCTCGGGGGGATATATAATATATCTGCACTTACTGCGACAGGGCCCCTTGTAGGCGATGGCGATGGCGCGGCCCGCCCGGCAGGCCGCCGCCCTCAGGTGGCAGGCGCTCTTGTACGTGTTCCCGTCCACTCCGCAGACCGGCCTCAGCGCCATTCGCTGCTGGTAGCCGTTGCCCGGCGCGCACCTGCGCGAGCACTTGACGCAGTGGGCGCTCAGGTTCTGGTCCAGCAGGCAGCTGCGCCCGTGCCGGCAGCGCACCCCTGCGCAGGAACCTGCGGGCGACGGGGGGCCAGGGGTCACGTCACGCCTTGGTTCTCGCGCCCTTCGGCCGGGCCGTTGGCTCTCGAATATATTTGAATCGGTGGCAATCGCCCGGCCGCCCGAGAGGCGCGCGGCGAGATCTTTGCTCGGGCCTCGGCGAAGAATCGACTTTTGCACGCTCGAGCCGTTTCAACGTTTCAGCCGCGCAAGTTGTCAAAAATTTTCATCGCTCAAGCTGGCCGAGTCGTTCAAATTTATCGAACTGTTCGAATCGAGTCGCAAGTCGAGCGAGCATTTCAATCGTTCGAGTTGTTCCGACATTTTTACCTTTGAAGCTGTTCGCGCCGTTCGAATGGATTGAATGGCTTAACCGTTCAAATTGATCAGATTGTTTAGAACATTATGTTTACTATTAGCTACGGTTCTGCGCATGAATTGAGAACTGGGACTTTATGGAGGTTGGGACAACATAAATAGCTGTAACGGTGTGATCGACTAAAACGACCGAAGTATGTACTAGAATGACTCGAAAAATTCGTCGATCAACTCGAACGGCCGGTATGTTCGAACGAATGAAACTGCTCCATCGGCTCCGACTCGTTCGAGCACCCGAAAGGCCCAGGCTCTACAGCGGAATATTTACATTCGTTTCGTGCGGGAAACATTTCGCCGTTTCCTCGGCAGTGGAAGTAAGAAGGGGGGGGGAGGGTGGGCGATTTACCATACCGATTCAATTTTTTCTTTTCTCTCTTTTTTTGTTTTTTTTTTTTTTTTTTGTTTTTATACAGAGAGCTCTAATTGTACGCGCGCGACAATGCGTGCGGTGTTATACTCACTGCGACAGGGGCCCCCGTAGGCGACCGCGAGCTCGGGCCCGCCCTTCCTGCAGACCCGCCGCCTGAGCTTGCAGACGCTCCGGTAGGTGCGGCCGTCGGTCCCGCAGACCGGGCCCTCCGGCTGCCCGGGCCGCGGCTCCCTGCACTCGGCCCTACAGACGCACTTGGGCATGCCGCGGCGCAGCACGCAGCGCCGGCCCTCGGCGCAGGTGACGCCGTCGCAGCTCGACCGGCAGGAGTCGCACTTCACCCCGCCGCCGAGCACCTGCCAGAAGAAGAGGGCGCCGTTGTCGTAGTCCTCCTCGCTGTAGGCGGTCGTCTCCGGGGCGTTGGCGCCGCCGCAGCACTGCTCCTTGCTCACGCCCTGGGAGAGGATCTCCTTGCAGCGGCCGGCGCTGTTGACGTTGGACCAGCAGGCGCCGCCTGTCGTGCGAGGAAGAGATACGTGTACATAGGACGGTATAATGCGAGGCGCGCGGTAAAGCGGCGCGCCGCCCGCTCGTCGCCGAGATCCCGCGAATCGCGATGAACTGGACGGGGACGCGACGCCTTACCGATCTTAACTCGGCCCGACGCGTGCGAAGCGCTCTGCGACGTATTAATCGAGGCGGGAGAAGCGAGCTGCCAAGGTCTAAAAAGTCACCGTTATCGATTTCGCGCGCGAGCGCTGTCACGTGAAAAGCAAAAAAAAAAAAAAAGAAGAAAAAAAAATGAAAAAGAAAAAAAATTCAATAAAACAAATGACTGGCGAGACTGTCACGGGGAGAGGCGTCTGGCCAAACAATGACTGTATATCCAAGTAATATAATAAAGTAGCTGTATTATCAAGCTCAAATATTTTTTATCGTGCTTTATACCTCTCCGAGTAAATAAGGCTCGACAGATAATATTAGCTTATGTTTGTCGCGCGCAACCGTCAATACAATTAGCAGCGAAAACAAATCGATTTTACTGCTAAGGCGTATAAGCGTGTGCATGCACACTTTGCTTATATAGCAAAGGTTTTCGTTTCCAATGAGCTAATTATATAAATATTTTTCGGCTTCAGTGTACGCAAGACAGGCATTATTTATAATATAGTATAATCTGAAATTGCATAAAGGGATTATACCGGCTTAATGAATTATAATTAATATATATATATATATATATATATATATATATATATATATATATATATATATATATTTGTGCAAGTTCTTGTTACGATCATAATATTATGTAAGGACGCATGCTATGTATACCTGCATCCCGAGCGACAATTAAATATATGTAAATGAGAGAAACAAGTTTACTTAAATATACCGTATGCTCAAATGCGATTAATTTGTAAGCGTATATATTGCGCATTAATAATACGCGCATTATGAGCATGTAGTGCTGTTCGGATGCGCGGGAAAATTTGACAATGACTTTGCGTAAACTTGATGTAAAAAATCATAGAAATTTGAACCTGCAAAGATGAGATTTTTGCAAATAATTGAAAATCACGATAAATGAAAAAAAAAAACTGTCGGCTATCGCAAAAAGGTGCTTTACACGCGATTGAAACGACAGATTAGGCTTTGCAAAGTGTTTACAAAGCGCAAGCTTAGACGTTACATTTATCAAGAGTAAATTGATAAACACAAAAAAAAAATAGTTATGAATGAAACAAAAATTATTGGCTGCTCATTTTATTTCAAAATCCATAGCTCTCGCGTACAATATTAAGTATTTACAATATGTAATAGACTATATCGCAAAATTTTGATATTTTTCAATAATTTACTTTATTAATTCAATTTAATTGCTTAGAAAGGAAAACTATAATATAATTAAGTTTTGTTTGAATGTACGATTAAAAACCGAAATACATTATAATAAAAATATAAACACAACATCGAAATCATGTTTAAATGTCCAACTGTATAATTATAACTTGGATTAATATTACGTTATCATTAGAATTATTTTAAAAAAATACAGAACAGTATACCGTCAGCTTAAGATTTTTTCTACTTTAGAGCCATTTTCATTTGCGTTCAGTCGAAAGTTTAATTTAACTTCACTAAAGTGCCTTTCCCCGTTTATATATTTGCATAAATATATTTAAGCGATAGTCCTTGAAAACTTTTGCTACCGCAATAGAAACAATGTAACGCCTTTTTATACCTGTATGAGAAAAAAAAAACGAAACAAAAACGAAATCCAGAAGAAAAGAAAATCAACAGACTCGGCAGATTTCTCAAAATAGGAGAATGAGAACGGAGCTGATAAAATTTTGGAAGCAGGAGCAAGGGGTGGCTGACAAAGATCTCGCACGTAGGTGGCAGTTGTGTATATTTATAACGCGCGCGAGTATGCGAGTATGTGCATGATCGCGAGAGTGAGCGAGAGAAAGGGGAGAGAGTTGAAGTGAGGGAGACAGGACGAGAGAGAGAGAGAGAGAGAGAGAGAGAGAGATAAAGAGATAAAGAGATAAGTGATATTTATTATGAGAGAGAAAGAGAAAGAGAGAGAGAGAGAGAGAGAGAGAGAGAGAGAGAGAGAGAGAGAGAGAGAGAGGAGCCCGGTGTAATGGAGGAACCAGTTTGCGGGTCAGTGCTCCGCATCACGGCAGAGAAGTTTTAGCATCGTCCAGACGGGCAGACGAAGCCGAAGAGCAGCGCGAGAGCGGCACGCGCGGGGATGAGGACTCGTCAAGGAAAAGGAGGAGGGGCTCCCCGGAGAAAAGGAGAAAAAGAAAAAGATGAAGAAGGGGAGAAGAGGAGGAGGAGGAGGAGGAGGAGGACGTGGAGGACGATGAGGAAGGGGGACCGGGAGTGCAGTGAGTGAGAAACAGAGTGCCCGGTATCCAGGGTGTATGCAGGAGAAAATGCAACTTCTGCTTGGCCCTCTTCTGTTTGTTTCGCTATCCTCGTCCCTCTCTATTTCTCTCTATCACACACACATACAAACGCACACACGCACACACCCTCTCTCTCTCTCTCTCTCTCTCTCTCTCTTACACACACACAAACACACACTCACACACACACACACACTCTCTCTCTCTCCCTCTCTCTCTCCCTGTCCGTCCCTCTCTGCTTTTCAGAAGGCTCGACCACCAAGCGCATCCGCGGGGCCGGCGGCGAGAGCCCGCGCGCCGTCGCGATCCGGCTCCGCGCGGATGCAAATGAGAGCGCGAGCGTCGCCTCGCGCCGCGCCGATCCGCGGGTGACGATGCCGATCCCCCTTGTTTTGCCGATGCCACTTTGATCGTCCGCTGGCTGGCTCGCTCGCTCGCTCGCTCGCTCTCTCGCTCGCTCGATCTCCCTAAATCGTATATTATGGCAGGCTGCTCACGGGCTTCTGGCGTTATGAGACTCACCGGTGGCCGGCCGCGCGCGGATCAGCAGCCCGATCATCATCAGCGGCAGCAGAAGCGCGCCGGTCTTCGTCGTCGTGGCCCGTGCCGGTCGTCGTCGTAGCCGTCCTCGTCGCCGTTCGCACGTCATCTCATGCGGGCCACGCCGGGCGTCCTCGCGCTTCACCACATGCCATGGCGCCGCGGCGACATGCTCTCTCGCTCGCTTTCTCTCCCCCTCTCTCTCGCTCTATCTCTCTCTCTCTCGCTCTCGCTCTCTCTCTCTCTCTCTCTCTCTCTCTCTCGCTCTCTCGCTCTTTCGCTCTTTCGCTCTTTCGCCCGCTCTCCCTCCCCCTCTCCCGCGCTCGCTCCCTCCGTCGGTCGGGGCGCTGATGCAGCGGCGAGCTGGTGCGGTTGCAGCCACAATATATAATGTGTATAAATGCGCGCGTTAACGCAGAGGCCCGAGCGCCTTCGACGGCGCGCTCAATGAAACTGCAGAACGACGCGCCGCGGCGATCTCGAGCGAGCCGACTTACGCGCTCTCCGCGCTCTCTCGGGGCTCTCCCTCCTCGCGGTGGTGCGGTGCCGCCGCCGCCGCCGCTGCCGCCGCCG
The DNA here is from genome assembly GCA_018907035.1 of Sycobia sp. Sy_11. Lineage (NCBI taxonomy): Eukaryota > Metazoa > Arthropoda > Insecta > Hymenoptera > Epichrysomallidae > Sycobia > Sycobia sp. Sy_11. The sequence goes on from JACCIC010000005.1 coordinate 5,480,007, forward strand.
CCGCTACGGCCGCCGCCGCCGACGCCGCCACCGCCGTCGCTCGAAGGAGAGACAGAGACGAGAGAGAGAGAGAGAGAGAGAGAGAGAGAGAGTGAGACGGAGAGAGACGAAGGGAGCCAGCAAGCGCGCGCGCGCGCGCTTATATTCGAATCCTCCCCCGCTGGTCGCGGCCGCCCGAGACTGCGATGCAGCGGCGGAGCGAGCGGGCGCAAGCGGAAAACCGTGACCCAAGTGCGCACGCGGGAAGAGTCGGAGCGGGACGATCCGCAATCGTGCTCGGGATTCGCGTTGCGTTCTGTCATGCGACGAAGAGGGGCGCAGGGGGAGGAGGGGAGGATGGTGATGAAATTGCGGCCATCCCTTGGTGCAAACTGGGGCCGAGAAAACATTTTGATGTTCGAACAACTGGAACAGCCGACCGAGCAGACGCGATTATTTTAATAATTCGAGCTTGTCGAAATGTTCGGGGCACTATTTGTTGTTCTTGATTAGGCAACTATTTGTGGCTGGAGATGTTTCGATACTCGGACCGTTCGGAATAGTTCGATTGACCCAATTATTCGATCTGTTCGGACGGTATGGGGCGTTCGAGCGTTTCGGCTGCTTCAACTTGTCGAACTTTTCGAGCTGTTCGAATAGCTTGAAAAGTTTCAATGTTTCGGTTATTCCAGTCGTTCAAGCTGTTCATAGCGTTCGATTAATTTGAGATGCAGATTTTTTGGGCCGTTCGAGTCGCGCGAACTCTCCATGCGCGAATAGCGCCCTTCACTTTAACAAACTATTTTTTGATTCGTTCGAGCAACTGCGTATGTGTGAATATTTCGGCCATTCGAATAGGTCAACCGTCCCAGTTGTCCATGCTATTTGATTTGTTTGAAGAATACAGCTGTTGGATTTGATTAAACTATTCGAAGATGTCATATGAGTCTAAAATATTATATATAAATAATTCTCGATACTTGAATCACATCTCGTAAAATTTCAAAGAATTATGTACCACAGTTTCTAATAAATTTTTAAAGATTTCTGGCAATGTTTCAATTTTTCATTTATAAAACTTTCTAGAAATTAATGGTAATTTTTTGAATTTTTTCAGTCTACGATCTAATAACCGAGCACTATCCTAATTTTTAATAGAAAACTTTTCTCAGTGTATGATACGCGGGCGGCCCTAAAGTCGATCTTTTCATTCGTTAACAAGATGGCAGGGAACAAAAACAAAATCGAAAACAAATCGATAAGCGCCTTTTCATACATTATAAAAATAATCAATCTATGCGAGATACTGGTGTTCTGCTCTAATGCAAAGGGTTAAGCAATTTTTACTTTGCCAATTTGGCCAGCGCTGCATTTTTCGATACCACTTTTTTGAAAAGTTCTCGCAAACATACTGTCGCGAATCGTAATGTATTATTCAGCAAACGTGAGCATTCTGACCTGCTGGTTTCTTTTTTTCATTTTTATTCTTTTTTTATTTTAATGAAAGATATACTTCCTTCTGAAAATGCACTTCAAGCACGAATCGAGCAATGAGTGCAAGAAAAGAACGGAATTCTGGTAAAACTGGTGGTAATTCTGGTTTTTATATTGCTTTTTATAAGTAAAATTTCGATTATTTTACTAATCATTGCAATGTTAAATAGAATTTTATTTGCAAATATTAAACATATATTTCTGTGTATATTGAATAAGCGCAAAAAGTAGGTTAAAGTAACGTTATTTTAGAAAGCTCGAACAAGATTAATATTATTAAATATTACATTATTATTGTAAATACTTTAAGATATTTTGTAAAAAGCCTATAACAAAATTATTGAATCAAACATTTAACATATAATGAAATTCAATTCATGTAGCAGTAAATTTGTAATTCATACGATCGAACATCGCTTATAAATTATTCCGAATGAAATAGAAAAAAAGACATCAACGAACTTCACGAATTGTTATTGTTTTATGATTAATTTGAAAGTCATTAAGTGTTAAATAAATAAGATCACAATAATTTTCGATTCAGTTTTCTAGAATTCAAAAGTAACAATGAAGTTTTTTCTTATATTTTTCATCTATAATTCAGCTTTTATCAATGAGTGAAGTTTTTAACGTATTGCATGCATGTATAAAATGACTAATTGACCAACCAATATTATTATAGTCCATGCACTATGTTAGTAATTAACAGGTTATGTATAATTGTTTTCAACAAACAAACTTTCTTTGTAATATATCTCGTAAAATTAGAAAGAATCGAGGGTAGATTGCTTTTCGAAAAGTCGACTACTCTATACATTTACACTGAGTGCGAGAAAAAGATATCCGACTATACGATATAATGTGCTAATTTCCCAGAGAGTTCAATCGCTCGCGACCGAGCGAGAATTGAAACCAGCCATAGAGTATGGAAATGTTTCGGCTCTAACGAAAGAATCCGATTTTATAAGCAAATGGAAATTTAACCGTTACCGGTGCGCGTCGGCAAAATGCCTATGTGCCCGATAGTGTTTGCGCACGCGCGCGCGCGCGCGCGCGAAGTTCCAGCGAAATGCTCAAATATGCACAGACGCGGGCGACGGCGTGAAGTTCAACGAAATGCACAAATATGTACAGACGGCGAGCGCGAAGGGTATTAATGCAGGAATTCTACTGATTTGTACTTGTAAAGAGGGGAATATAATTTGCTGTGGATATTGATTTTTAAGGAGTTGTTCATTGACAATTGAATATAATTTATTCATCATTTTTATAACTGCATCATTTAATCAAAATAAATAGCATTTACCAGTAGAATTTTTCACAACTAATTCGTATAACACATTATTTTGGAGAATTTTTTGAAAATTAAATTACACTTAGATGAAGTACGTTTATTTCACGCTGAAATATGATACCTGTGAGAAGGTAGCCACTAAAGAAAGAATTTAAGGATGATTTAATTCAGATAATTTCCAATAGCGATAAAAAAAACAACTTTCAATTATAACAGTACGAATAGTGTGACCAAATTTTAAGTAGATGAGTGTCGAGTATAGTCAGCCGATGTGTTTATATATATTTGCTGTAGAAATATATAGATATACATCAGATATATATATATATATATATATATATATATATATATATATATATATATATATATATGATATAAGCTTTTACCCTTCTATATTATTATCTATATTATTATCATTCTTTTAATTAGATTATCACGTGAAATCCTAAGAATTATTATTTTCACTAAAACGATATTTTACGTGTTGCATTGGAAAAACTATACAAAGAGCATTTGTCCAACTTCAGCTCCGTTACTCGATTCTGTCACTAAAAAAATATTAATTGAAAGGCCTCTTTTTGTCAGCTATAACATGAAATATTATCGTCAAGTTATTATTTCGAAAAGAAGATTTTATTGCTCATAATGCACTCGCTGTAATTGTAACGCCTTTTTCATTATACCAAAACTCGCACTAATTTAATACTTTTTGTTTACATTCTGTACAAAACGGAATTCACTGCGTGAATTTAGTTAATATTTGCATACAAAAAAGCCAAGAATTTCATTCTTCAAATGAAATTTATACTGTATGATTTATACACAGATATATTAGAATTTAAATTTTAAATTTAGTTCAGTAAATGATCCATCTTTTTCTAGTTCTACTAAAAAAAAAACAACAACACAAAAAACAGAAGAAATCTGTTCAATTTTCGATAGGGTAGTTTAAAAGATATAATTGAGGTAGCGAGCGGGAGCGAAGAAAAGTGAATAAAGAAAGTAAGTAGAAATGAAGAGGAGACGGAAAGAGCATCAGAGATATAAGAAAGCAAAAAGGAGGGGGAGGCGGTAGGGGAAGTCCTGAAGAAAGCGCAGTCTCCCAGGTGCATCTGCGATGCACCTGTCCCCCTGTTTTCTGGGTATTATATATTTTTTGCTAATTCAGGTGGCAGAAGGGACGCCGGACGAGACAGAGAGAGATATAGAATGAGGGAGAGAGAGAGAGAGAGAGAGAGAGAGAGAGAAGGAGTGGGAGAGGGGAAGAGAAAGATACAGAGGCGGCAAGAAGGAGCGAGAAAGAGAGAGTCGACGCTTTCCGAGAAGGCAATTTGCCATTTTATTTTTTTCCCCGCTCCCTTCTGGCGTTGCTTTATTTTTCCTTCTTCCTCGCTCTCACCTCCTGCGTGTGACGCGTCGTTCTCCGTGTTATTGAAAAAAAAAAAGAGGACCTCGTATCCTCGCATACACATATAGATTTTTGGATCCGGGGCCTAGGCGGCGCTGCAATTGATGCTGATTTTTCGCGCGGTTCTCGCTCCATCCGGCGCAGAGCCCGGCATCCCGATACCGCATAATTAATATGTATATGCAGAAATGTCAAGGGTTGAGAGAGCGACATCCATCTGGGTTTCGGCCCGGGCTACTTGGCATATTATATATATATATATATATATATATATATATATATATATATATATACATGTCTAATAGCCACTCGGTATAGGGCTGTTGAAGTTCGGAGCAGAACCTTTGAACCCTCCGGCTCTGCAGTCGAGTTCGTGTCCCTGATGTGTGTATTCTTCGGTTTATATATATATATATATATATATATATATATATATATATATATAGCATATATAAGCTAGTCGCGAACAAGCCCTCGCGACTTGACAGGATGTGCGGCATTGTTTTCATCCTTCCTCACCCTTGCGCGCACTCGCTCTTTTTCATTCTCCTCCTCCTTCTTCATCTTCTTCGTCTTTTTTCCTTTCCTGCCATTTTCGTTTGCCCCGTACCGCCTCTAATAGGAGGCCTAAAAAACTTAGTACTTAGGGGAGGGGGGCTGAAATAACTAAACCGATTAGAATTTTCTAGGCTTTACATTAAAATGCTTACAATTAAAATAAGCTCTTCAAGGATTTAATTTAAACACAAATGACATCAAAATGAATGATTTTGTCAAAAATTATCTTATTCCTAAATAAAAGAACGAAATACTAAAGTAGATTATTTTGGCGCGCTCTGAAAGAGTAGATAACTCCACGTAAAACTTATACCCCGAAATGAACTTGTTTACTTATTGCCCACTGAGATTGCGTGGTATTTTCAACGAGCTTTCTCAAATCTGATCCGATCTGCCCTGCTTTAAAACTCGAAAAATTCCGCTTAAAATCAATGGTAACACAAAGACTATCTATTTATGAATATAGAACGAATCTAGTGTCAAACGTAGCAATTTCCATTTGTAAAAATTAAGTTGCGATTATGAACTTATAGGAATATAATGTGGCTTCGATTCCAGAGCAATGGATATTTTATTGTGATCAGTCTGTATAATTTTGTAATGACATAGAAATTATCTGAAATTTAGAAGAAAAAATTTTTTCCTAGGAAATTCATTTCTCAGGATTCACGTTAGTAAGGTTTGCACGGTCAAGTGCAAGCGATTTCATCAGCGCAAGGTTTGTTTTCAATCACGCTATCGACAATTTAAAGACATAATGTTCTATTATAATTAGCCACAGTACGTATTAGAAGCTAATTAATTGAAAAGCTGTATCTTTGCTCTTAAGAACTTTGAATTTCACAGGAAGGGGTTTTGGAAAAGTGTATCGCTAATACCGAGCTCTCTTTATATAAGACGAGACTGTGACGATCGGCACCGGCCCGCGCCGCGCCGCGCCTACAGCATTATATGTATAACGAGCTGTAGGGACGAGCGGTAGATTTGGAGAGCGAAAAATTCAGGTAAAGCGCGTTTACATCCGCGCTCACGGGCGCGCGGGCGGCCGGGGTGAGGTACGCGCGGGCATTCCGCAACGACCTAATGAGCCCGCTAGAGGCATCAAGAGCTCGACCACCTGTGCAAGCCGCTCGCCCGCCCGCCCGCCCGCCTCCCGCCGCCATCCCTAATGATGTGAACACTGGTACCTATATATGTATATATATATATATATATATATATATATATATATATATATAACACCGCACGAAGCATCATATTGTACTTTCCAATGAGTCCGGTATACATCTCCTTTAATTAGAGCCCTCCCCCTGATTATTTTTATCCCGCGATTATTATTTAAATGCAATGAAAATAACCACGCAGCACTGAAAGCGACTCCCTGGGATTTGTTTTCATTCTCTTATTTATACTACATTTATTGATCGGAATTTATTGCGAATTTTTAAATATTGCCTCGCAATGGCATTGCGAATCTGACATAGCTTCCAAATAAAAGTACACGTCTTTTTCACACAAAAGTACACGTCTTCTGGGGATAGAATTGAAAAAACTTTCATAAAATTGATATAATATAATTGTATTATATTGTTTCAATAATTATATTTTAGTAAACCATGTCCTCTACTTACGTATATTCTCTATTCATGCTATATCGTAATCAACCATTCTAAATAAACGAGTTGAAACTGTTCTGGATTCTATACCCTTTATCTAATATATTGCCACTATATAAAATAGAATTAAATACAGGGATGATGAAGAAAAATTTGTCATAATTTGACGTTATCGTAAAATATTAGTTAAAAAAATTTTTTACTCGATCGGTAAAATTTGCAGTTGACAGCCCCTTAATTGTTATTTTTTATACTACTTCGTATATATATATTATAGAAATTCAAGAAGAACATTAATTTAACAATAAAACTAATTCCTATTTATTACATGCTGCATTCAATATTTGAATAGATTATTAAGGGGGGGGGGTTATAAACAAGAACAGTCTAATTATCATTATATAATTATAAAATTTTATAAAGACTGTAACACTGGTAAAAATATTTGAAATTCGAGTAGATTCTGCTTTGCACCTTTTTGCTTTTGCCATCGATCAATCCACAAAGCATTAGATATATCATGGAAATATTTTCTTTAAGATTTTATTTTAGAATAGCTATGATATGAATCTCCCGAAATGAATAAATATTATCGATTTGATCAGCGGCGAATAAATCGTTACGATTTGACGACTACGATTACCTTTGCTCAATATAAATCTATATATTGTAAATGTCTTGCGTAATAAAAATAATTATCGACAATTAAAACTTACTCAGGACGAAATGAAAAAACAAAAAGCGCACATACCACGCGAGTAAATTAAAATATTTACCAGCCATCTCTTTTACAATTTTGATTTTGCCTATTTTCGACAACATCTCGGGCAAGAAAGGCTATTGATGAGAGGCTTGCTTGATAAGAAGCGCCATATAGTTGAAACGGGGCGGCTGCTTCTGCTGCTGCTGCTGCTGCTGCTTCTGCCGCGTCGAGAAGCACTCGATGCTCCTGCACAATGGCACTCCTAATTCTCAATTCTCTTTCATTTTTTTTCTTTTTCTCGTATAATCCCTCCGCCCCTCTCTCTCTCTCCCTCTCACGCTCTCTCTCTCTCTCTCTCTCTCTCTCTCTCTCTCTCTCCCTCTCTCTCTCTATCTCTCATTTCTACCGTTTCTTCGCCGGGGCCGCGGAGGAGAGGACCAAAGTTTTTAGCCGCCGCGCCCCTTGTCCCCCTTCCCGTCCACGGCGTGCACCGATCAATTTCCCACTCAGACGAGAATCATTAGTCTTATATACGGCCTGGTAGAGAGGGGCACTTTGTCGAAGGGCGCCGGTAAGCACACTTGATAAGCTCGCGTGCGGGCGAGCGAGCGAGCGAGCGAGCGAGCGCGTGCGCCCGCCACTGCAAAGTCAAAACGAAAATTGCAGGCGCACGCAGACGCAGAGCTCCCCGTGGCAGAGCTGCGGCGCGGCGCGATCTCCGCCGGTCTGGCCTTTTCACTTTCTGTGTTTTCTTATTTTCCGTCAGACATGTTTTTACGCGGCCCTCGAGCTGCCTTCACTTCACTCTTGTCGGTCTCTCTTTCCCTCTCTCTCTCTCTCTCTCTCTCTCTCTCTCTCGTCTCTCATTCTCCTCTCCCTCTCTGCATCGTTTGCTATTCCGTTCCGTTAGAAAAACTGGCAATCCTTTGTAGCTCGCTCGTTTTCACTGTATGTACAGGATTGCTGGAATCTCAATTTTTGGCCATTTCTTATATACCGGTTTAAGTGTCAATGTATAGAGTTGACAATTTTTTTTAATTTTTTTTTTAAAGATAACGTCCGTTCGCCACCACAAATAAAATCGAATAGACGCAAAAGACAATGTCAATTCGTGATTTGGACGAAGCCGCCTGTTGATGTATCGATAATTATATAGGCCAAATAGTGCTGACCAGTTTAGACCAGATTAGAGCGTCTGTCCATTAGAGAGACATATTATTATTATATATTATGAGAGTACATTGACCTGCAAGCAAACGTCTAGACGGCCACCAGACTCGCCACGAGATATCGGAACCGAAACCAAAACTGAAAGTGAAACCGAGTGCTGACTGAGTTCATCCTTAATTTCCACGAACTGCTTAACTTACAGACGCTTGGACATAGAAATTACATGTACGCGTGCGAAACCGCGAGCGCATATAAATATACATATGTGTGTGTTTGTGTGTGTGTGTGTGTGTGTGTGTGTGTGTGTATTTTATTCTCGAATTCTCGTATGAGCATTGGTTATATTAGCTGGAATATTTGGTAGGTGTCTTCGGTTTAACACGTGAATTACAAATTTTAAAAGTTTTTTGTAATTTTTCTTAAGTTTGAAGTATATATACCAAGTCCAAATTCAGAAAAAATAGTATATTTAATATTACTTTTCAGCAAAGCTAATGAACATCGATTTTTTTTCTATTTATCCTTCATTCATAAAGGAATAAAAATTTTCTACCTCGTCAAAATCTATTGCAAAAGTGTTCCCAACATCCGACAAATAGGATGCTGCCCCGGAAACACAATAATTGTAACGATTTATCGGCTAAATTAAGCAAAAGAGATATGTAGTCAATAGCAGCAAAAAGAAATAATACAAATGACACTTGAAATTTTCTTAAAGGTAGGACTAATTGCTGATTTATGGAAATCTAGATGAAACATATTTAAATTTTATGAAAAAGTGCGGTTAGTGTTAAAAATTTTTTATTATCGATAGCTTTTTCGGTAATCAAGCATCATGAAGATAAATATTTAATACTGAAAGCTAAAATTTCGATATTCGAAAAAGAAAACTTAATCTAAACCTTTTCATTTTTTAAACATTCAATAAATCATTTGGACAATCATCCATATAAACAAGTGAGCTACGGGGCCTACATTGTCTGACACCCATACAGTGCCTGTCCTTTTAGGGCCCCTGGTTTACAATACAAGAGGTAAATTGACTCTGCCTCGACTTCGACCTCGCAAAATTCACCTCTTTATAAAATACATCAAAATGTTTTCTTCATATACATGATCTAAAAAAAGCGATTTCATCTAAACGTTAACTTAAATAAATGTCACTTTCTTTCTTCTTTTCACGTCATATAGGTAACAAAACATTCGACTTTTATTATACATTTATTTACTGGGCGATCGCCAAATTCACAAATCTGAATTTATTAGCAGATTGATTTAGATATAGTTGATAAAGAACATGTTTATTTTGTGTTCAAAGTATTAAAAAGCTTTCAACATGATCGCTAGATCTGTCGTAATTCACTCTGTATATACGTCGGAATCTCTTGAAAAAAAAAATCCCGAGGCTCTTGTTACCATCTGTTGAAATCGCTCTTTTTGTCGAACCATATACACGTATGGTTGAGCGATTTGGTCGTTATGAACAGATCAGGTATACCATCTATTGGACACTATTATTCGTCACCTAACCAGGCCTTTACCTTGTAGATATATCGCACGCCCTCACACATATCACGATTACTCGTTTATCATGAATAAATTTAAGCTATCTCCCTTGTATCAACTGATCGTTATCATGACTTCTTACTCATATTTAGAGTATACCTAATTCCTTCATATCTTGTTCCGACGTTATTGCTTTTATTCGTTTAGTATAGGGTTATCTCAATTTCCGCAAGAGGATAGAATTTACTCGCGGATAGCATAACCACTCTCTGACATTATCTGTTTGTGAAAGCTCTATCGCAAATCCAACTTGATTTATCTAAGACCTGATGAATCTTACAGTATTCTTACTTTTTATCCTATCTGTGGAAAAATTTGTGAAAATCAAGATTACAATTTTAAAGTTTCACGCGAGCTGTTATTGACATAAAAACATTGTTAATATACAAGAATTAACTTCTTTTTTCAGAATACTGCAATATTATCATAATTAATAACTAAACTTTTGAAAATCAAAGATATTTTTCCAGATGCTCAGAAGAATAGGCATGGAGTTGGATTATAGTCAGAACCACACATCTTTTTGACTTCAGTTGTATTTTACAGAACCATCATAAGCTGCATAGCTCCGTCGTTTCGAGAAAAACGACAGAATGAAAAAATAAGGGTATAAATGTAATCCTGGTATTGCTTTCTGGGAAACGACAAAAAAAATTCTTGCACGCTTCCATCAATATAGATCAAAGAGGCCGTGGAACTCGCTTCATCTTGATAATCAATGCATTTCTGCACATGAAGCAATTTTAAAAGGAAAATTTCTTCTGAATTTTTTACTTAATTTTCAAAATGTTCTACGTTCAGTTAATTATTCAGTGCAGTAGCCTTTTTTTATCAAGAAATAATTATTTTTTGACTTTTTATTCTTCAGAAGAGTTTTTTTTGTCTAAGCGTAATTGTAAAAGAGCTCCCAAGTCCATCGATTTTTAACAAAAAAATCAATACATAAATATAGCGCAAGATGATTAACATCAGTTTTGCGCCATAAAACTTTTTAAACTTTTTCACGATAGGCGGAACTTTTTACGCGCATTCTTTCGACGCCCGCGAATTATCCGCCGCCTCTTGTATATGTATGTTTATGTATATATATATATATATATATATATATATATATATATATATATATGCATATGTATTCTTTCCAGTGTTCCAAGCGCGGGCGCACATGCAGAAGCGCCAAGTCAGTATAAATACACACGCGTCGATATCGATAGTCACGAGTAGCGCGCACACTACTGTTTGTTTTGTCTGTCGATTCTCTTTCTCGGCGCGGGCTGGTAAAGTATTCGCGAACGGCTGATATTACCCCCTATGTGTATATATATATATATATATATATATATATATATATATATATCTACTCGACCGTGCGCGAATGCGCGTAATATTTTCGCACGATCGTCTCGCATTCCCGCGTCTCCGCTATTACATCCCCCCAAATCGTTCCGCGTGCGCATTCTACCGTTTAAGACCCTCAACGCATACACACATACAAACACAAATATCCGTCCTACATTTATATATATATATATATATATATATATATATATATATATATATACATGCACGTGTGTATACGCCTTTGTGTATATGCATATATAGGGTACATACACACGAGGACGCACAGACATATGGGTTCGTGCGATTCTTTGCTCCGATATCTCGTTAGCGCTCCTAGATGCCCAAGGCATACTGTATATAGCCTGTCTGGGGATTAGACGTTTGCGCAAATCTAATGACCGCATCTGAAGTTGATATATATATATATATATATATATATATATATATATATATATATATATATAGTATATGTGGAACGGAGGGACATGCGCCAGAAACAAGCTAAGCGCGTGCTTATGCGGTCCTGCGCGGCAGCGCAGTAAGCGCGCGATCGCGATGCAGCGATATACACAACAACGCGCGCCGTAGTAAACAGCGATGGAACGCGAGCCGCCGAGCTGGAGCCTTTTAACTCGTGTGTGTGTGTGTGTGTGTGTGTGTGTGTGTGTGTGTGTGTGTGTGTGTGTGTGTGTGTGTGTGTGTGTGTGTGTGTGTGTGTGTGTGTGTGTGTGTGTGTGTGTGTGTGTGTGTGTGTGTGTGTGCACATATGTATATGGATATGTATATATATATATATATATATATATATATATATATATATATATGTATATATCGGACTATAGCGGGTATTTTCGTGCTGGAGTGAATAGAAGAGAGGGTGGGAGGGTGGGTGGAGCAGAGAGAGAAAGAAAGGAAGAGAGAGATAGGGAAAGGGGAAGGAGAGACAGCGACGGGGAGACGACGGCCTTGTCTCGTTCAGAGCGTGTCTGTTAGTTTGCCATCGCAAGCGCCCGCGCGCCACTCAGTATGCCTCGCAATGATTGCTTATATACCTATGATGCACGTGCATCTCCTATACGTGCATGCTTAATCAAAAGGTGATTGAACTTGAGCATCGGCCAGTCGGTACGAGGCGGATTCTTCCCGAGCGTCCTCTTACATGCACGAGGCGATTCGCTTTTCACTTGTATTTTTAGCTCTAGTTTTTCACATTAGTTTTTATTTAACAGCGATATTACATTACATATACAGGGTTGATGTATATATATAGGTATATTAAGATCTTTATGAAGGCGTGGGTTACGTTACGTCTATTTATATAAAACTGTATACAATGTCCAGTAAAACAATAAAGAATATAAAAAAACACATGCAAATCTTCTTCATTGAAAAAACTATTAGACATATATACTTCTATTATATCTCATTAAAGTTTATTGAAAGCGTATACAAAAATATTTACTTTTCTGTAAACTAGTAGCAATGCGTGTATTTTTATCAATTAAATATGCATTACAAATATACCATTTTCCATATGTGAAAATTATCGACTTAATGAACTGTTTCGACGTAAAAAATTAGGGCATTCTAGATACGTGAAAGAAATCTGCTGAGAATTAATGTTTGCACATTGGTCGCAACATTGATCGAATTCGCGTGACAAAAAGCGAATAGTTGAACCTATTTTCCACAGCCTCGAATACTATTTATGATGCACGATGATAAAGTCATACTTTACAACCTGCATGTATATGAAACGTAGTCTTTTAAAGGACAGCCTAGCTATATTCATGCAGCAATAGCCAAACCACAAGGTATACTATTGCTAACTATCTATGCACTGATTGCATATATTATTATGCTTCAATAATATATGTTTTGCATTTTTTTAACGTTTCTAGAATGTTAACTCTAATGTGTAGATTTGGAAGTAGCTTGATTTTAACGAGGAAAGTAACCCAACTTGAGGTCATAGATTTTTCTCCCAATTTATTCAGCTTTTCTGTAATCGACTAAATAGATGATTTATGAAGTAGATAAAATAATCTTAGCACTCAAAATTTCTTTAACCTTATGCCAATTCGCTACTCTATAACTCTTTGGTTATGCATTTCCAGCGGTATACAATTGCATCAATCCTTCATTAAAAACTTGTCTAATATTATAAAGTCTAGAATGAACTGCTAAGTACCGAAAAATGCAGTTATTTATTTTTTTATGCATGGTGAAAAACTGCTTAATATTAATTATAGAAATAAGATTATAGTGTGGTCAATATATTTCTCTATACAACTAAGAAGATTTTAAATGTAAGAATTAGCTTCTCAGCAAATCAAATGGTTAGATGATAAAAATAAATTTCATTGTTATATTATTTAAACAAAATCATCATTATTATTTAAACAAAGTCATCTCAAGATTAAATATTGACCCTATTAATCCTGAAAGGGTATTCAGCTCACCTATTATGCATCATATATAATAAAGTTTATATTATAAGCTTTTTACAGAAACCGAGAAGAGAAAAGACTGTAACTAATTGCCATGACTACTTGATTACTTTTTTTTCATTGAATCCAATGAATAATTTCGCTAAACTAATTTGATTGAACAATAATTATTTTAAAAAAGTAGAAGACTTTTTATTGTCCTTTTTATCATTATTTAACCTCATACTGTGATCCGCAGAGACTTAGAAGCCTTATCAATTATAATTTATGCTTGAGTATTAGAGGATCGATTTCACGCCTCTCAGAGTCACATGTTAGATGCAAATTTTCGACAAAAATCCTCGGATTCGAAGAAATTCCCGCAAATATTACTTAATCTGGATGATCTCTTTCTACGAAATGCCAACTAAATTAATTTCCGAGGCTTAATGTAATGGGATTGGCTTTGAGCAAGGTGCTGGTCAATCGGAGGTGACTGCACTTCTTTAAATAAAGACTTATAACAAAGCAAGAGTCGTAAAGGTTATAGAAAAATTCGAAAAATTTGGAGAATTGACTAAAAATTCTTTTCACAATGCATGAACCATACCTCTAGCTAGTCAAAAAAACTCTACACTAAAGTATTTTACACCTGATCGATCTATTCAATATTTGTGTTAAGTGCCATTATATATCAGTAGATTCTTCGTGAAATCTGACGCGTATTAAATCCTACTTAAATTAAACGTTTCTGGCCAAATTTGGTCGCACGCTATATACAATCCGATGGGCTACTTTTATATTTGTACTTTCACGCACATAACTAGAATTCTTCTTGATTCATTATTAAGTAAAAATCTATTCATAAATATCCCAACGCAAGTGGCTGTAACTTATTAAGAACGAGATTTTAATTTTTAACTTGGTTCATTACTAGAGTTGTTAACATTTTCATATATGCTAATTAGTTAGCTAAATTGCTGATCGAATAATAATATTTTAGATAGTTTGTACTAACAGTTTTTCTCCATTATTGAATATAAAAAAATTTTAACTTTTTAAAATTTCTTTACCTTACATTATACTATTGAATAGGTAGTTACTTTATACCCAGAATATGAATTCACACATAGATCCTTATTTTCTTTAAGTTGATTTGAGAAATTGATAGAGATAAAGTCATCGAAAGAATGAGTTGGTCAGTTAATTCAGAGTAGAAACAGAAATTGCCAATGGCTAGTGGTATTTACCGAAATAGTGGCTTACCTTTTAGAAGGGTGGTAAAGAACAAATATCTTAAGCCCGCTTACATATTTTACGTCTAGCATAACAAATACATTTTATCGAAAACAGGTTCGGATTGAATGACTGGATTTTTATTCAAAATTGAAAGTAGTTAATATGATAACTTCAAACATAATTTGAGTGTGCAATTAATGAGACTTAAGAATAGAATATTTTGCCTGGATTCCTATTTGAATATCTGATTAGTGAATCATAATATTCCATTTATTTATAACAGAGATATCAATGATGGAGGAAATGTTTGCTTGCGACTGAACAGAGGAATTCTTGTAAAATAGTACAAGTCTATCTAAAACGACAACTAAATTTTCATGTTAAAACAAAACTAGCGATATTCCATATGAAATCATACTTGAATGGACTGGATTCCATATGAATATGGAAGTTGATGCATATTTTTCTCAATTTCCAAATCGATTTCGACTAGTTTTGTTATAAGAAATTGCAAGATTAATTTGCTAATACCTGATCGAGCTAATTAGCTAAAACTATTATATTTTCTTAATTATTATTTAGGTATAAATATCCTATCAAACTTGATTATAAGCAACATAAAATATCTACCTATATGTTGTTATATATATATATATATATATATATATATATATATATATATATCGTCTTCGCACGATGAAAGATCTGCCTTACACTTTGAAAAACCCAAAATCTAAATATTTTTCTGAAATGACTCAGGAACTTTTAAAACGACGACAATGTGAACCTCAATATTATATTAGAGTAGGATCAACAATTTTAGTGACATCATTATTTAAACATCTTGCTTGTATTAGATTAAACTTTAGCCTTTATACAGCCTCATCCAAGAATTGCCATTATAATAGATTTATATAAATGACGTGAAATCCTTTGTATTTTTCCATTAAATAGAAGTTCTCAACGTGTTCAAAAGAATTCTTAACAAGAAAAGGAGAAAAAAAAAGCAGAAAAAAGTTTCTTCGAAGGCATAGCTCGGATAAATGAAATACATTTATAAATTACAAATACGCAGTTCCATTTTTCAAATGTGTCCACAGTTTATCAACATTTGCGCTAGGCAGAAAACTCGCCAACCATATACATTTAGCTTATTTGCTTTTCCATTTTCAGAATAAGACAGTGGCATTTACCGTTCAGTATATATCGATTCATTAAAGAAATTGCGAAGAAATGCTATGCCTCGAACTTCCATAATTCTTTATCCGTAAATCCTCGGCTCGGTTACAATAAATCATATAGAATATACGACTAACGATTTCGCTACCCAGTATATTAATAGAAGAAATTGATGTTATGCTATATTTAGGCTCTTCAAACTTTCTTCCACTCAGGCTTTAGCGGATCTTCACGAACTTCATAATTTACGAGTATTTTTTACTTCTCATGAGAATTAATGATATCTTCAACGCATAATATAAAGATAAATATTGTGATTCTTCAATATGGGTATTAAAATATCAAATAAATCTATCTTAAGCATTCTATCTTCTTATTTGATATTTGAAACTTCTGTATATACTTTGATATTTAAACAAAAATAGTTAATAATAAAATCCTATACATAAATATTGAACGAAACTAGTCATTTAATTATACATATAAGACAGTTTTTAATCTATCAATTAAATTTTCATTATCTATTCTTTGATTTATTTGTAACTGAAAATTAAGTAGATATTATTTTATAGTCAGTTTTATAACCTTTTGTTATAAAATTTAACTCTGAAAATTATTGTAAAACTTTAATTTGTTGCCTTCCTACAGTTAATTTTGAATTTAATAATAAATTTTTAATTAAACAGCGTTAATTAGAATGATATAACAAATGTGATTATGTATGCGGAAAAAGTTGAATGGATAATATTTTATATTTCATTTTGCTCTTCATGTTTTATGATGTCTTCTGCACTCATAAATCCTGAGTAACTGCAATCGTTTGCATGCAATTATATAATTTTAGGCTTTAACTCATGTATCCGTTAATGGCACAGCGCCTTTCAATTAAAAAAAATTAAATACAATTTGAAGGCACTCTTTTCATTCTTATACTTCTTAATTATTCAAATCAGTTCTAAGAATACTTATTATTGTAACATTGTCAAAATATATATATAAAAAAAATTTTTTAATGAAAATTTACATATACGTGCTTCAGAAAACGAATGAACAGATTATTTAAAAAAAAAGTTAATATATGAAATGCAGTGTCTACGATCGAGTTAATTTTTTTTCATTCTGGAAAATCAATAAAAGTTAGACATGTCAGACAAATAAGAATGCAAACGTTCATTCCATTATCGTAAAAGTTTAAAATATTTATATTAAATAATTCGGGAAATAAAAATTGTATTATATTATCAACATTTTTATATATTGTTGTCCACACTGGCACATGAAACATTCAAATTATAGACAAAAACTATATGTTAATAGTATTAATAATTCTATTACAATGTATCAGCCTTCATATTTAAACAGTAATTTTGTAAATAATATTTTTTAATGGTTACTATTTGATTTATAGATATCTCCTTCATATATTCACTGTAATTTGTTTAACATGCTAATTTTAATAAATATAATAAATGTAATAAATAGAAAACGTTGTGGAAGTCTGAAGTTTTGAAACATAAGTTGATCTAAAAAACGACAATGACTGGGAAGGTAGCACTTCAGTAAAAACCTTATAAGCTTTAACAAACCAACAAATTATCTTAAAATAATTTTTTTATAAATAAAAGGAAACAATGAAAATCGACGGCGCCAAAGGAAATGAAGCAAATTAACTTAAATATCGACATGTCTAAAAATTTATTTGGAATTCCAATAAAATGAAAAAATAAAGATAAAAAGGAAGCGCTTTAGGAATCTTTGTAAAGGTCGCTGACTAATTTCCTGCCTCTTTCAGTTGGTACGATAAAAAGTCAATTTTATACCTGAAGCGCTTTAGTGCAGTCTTCTTCGAACACAAGAAACTGGAAAAAAGTAATCCACAGATGAAGACTGAAAGAGATTGAAAGAGAGAGCAAGAGGGAGCGAGAACGAAGGAGAGAAAGAGACGGGGGCGAGAGACAAGAGGAAAGGAAAGATAGAAAAAATGGAAGACAGACAGAGAGAGACAGAGAGAGAGAGAGAGAGAGGGGGGCACACAAAGATAGACGGCGAAAGCAAGGAATAAAAAAGATGTAGATAATACTTTTGACAACTATTTCAGGATTTTATGAGACTTATAAAAATGCGACTACGAGTGCAGTTTTTCTAACTCTTGTGTAAGAAGTAGCGTGCGCAAGGAGCAGTAAAGAGCAAAAAATCGTCGCGTCTAAGATGCTAATTTTTTTGACAGCATCTAGACTGGTTTTGACCATTCGAACCTGTAGAATACTCTCTCTTTCTCCCTTTTTCACTTTCCTCTCTCTTTTCATTGGCGTTCGACCTTGTACAGCAGCAGTTGTTTCTTTCTTTATAAAAAATATTCAATAAACATTTATTGTCCCTTTTTTGGCAAGTTTTAAAATATCAGAGTTAAGCTCTTATCTCCAACTATCAATTCAAATGAAAAAAAAACTTTGAACACCTAAGCTATTTTTAAATTATCGCAAAAATCTATAATCCAAACGTATATACACTCCATAATGAGCGTTTATTATCTGAATCATATACGTTTGAAATCTTAATTTTCTTAGCAACCATTCGATACTTTGATTACGGTATGATGCTTTATTAAAAGATATAACATATATAACTGATAAATATAGTGTGAAATTATCTCTTTTACAACAATAAAAATCCAGTGTATTTTCAAATTAATTATTTAATTAGTAATATGTATAACAGTAAATGCAGTTAATATATGATTAATAAGAATGTAGAATTATCACCTTTACAGTTTTAAGCGTAACAATTAAAATCATGTGATGTAATTTGAAAGTAATTATAATATCAATGTCAGTAATTCTATAATAAATGTATCTTCACTCATCAGTAATATCATTAAAACGCTGTTGTGCTTTCTTCCAGATATCTTGTTTCTTTTTAATTTCTGGATTGATTTGGACGCTAATTTGCTCATCACTTGCACCGAGACCAACTTTGCTATCATTTTGTGCCAGAACTACCTGAAGATAAAAGTTTTTAGAACAATCAAGTTAGATTCTTATCTCAGAGCTAAAAAAACTATCAAATTATGTATAAAAAAGTATAAATACTTTAAAAAAGAAATAATTTTAATTTTTTTATTTGTCTTATTCCCAATTATAAGAAACCATTGAAAAAACTTCGTGAAAATACCTAACGAACAAAACTTTTCAAAGAAAAGTTGCATAAAATAACAAGGAAGATATAATGGTAATGTTGAATTAGATTTTCAAGGTCATTTCAAGAATTAAGTAGTAAAGTAATCTTTATATAAATAGCTAGTTTTTATTTTCTTTCGAGATTGAATTTTATTTCTATACTAGTAATATCTTAAGCTGTTCGTTCGTTAGCTATTTTTAACTTATAGTAAATCGTTATTAAAAGAATTATATATAAATCTAAATTAAAAAGTAAGACATTCAGAAGTGCCTAATTTTTTTATCTTAATTTATCACATCACTATGATAAAAATTAGTCAAAGTATTATTCTTCTGAAAATAATTTTTCGAGAATAGAATTCGACGCAAAATCTATTCTGGACTGCAAGAATAAATAGTAATATTTGAATGGACTATCCCGAAGCTTGTCAGTATTGAGAATAAAAATTACCTGCATTAGCCTTACTGACGAATCTACGGACAATTTGGGAACCAAATGCATTCTGTCGGGATTAATTACGAAGCTGTGGAACGATTAACTCAGCACAGTTATTTTAATTCATTTGTAATGCCTTGTGAGATTATGCTAATCTTTCGATATGCATTTACGTATATGAATCCTTAAGGAATATTGTCTGTGCTATTGATAGGAAGTTACAATAAAAATACGAGCATAAACCTTTGTATCATTACTACTCTAATTTATCAAACTTCATTCTGGGCGCGGAACTCAATCTCGATCCAGTTATGAATACTTTCTCTGGACATACGCGTACAGTTATATTTGTAAAACGATACTCCGAGTATGGACGTACACGATTCATCCAAGACTTGTTCTGATCATAAAAAGAATTGGTAGAATCTTTGCGTGTTACGATAAAAAATTTAGACTTGTTTATAGTCAGAGATCGCCGGTATGAATTTTATGTAAAATATCGTATTCATATAGGTTGAAAAAAAAGTTATAAAGTATAAAAGCAGCATATACTTTTTATATCGGATTTACGGACTCTGCGCCTATATCATCTATTTGTACAGTAACGGTACTTATTTGACTCCAATTCTTTTGAACTCGATTGTGAACAAGTACGATTTATGTATATAGATTCATGAATATGATACAATGATTTTTTTTCTCTTATGGTGATCATTCAGAAACTCGAAACGATCAAGAAATATTAAACGGTGTATGTTGGCTTGATGATCAACTGCTTCAAAAACGTCAAAAAGGAGTTTCGTATCTTATTGTTATTAGCAATGAATAAAGTATGAATTGCGTTAATAGCTCCACATTCACGCACTGAAGTCATGTAGTGTATTTTGAGGAACTATATTAGTTCATTATAGTATCTGCTATCGATAATACATGAAACCATTACAGAGAATCCATATCGAACATAATTCATGCTTTTGAGTTGAATTGTCGAGGAAGAACTATTACAATTTACGAAGCACACAATTTCATCCTGGATTCGCATGGCAATTCTCAGACGATCATTGCAAGATCGGTCAAAGAATACTGGTACATGAAAGAAATTTTAATACGTCTAGGTTGTCCCTATACATCAGACTACGAGATTACGGCTGCTCATCACGATGTTTCAACATGTCAGCATGGCGTTCGACCGATGTCAGTAACTCTTCTGAGTACATACAGGATATACTATGTAGAAATAAGTTTCGACATGACTATGCGCGGCTTCGTATAAACTAAACGGATCGTGATATATTTATTTGGTAGAGTTAAAGCATGGTCCTGTGTTATGTCAAAACAATTGCTGTTTTTCATATAGTAGGCACAACGCACGGGTGGTAAAACTTTGTCCCGTGTAAAAACTGAAAAAGGAGGTTTTACCGTACCCATCGTATTCATTAGACATGGCTTATACTAACTATCACAAAAAAATAGCAGAAGCCAATATGTACACAGAATAATATATATTTAGTGTCATAATTGAGTTTGCCATTTTCATCTTCAGATTAAAATGATTACATAGACCATTTTACAAATGTTATCATTTCATGGGCATGGAAAAGAGGATATTACGAGGTTGAACATATTGCATTACAGAATTGGATGCAGTTGACAGGTCGTCTTAGATCGAAATGCATTCTTCCTACCCTAATTAAAAAAGCTCAGGCCAGATTACGTCATCGCTGGTAGCCTAGCTAAAAATTGAACTATAAGCCTCTATATTCGTAATAATTTGCTGTTTGTCATTAGACGTCTATTCACATGAGATAATTTTTTAAAGTACAATGTAAAGAGCGTATTTAAGCTACTTTTCTTGACAATGGCAATGAGTTTCCTTAAGTCAAGACAATTGAAAAATTGAACTATAAGCCTCTATATTCGTAATAATTTGCCGTTTGTCATTAGACGTCTATTCGCATGAGATAATTTTTTAAAGTACAATGTAAAGAGCGTATTTAAGCTACTTTTTTTGACAGTGGCAATGAGTTTCCTTAAGTCAAGACATAAGAATTTTCGTAACTTTTGTAGCACTGACTTTTTACTCTACAATTATGTGAAAAGGTCGTGTAGTTTATTATCACCCGACATACAGTTGCACCAAGCGTGCGAATTGAGTACTACTCGTGAAAAGATGTAGATGGCTGCCTTCACATAGCGGAGAGGGACTGTACTGTAACTCTATTGAATAAACAATATCAGCATCTATCTAGGGTTATCGCACTGGTGTACGCAAAGGCATGCCAACAGTTGTTTACAAACAGTATATCGTCTGGTGCGCGTACAGGAAATAGTAATGCAGAATTCAGCGCAGCGATCGCACGGTGTAGCACCGTGCTAAGCTGCCGCGAATACACACGTGACGTGGGCACAATGCGGGCATTATAAAATTTTTGCCCATCGGGTCCCGACAGTCTGTGTCGAAAAATTTCTTAAAATCATGCGATTACTTGTAGTTTTTTTTTATACTGAAAACCATTCGCAAAGTTTCGAATTGTTTTTCTTTAATATCCATTCGAAAATGCAAAATCATTGATAATAATGCAAAATGTCCTTCATTTATTTTTTTAATACGAGTGACGTTTCTTAATACTCGTATGACGTAACAACATTCTTTATCAAGTTTTTTTATAATATTTAATTTTCAATGACTATAACTATAATTATATTTCATAAATAATCAGATGATATGTAATACGTTACGTAAATACCCATTCATGTACTTCAATATCAATATTATAAACTTGACCAATGCGGAAATATTCTCTAACCAAAGGATATATTGCGAATCACTGAAACCTTATTCTTGGAAGGAAAAGCAAAGCCATAAGTACGAATAATTTAATCATATCTTTATTTCATTAATGGAA